>JARBWK010000016.1:28729008-29034995 GCA_030556195.1 Anolis apletophallus
CATATCTGGAAACACCTCCCAACAAAGGATTCCCCCAAGCAGGAAGCAGCCAGGCTTTTAAACTGCAAGGCAAGTGTGAATGTTGCAATTGGCCACCTTGGTTAGCATTGAATGGCCTTGCAGCTTCAAAGCCTAGCTGGTTGCTGCCTGGGGGGGGGGAATCCTTTGTTGTGAGAGGTGTTAGCTGGCCCTGATTGACTCTTGAATGGAATTCCCCTCAGGCAACAACCGACCAGGCTTGATTAGCATTGAATGGTCTTGCAGCTTCAAAGCCTAGCTGGTTGCTGCCTGGGGGAATCCTTTGTTGGGAGGCATTAGCTGGCCCTGATTGTTCATATCTGGAAACACCTCCCAACAAAGGATTCCCCCAGGCAGGAAGCAGCCAGGCTTTCAAACTGCAAGGCAAGTGTGAATGTTGCAATTGGCCACCTTGGTTAGCATTGAATGGCCTTGCAGCTTCAAAGCCTCGCTGGTTGCTGTCTTGGGGGGGGAATCCTTTGTTGTGAGAGGTGTTAGCTGGCCCTGATTGACTCTTGAATGGAATTCCCCTCAGGCAACAACCGACCAGGCTTGATTAGCATTGAATGGTCTTGCAGCTTCAAAGCCTAGCTGGTTGTTGCCTGGGGGAATCCTTTGTTGGGAGGTGTTAGCTGCCCTG
Source organism: Anolis apletophallus (assembly GCA_030556195.1). Taxonomy (NCBI): domain Eukaryota; kingdom Metazoa; phylum Chordata; class Lepidosauria; order Squamata; family Anolidae; genus Anolis; species Anolis apletophallus. The sequence goes on from JARBWK010000016.1 coordinate 28,729,667, forward strand.
ATCGATTCTTGAATGGAATTCCCCTCAGGCAACAACCGGCCAGGCTTGATTAGCATTGAATGGTCTTGCAGCTTCAAAGCCTAGCTGGTTGCTGCCTGGGGGAATCCTTTGTTGGGAGGTGTTAGCTGGACCTGATTGATTATTGTCTGGAATTTCCTTTTTATTTACTGTCCTGATTTTAAGAGGTTTTTTAAAAAAAATACTGGTAGCCAGATTTTGTTCATGTTCATGGTTTCCTCCTTTCTGTTGAAATTGACCACATGCTTGTGGATTTCGATGGCTTCTCTGTGTAGCCTGACAAGGTGGTTTGGAGAGTGGTCAAGCATTTCTGTGTCCTGAAATAATATGCAGTGTCCAGGTTGGTTCATCAAGTGCTGTGCTATGGCTGACTTCTGCAGAGCCTTTCATGATTCGTGTTTGGGCGACCCTGCTACGTTTGGTGGTTCCTAAGTGGGCTTGTCCACAGCTGCGTGGTATCTGGTAGACTCCCGCAGAAGAGGGGTCACTTTGCTAGCTTCCAAGGAAAAGGGGAAACCTATCATGGCATCTCAGCCGGCGTTGGGCCTGCAGAAGGATAGAGAGAGTGAGCAAGAAGAGGTGAGGACAAGGAAGAGAGACGCCGTGGGCGGTGTGAGCATCCTTCTCTCTTGAGTGGTAAGAAAAGAGTCAGGAATCCAGGATCTCATCTTGACGAAGAGAATCGCAGTCACACGTATCTGCGTGCACAATCCACAAACGATCGGTACACAAAGTACCAGGACGCACGCATGACTTAACCGCTTGAGAGCTTGCAGACCACGACTAGATGACAGGAACGCTACTCAGCCAAACAGACGCCTGGTACCATCTTCTGGAGTGAGAGAATTGGCAGTCTGCAAGGAGGTTGCCCAGGGGACGCCCGAATGTTTTGCTGTTCTGTGGGATGCTTCTCGTGTACCTGCATGGGAAGGTGGAGCTGACAGATGGGAGCTCACCTTGCTCCCCAGATTCAAACCGCTTTCTGTCAGCAGCCCTGCCGGCACAAGGACGTAACCCACTGCGCCACTGGGGTTTCCATGGATTGTGTGCTCCTGCATGGAAGAGGGTAGGACTGGATGGTCTCTTCCAATTCTACGATTCTATAGGATCTGGATGGCCACATGTGGCCCACTTCTGGCTATTTATTTATCGTATCCGGAGCAAACCAAGGATACAGTTATAATGTATTTAAAAAAGCAAACAACAACAAAAGAAACCACAAAGTTTGAAAACTTGGCATTATACTAAATGTCCTTTGACCAGAAGATGGCCGCTTGGAGTGCCTCTGGTGTCGCCATGAGAAGGTCCCCCATTGTGCATATGGCAGGACTCGGGCTGCATTGTAAAAGGTGGTCTGTGGTTTGCTCTTCTCCACATTCGCATGTTGTGGCCCCATTTCTTAATGTTGGCTCTGCATCTCGTAGTGCCAGAGCGCAGTCTGTTCAGTGCCTTCCAAGTCTCCCAGTTTTCTGTGTGCCCAAGCGGGAGTCTCTCATTTGGTATCAGCCATGGGTTGAGATTCTGGGTTTTGACCTGCCACTTTTGGACTCTCGCTTGCTGAGGTGTTTCTGCGAGTATTTCTGTAGATCTTAGAAAACTTCTTGCTGAGGACAAAGGAGCGGAAGAGCAGTCACCTTGCTAGCTTCCAGCTTGAGGAAAAGGGAAAAGCTATCATGGCATCTCAGCCGGTGATGGGGCCTGCAGAAGGATTGAGAGGGGCGGACAAGGAAGAGAGAGGGTGTGAGCATCCTTCTCTCTTGAGTGGTAAGAAATCCAGGATCTCATCTTGACGGAGATAGGTTTTTTTTGTGTCAGGAGCGACTTGAGAAACTGCAAGTCGCTTCTGGTGTGAGAGAGTTGGCCGTCTTCAAGGATGTTGCCCAGGGAACACCCGGATGTTCTGATGTTGTGTCATCCTTGTGGGAGGCTTCTCTCATGTCCCTGCAATGGGGAGCTGGAGCTGAGAGAGGGAGCTCATCCACACTCTTCTCGGATTCGAACCTGCAACCTGTAGGTCTTCAGTCCTGCCAGTGCAACGGTTTAACCCGTTGCACCACCGGAGTCTCTGAAAAAAAGGATTGCAGACACACATATCCATGTGCACAATCCACAAATGTTAGGTGCACAAAGTACCAGGATGCATGCGTGACTTAACCCATTGAGAGCTTGCATGTGTGGACAAACCACGACTAGATGGCAGGGAAGCTACTTGACGCAACCGACGCCTTGTATCGTCTTCTGGTGTGAGAGAATTGGCTACAAGGACGTTGCCCAAACATATCGTCTTATATATCATGTTGCGAAGGGAGGGAGCCGCTGCACCTCTTAAGTGATGCGCAGAGGGGCCGACAGCCCTTCAAAGGAGGTCGGTGGCTGTGCGAAAACAGCACCGCCTTGAGAGAATGGTTTGGAAAACAAGACGCGGACACGACAGTCTCCTGCGTCCGAAACGAACAAAAGGGAGGCGTCAATCCACATGCCGTTCTGGGCACCGCAACTGGGGAAAAAAGACATTACCAGTTCGAAGAGAGTCACCAAAATATTCAAGGGAAACTTAGGAAACATCTCCATGTTTTCTTAGATCGGTGGAGGCACGATGCAACTGCGAACGGGCAGAGAAAGGCTTTTCTTCTTCGTCCTCGGTGGTGCCGGATGGCCAGAGCTCGGGAAAGATAAAAAGGGAGTCCTCTGTCATACGGTCCCGGAGAGAAATGCCGCTGCCTGGAACGGGGAGCATTAAAGAGGGATCGGAGAAGGAAGACAGAGATGCTGCAGCTCAAGATAGCTGGAGCCCTTGAGCCTGAGTTGCAACTGTTAGCGAATACAAACAGGAAGTTGCCATTGCCCTCTTGTCCTCTTTGCAGACTTCCCATGCGGAGCCATTTGGCGACGACGGCGAAAAGGAAGGCTGCGCTGGATAGGCCTCGGGAGTGGGGTCCAGTAGGGCCCTTTTAATGCTCTTAAAGAAGGCTGCCTCCCGTTCACGAGGCACAAAATGAACGTGGTTTCTGGGATGAGACACAGCTCTCCTTCTCAGCAAACCTCCAGAGAGCACCAGCCAAAGGAAACCTCCAAAGCGCAAAGGCAAAACTGAGCCATAGCAGTGAAAGCAGGGTCAAACAACGCTAACTCTACTGTGTAGGTCAGGCATGGGCCTGAGGCTGTTAGGAATTGTCGGAGCTGAAGTCCAAAACACCTGGAGGGCCCAGGTTTGCCCATGCCTGGTATAGATGCACCCCCTTCGCCTGCTCTTTCCTCGCCCTCATGATTGAATTGCATCTTGTAGGATCCCCCTTTGGCGATGAACTATATATCCCAGAAACTACAACTTCCACTGCTGGAGTTCAGAATGCTCTTTGATTGTAAGTGAACTATAAATCCCAGAAACTACAACTCCCAAAAGTCAAGGTCTATGTTCTCCAAACTCCACCACTGGTCACATATTGAGTATTCATGCCAAGTTTGGTCCAGATCCATCATTGAGTGCACAGTGCTTTCTGGGTGTAGGTGAACTACAACTCCCAAACTCAAAGTCAATGCCCACCAAACCTGTCCAGTCATGAGAGTTTGGTGTACCAAGTTTGGACCAAATCTATCATTGCTGGAGTTCAGAATGCTCTTTGATTATAGGTGAACTATAAATCCCAGAAACTACAACTCCCAAATGTCAAGGTCTATGTTCCCCAAACTCCACCAGTGTTCACATTTGGACGTATTGAATATCCATGCCAAGTTTGGTCTAGAGATCCATCATTGTTGGTGTCCACAGTGCTCTCTGGATGTAGGTGAACTAAAACTCCCAAACTCAAGATCAATGCTCACCAAGCTATTCCAGTATTTTCTGTTGGTCATGGAAATTCTGTGTGGCACGTTTGGTTGGTGGAGTTCTGAATTCTTTTTAATTGTAAGTGAACTATAAATCCCAGCAACTACAACTCCCAAATGACAAAATCAACCCCACCAGTATTCAAATGTGGACGTATCAGGTATTTGTGCCAAATTTGGTCCAGTGAATGAAAATACACCCGGCATATCAGAGATTTACATTACCATTCATAACAGTAGCAAAATTACAATTAGGAATTTAGCAACGAAAATAATGTTATGTTTGGGGGTCACCACGAGATGAGGAAGGGGTCGTGGCATCAGGAAGGTTGAGAAGCACTTGTCTTGGAAAAGAGGGGTGCTTTGTTTTTGGTTTAGAAATGAAAGGGAACTCTGCTAGCCAACAGACCTTCATTAGGGAAGCCGTCCTGGGGTTCGCAAACGAAAGGAGGGGAGTAATGAATGCCCCTCGGGGCAAGCGGATTTCAAAGGAAATGGATCCGTTGTTGCTAAGACCCTCCTTCCCCGGCCTCCAGATGTGCCGTATACAACACTCAAAGCACTCAGCCGGCATTGGCTACGGGTGATGGGAGTTGCAGTGTAACCCAACCATATGGTGCTGGGTGAAGGAACCATAAATAGTACAGATAATGCGAGAGAGCCAGCATGGCTCGGGGATGAGAAAGCTTGCATTCAAGTCCATTGTATGAGCCAAAAAACTGCCTAATCTATCTCTTAACTACATCAATAAAGCAAGGAAGTGTTGTCGGAAGGCTTTATTGTCCGGAATCACTGGATTGCCGTGAGTTTTCTGGGCTGCACCGCCATGTTCCAGAAGCATTCTCTCCTGACGTTTCTCCCACATCTATGGCAGGCATCCTCAGAGGTTGTGAGGTCTGTTGGAAACTAGGCAAGTGGGGCCTATATATGTGTGTGTGTGTGTGTGTGTGTGTGTGTGTGTCCTGGACATCATTCCACGTTTATGTGTGTGTGTGTTTACACACACACACACATAAACGTGGAATGATGTCCAGGACGGGAGAAAGAACTTTTGTCTGCCAGAGGCAAGTGTGAATGTTGCAATTAGCCAGCTTGATTAGCATTGAATAGCCTTGTAGTTTCAAAGCTTGGCTGCTTCCTGCCTGGGGAAGTCCTCTGCCCAAACACAAATCAAGGATCATGCAAGGCACTGCGGACGAATTGAACCAGAGACGTCAGCCATAGCAGAGCACTGGATCAACCAACCTGGACGCAGCATATTATTGGAGAACACAGAAATGCTGGACCGCTCTCACAACCACCACGTCAGGCTACACAGAGAAGCCACTGAAATCCACAATAAGCATGTGGTCCATTTCAACAGAAAGGAGGAAACCATGAAAATGAACAAAACCTGGCTACCAGTATTAAAGAATTCTAAAATCAGGACAGTAAATAAAGAGGAACACTAAAAAAGCAGGGGAATTCCAAACAAGAATCAATCAGAGCCAGCTAACACCTCCCAACAACAATAATATAGCTATAATATAATAGTAATAATTTAGTAATAAGATAATAGTAGTAGGGACTGTGGCACAGCTGGCTGGGTGTCAGCTGCATTAAAGATCACTACTGACCGAAGCCAGCCTGGGTCGAAGTGAGCTTCCGGCCCATTGTGTAGCTTGTTGTTGACCTTTGCAACCTGAAAGACATTTGCATCTGTCAAGTAGGAAATTTACGTACCACCTATGTGTGGGGAGGCTAATTTAACAAAATTTACGAGGCCATAAAAAATCTCCAGCAAAAGCATGTGGGGAATGCGGAAAGTATGTCATCAGTGTCGCAGAGAGCTCCCCTGGTGACCAGAAGTTGGAATGTTAAATAGCCTCTGACTGTCTGTCTGTGTGCGTTGTGTGTCTATGGCAGTGTTTTTCAACCTTTTTTGAGTCGCAGCACATAATTTTTACATTTACAAAATCCTGGGGCACACCACCAACCAAAATGACACTCTAACACAGTAATACATATAGTTAATATGTTTTTAAATGTATTTATACACTCAGTGTGAAACCTGGGCCTGTTTCGATGAACGGAACATAGATATCCTGGCAGGAATGGCAGAAAGACACAAACTTCCCACACAGAACTCCCATAACCAAGAGACAATACTGTAAGAGTTTGGTGGGCATTGACCTTGGGTTTTGGAGTTGTAGTTCACCTAGATCCAGAGAGCACTGTGGACTGAAACAATGTTGGATCAGGACCAAACTTGGCATAAATACTCAATATGCCCAAATGTGAACACAGATGGAGTTTGGGGAAAATAGACCTTGACATTTGGGAGTTACAGTTTCTGGGATTTATAGTTAACACACAATCAAAGAGCATCCTGAACTCTTGCAAAAATGGAATTGAACCAAACTTGGCATATTGAACTCTCATTACCAACAGAAATTACTGAAAGGGGTTGCTTGGGAGTTGACCTTGAGTTTGGAAGTTGTAGTTCACCTACACCCAGAGAGCACCGTGGACTCAAACAATGTTATGCTATGTTGTTGTTTGTTTTCTATCCAGAATCACAATGTTGGAAGGAGGCTCACCACTTTAAGATCCCTAAAACAGGCATGGGAAAACTTGGGCCCTCTGGGTGCTTTGGACTTCAACTCCCACCATTCCTAACAGCCTGAGGCCCTTTCCTGCTTAAATGGCTGAGGGGGGGAGGAAAAGGGCCTGAGGATGCTAGGAATGGTGGGAGTTGGAGTCCAAAACACCTGGAAGGTCCAAGTTTACCCATGCCAGCTTTCGACAGAGACCTCTTCCTCCCCCTCCCCCTTCGCGCCCTTTCTTCCCCTGCCGAATACTTACTTTTTCTTCTATACTGCCGCTTCTGCCGCCGTTTTGATCCGAGGGGGCAGCGTGAGCGTGTTCAGGATGGGAGGGGGGCGGGAGGAAGACGTGACCCGTGCGGGCGCTACTGCACAGACTCGCCCCAGAGCAAAGCGAGGCAATGCGAGCAAAGCGAGGCTTGGAAGAAGGGAGCCCGAGTGGAGAAGAAAAAGTGTTCGGCAGGAGGGGGAAGAAAGGGTATTGGAGGCTCCAATTTCCCATGGCACACCTGATGATCGCTCACGGCACACTACTGTGCCACGGCACACTGGTTGGGAAACACTGGTCTATGGCATTGAATGTTTGCCATGTATGTGTACATCGTAATCCACCCTGAGTCCCCTGCGGGGTGAGAAGGGCGGAATATAAATACTGTAAATAAATAAATAAATAATAACAAAATATTCCCCCAAGCAGGAAGCAGCCAGGCTTTGAAGCCGCAAGGCCGTTCAATACTTAAGGTGGCCAGTTGCAACATTCACAATTGCCTCCAACAGACACGAGTTCTTTCTTGTCGAGTTTCCAACAGACCTCTGAGGATGCCTCCCATCGATGTGGGCGAAACATCAGGAGAGAATGCTGTCTTGCCGGAAAAAACTCAGCAAACCCAGTGATTCTAGCCATGAAACCTTCAACAACACATTAAGTGCAGTGCTTCTCTGTAACATCTCTCTTGAATTCCTTGTGTGTGTGTGTGTGTGTGTGTGTGTGTGTGAGAGAGAGAGAGAGAGAGAGAGAGCCAGTGTTGATTCTGTCTGTCCCAGTGGAAAACAATGACCAGCACTGATGGGAGAGATCTATACGTTGAAGAAAGGAAGGCCTGAGAACATTAACCGCTGAGGCTCAACGCTCTGGAATCACAAAGACCATATAAAACTACAATTCCCATGATCCCGGAGAGGAGGGTTTCTGGGCTCCTCGCTATTGCATTTTGCTAGAAAAGTCCCTTTAATTATCACGTGCCAGCTTTCCTTTCCTTACTAGGGCATTTCAAATTGTCGTTTCAATGTAAGTGTGTTCTAATATTTGGTTGATTTATATTTATTTATTTATTTATTTCAATTATTTATACCCCGCCCTTCCCTACCCCCGTGGGGGGGACTCAGGGAGGCTAACAAATAGGCAGCAATTCGATGCCCTACATATACAATCTATAAAAAACAACAACAATAACATCATAAATAATACATTAAATAGATTAAAAACCAATTAAAATACAATAGTTAAAATATACATAATCCGAGTTGTTTTCAGTTATGCTTAGTTCCATCATATTATGAATTGCCAGAGAGCCCACGGTGGCGCAATGGGTTGAAAACCCTTGTGCCGGCAGGACCGAAGGCCGACAGGTCGGAGGTTCGAATCCGAAGAGAGCTCAGGTGAAGCTCCTTCTGTCAGCTCCAGCTCCCCATGCGGGGACATGAGAAAAGCCTCCCACAAGGATGGCAAAACATCAAAGCATCCGTGCATCCCTTGGGCAATGTCCTTGCAGACGGCCAATTCTCTCACGCCAGAAGCAACTTGCAGTTTCTCAAGTGATACGACAGCAGATCTGAATCCAATCAATCAATCAATCATGAGACTAACATAGATCTAACCAAAATCACTTTGGATATACATCTAAGCTATTAGCTTATATGTTCATACAATACTGTGTTTAATAAATAAATAAATAAAGTGGGCATTTTAACTTGTTTTGAAGACCTAAATTGTTCTTTTTCAATAACAAAGCAATCGCAGGTCAGTATATTAATTGTATAGCAGTTGTGTTGTTTTGTTGTTGTGGGTGGGAATACAATAAGTCGACTGCCGGAAGGGAAGGGGGGGGGAGGGAAGGGCTTTTACAATGCAAATCCAGGCGGATTTACTCCAGAGACGTCGTCATAAACACGCCTTTGTAAGCGAGTGTCACTAAATTGAATGGAAGCTACTCCAAGGTGTATGTCTGCAAAGGCGGCCTTTGAGGACGGGAACATGTGGCCTGATCCATGTGGTCGGGCAGCGACTCCCATCAACCCTAACTCATGGGGAAGGATGCTGGGATTGGGAGTCCAGCGACTTGTAAATACTTCCTGTTTACAAAAGCGAATATCGATGACTTTGGTGCAGCAAATTAAGTAATTAACATGTTATATTGTGCATGTCATTTGTGATTTCAGATATTGATTTGCATATTGTTCTTTTATTTATATGTATGTATTTTTATTGTGTTATTGTTGATGTTTTGATTTTATTTCATTGTAATTTGTTGTTTGGGCCTGGCCTTATGTAAGCCGCCCCGAGTCCCCATCAGGGAGATGGTGGCGGGGTATAAATAATAATAATAATAATTATTATTATTATTGGCCATAAATAACATAGATCTTTATAATACTAACTTAACCAAAATTAAGAACCGAATGGTTGGCTTCAAAACAAAGCACGTGTACTAGGTTGCGGTGAGTTTTCCAACCTCCCAACAAAGGATTCCCCCAGGCAGCAACCAGCTAGGCTTTGAAGCTGCAAGACTATACAATGCTAATCAAGCCTGGCTGGTTGTTGCCTGAGGGGAATTCCATACAAGAGTCCGGGCCAGCTAACACTTCTCACAACAAAGGATCCCCCGGCAGCAACCAGCCAGGCTTTGAAGCTGCAAGGCCATTCAATGCTAACCATGGTGGCCATGTTCCAGAAGCATTCTCTCCTGACATTTCGCCCACATCTATGGCAGGCATCCTCAGAGGTTGTGAGGTCTGTTGGAAACTAGGAAAATTGGAAACTAGGAAAACCTCTGAGGATGCCTGCCATAGCTGCAGGCGAAACGTCAGGAGAGAATGCTTCTAGAACATGGCCACCGTGGTTAGCATTGAATGGCCTTGCAGCTTCAAAGCCTGGCTGGTTGCTGTCTGGGGGGAATCCTTTGTTGTGAGAGGTGTTCGCTGGCCCTGATTGACTCTTGTATGGAATTCCCCTCAGGCAACAACCGTCCAGGCTTGATTAGCATTGAATGGTCTTGTATCTTCAAAGCCTAGCTGGTTGCTGCCTGGGGGAATCCTTTGTTGGGAGGTGTTAGATGGCCCGGAAAACCTACAACAACCCAGTGATTCCAGCCACGAAAGCCTTCTACAATGTTGCAATTGGCCAGCTTGATTAGAATGACTGGCCTTGCAGCTTCAAAGCCTGGCTGGTTGCTGCCTGGGGGGAATCCTTTGTTGGGAGGTGTTAGCTGGCCCAGAAAACCTACAACAGCCCAGTGATTCCAGCCATGAAAGCCTTCTACAATGTTGCAATTGGCCAGCTTGATTAGAATGACTGGCCTTGCAGCTTCAAAGCCTAACTGGTTGCTGCCTGGGGGAATCCTTTGTTGGGAGGTGTTAGCTGGCCCGGAAAACCTACAACAACCCAGTGATTCCAGCCATGAAAGCCTTCTACAATGTTGCAATTGGCCAGCTTGATTAGAATGACTGGCCTTGCAGCTTCAAAGCCTAACTGGTTGCTGCCTGGGGGAATCCTTTGTTGGGAGGTGTTAGCTGGCCCGGAAAACCTACAACAACCCAGTGATTCCAGCCATGAAAGCCTTCTACAATGTTGCAATTGGCCAGCTTGATTAGAATGACTGGCCTTGCAGCTTCAAAGCCTGGCTAGTTGCTGCCGGGGGATCCTTTGTTGGGAGGTGCTAGCTGGCCTTGATTAATTCTTGTCTGGATTTCCCCCAACCTGGCTTGTTGTTGCCTGGGGGGAATCCTTTGTTGTGAAAGGTGTTAGCTGGCCCTGGTTGCAGACAAGAACCAATCAGGGTTCTAACACCTCCCAACAAAGGATTCTCCAAGGCAGTAACCAGCCAAGCTTTGAAACTGCAAGGCCATTTAACAACAAAGTTTGGCTTTGCTCAAAGAAGTTGCAAAGTTTTTTCAAGCCTGGAAAAAAACCATGTGCCATGCGCTCGTCCACATGAGGCAATGTTCTGAGACGCAGAGCGCATTATAATGAATGGCAGAGGAATAAACGGAAGGCGCGTTTGATTGAGAGGCGCAGGCAAGGCTTCTCCAGGCCGATCTTATTCTGATGGGTTGATTCCCTAGCCAAGCTCGCGTAATAAAGCCACTCCTTTGGGTGCAGCATCCACATTGTGGAATTAATGCGGTTTGCCATCACTTGTGGTATCAGGGAATTGTGGTTTTACGGAGGCCTCTCTCCTTTCCTCACCAAACAACAAACCCCACTATTCCACCAAAGTGGTATCAAAGTGCATTAAACCTACGGTGTAGATGCACCCCCAATTGTTCTATTGACTCACCATCATACAGATCTCTGCCACTGAGCATTAGTACCTCACCAAACTGGAAATCCCACTATTCCATCGACAGTCAAAGTGGTATCAAAGCGCATTAAACCTACGGTGTAGATGCACTCCCAATTGTTCTATTGACTCACCATCATACAGACCTTCTTTGCCACTGAGCATTAGTACCTCACCAAACTAGAAATCCCACTATTCCATTGACAGTCAAAGTGGTATCAAAGTGCATTAAACCTACGGTGTAGATGCACCCCCAATTGTTCTATTGACTCACCATCATACAGATCTCTGCCACTGAGCATTAGTACCTCGCCAAACTAGAAATCCCACTATTCCATTGACAGTCAAAGTGGTATCAAAGTGCATTAAACCTACGGTGTAGATGCACCCCCAATTGTTCTATTGACTCACCATCATACAGATCTCTGCCACTGAGCATTAGTACCTCGCCAAACTAGAAATCCCACTATTCCATTGACAGTCAAAGTGGTATCAAAGCGCATTAAACCTACGGTGTAGATGCACCCCCAATTGTTCTATTGACTCACCATCATACAGATCTCTGCCACTGAGCATTAGTACCTCACCAAACTAGAAATCCCACTATTCCATCGACAGTCAAAGTGGTATCAAACTGCATTAAACCTATGGTGTAGATGCACTCCCAATTGTTCTATTGACTCACCCTCATACAGACCTTCTCTGCCACTGAGCATTAATGCCTCGCCAAACTAGAAATCCCACTATTCAAAGTGGTATCAAACTGCATTAAAACTACAGTGTATACGCATTCCCTAACTGCTCCATTGAGTCACCTTCATACAGACCTTCCCTGCTATTGAGAAATCCCACTATTATTCCACAGCCTTGAGCCAGGGCAGTCAAAGTGGTATCAAACTGGATTAAACCTGCAGTGTAGATGCAACTTTCGTTGTTTCGTTTCCCCTTCCAGGGCCCTGCTGTTCATTCCTAGCCATTTCCGGGAAGTAACAAGAAGGGAGGGAGTCTGGGCAAACTACAACTCCCAGGGTGCCCCCTAGCAAACGCGACTTGAGTTTAAAGCGGCGTCAAACCGCGTTAAGGCTGCAGCGGAGACGCGGGAAACAACGTATTAGTTGACAAAGAAACTTCTCCAAAGTTGCATCCTCATCCTCCTCCTCCACAACAACAACAACAACGACCACAACAACCACAACAACAAGGGCGAGGAGCACGCGGCCAATGTCCTCCAAGGGCAGGCGACGCAAGAGGCGGAAACCTTGGCTTGCCTCCCTTCCCTTGGAACCCACCTCCTGCGCAGACACGTGTCTCCGGGCGCACGTCGGGACGCGTTCACGGGGAAAGGGCTGCTGCTGCTTCTGCTGCTCGTTCTTCCTCCGCGGCATCCCTCCCGGGCGGAGAGAGAGAGAGAGAGAAAGCCAGGCGAGGCGAGGCGGGCCGGGAGGCGGAGCCGAGCGAGGATCATGGGAGATCGGGCCCGGCCCAGGACTACACATCCCAGGATCCTGCAGCAGCAGCAGGGCCGCTCCGGGGGAGGCAGCAGCAGCAGGCGAACATCCTGCCAAGGCTCAGTGCTAGAGAGAGAGAGTGGTGGGTTGGCCAGGCACCAGCACTCTTTGGCAGGCAAGCCTCCCCCCCGACCTTGTGAAACTACAGCTCCCAGGCAATAAACAAGGTGCCAAACGTCAATCCATTCTGCACCCTCGAACTGCCAAGTCTCGGTGTTATACAACCCTGGGAGTTGTAGTTTGGCAAGGCACCGGCGCTCTTTGGCAAGGAAGGTTCCTCCGGACCTCGTGAAACTACAGCTCCCAGGCACTACACAGGATACCAAACATCCCTTCTTTTTGCATCTTTGTACTGCCAAGGTTCAATGCTATAGAACCTTGGGAGATGTAGTTTGGTGAGACACCAGCACTCTTTGGCAGGCAAGTATCCGGACCTTGTGAAACTACAGCTCCCAGGCACTACACAGGATGCTAAACATCCCTTCATTCTGCATCCTTGAACTGCCAAAACTCAATGCTATAGAACCTTGGGAGATGTAGTTTGGTGAAGCAACAGCACTCTTTGGCAGACAAGTATCCGGACCTTGTGAAACTACAGCTCCCAGGCAGTACACAGGGTGCCACACATCCCTTCATTCTGCATCCTTGAACTGCCAAGGCTCAATGCTATAGAACCCTGGGAAATGTAGTTTGGTGAAGCAACAGCACTCTTTGGCAGACAAGTATCCGGACCTTGTGAAACTACAGCTCCCAGGCAGTACACAGGGTGCCACACATCCCTTCATTCTGCATTTTTGAACTGCCAAGGCTCAATGCTATAGAACCCTGGGAGTTGCAGTTTGGCGAGGCACCAGCACTCTTTGGCAAGGAAGGCTCCAGACCTTGAGAAACTACAGCTCCCAGGCAGTACACAGGGTGCTAAACATTCCTTCATTCTGCATCCTTGAACTACTAAGGCTCGATGGTATAGAGTTGTCATTTGGCGAGGCAACAGCACTCTTTGGCAGGCAAGAGTCCAGACCTTGTGAAACTACAGATCCCAGGCAGTACAAATAGTGCCAAACATCCCTTCTTTCTGCATCTTTGAACTGCCAAGGCTCAATGCTATAGAACCCCGGGAGTTGTAGTTGGTGAGGCACTAGCACTCTTTGGCAGGCAAGGATCTGGCCCTTGTGAAACTACACCTCCCAGGCAGTACACAGGGTGCCAAACATCCCTTCATTCTGCATCCCTGAACTATTAAGGCTCGATGGTATAGAACCCCAGGAGTTGTAGTTTGGTGAAGCACCAGCACTCTTTGGCAAGCAAGGCTCCTGACCTTGTGAAACTACACCTCCCAGACAGTACAAAGTGTGCCAAACATCCATTCATTCTGCCCCTTTTGGACTACCAAAGACCAATGTTATAGAACCCTGGGAGTTATAGTTTGGAGAGGCACCAGCACTCTTTGGCAGGCAAGGCTCCAGACCTTGTGAAACTACAGCTCCCAGGCAATACAAAGAGTGCCAAACATCCCTTCATTCTGCACCTTTGAACTGCCAAGGTTCAATACTATAGTACCCTGGGTGTTGTAGTTTGGCAAGACACCAGGACTCTTTGTCAGTGAAGACTCAAGACCTTGTGAAACTACATCTCTCAGTATACATTGTTCCAAACATCCCATCATTCTGCACCCTTAAACTGCCACGGCTTAATGCTATAGAACCTTGGGAGATGTACTTTAGTGGGGCGCCAGCACTCTTTGACAGGGAAACTACAACTCCCAGGACTTCCATACTATTGGCAGTTTAAAGGGTGCAAAAACATCCATGCATTCTGCAGCATCCACTCACCCTTGATGGCTCTATGGCGCTCTGCCTGTTCAAAGGGTGCCCAACCTGTTCAGCATACATTCGCCCCTTTGAATTGCTATAGCTCACTGCTGTGGAAACCCTGGGAGTTGTCGTTTGGTGGGACGCCTTTGACAGAGGAGGCCAAAGACCTTGTAAAACTACTACACCTGCCAGGATTCCTTGCTACTTCATAACTGTAATTTTTCGTACTGTTATGAATCGTAATATAAATATTGGATATGCAGGATGTATTTTCATTCATGGGCACAAATACCCGATATGGCCAAATTTGAGAACTGGTGGGGTTGATTTTATCATCTGGGATTTGTAGTTCACCTACAAACAAAGAACATTCTGAACTCCACCAATGATGGAATTGGACCAAACTTGGCACACAGAACTCCCATGACCAACAGAAAATACTGGAAGGGTTTGGTGGGCATTGAGCTTGAGTTTGGGAGTTGTAGTCCACCTACATCCAGAGAGCACTATGGACTCAAACAATGATGGATCTGGACCAAACTTGTCATGAATACATAATATGCCCAAATGTAAACACTGGTGGAGTTTGGGGAAAATAGACATTGATATTTGGGAGTTGTAGTTGCTGGGATTTATAGTTCACATACTATCAAAGAGCATTCCGAACTCCACCAGCAATGGAATTGAACCAAACTTGGCACACAGAACTCCCATGACCAACAGAAAATACTGGAAGGGTTTGGTGGGCATTGAGCTTGAGTTTGGGAGTTGTAGTCCACCTACATCCAGAGAGCACTATGGACTCAAACAATGATGGATCTGGACCAAACTTTGGCATGAATACATAATATGCCCAAATGTAAACACTGGTGGAGTTTGGGGAAAATAGACATTGATATTTGGGAGTTGTAGTTGCTGGGATTTATAGTTCACATACTATCAAAGAGCATTCTCCACCAGCAATGGAATTGAACCAAACTTGGCACACAGAACTCCCAACCAACAGAAAATACTGGAAGGGTTTGGTGGGCATTGAGCTTGAGTTTGGGAGTTGTAGTCCACCTACATCCAGAGAGCACTATGGACTCAAACAATGATGGATCTGGACCAAACTTGGCATGAATACATAATATGCCCAAATGTGAATACAGATGGAATTTGGGAGAAATAGACCTTGACATTTGGGAGTTGTAGTTGTTGGGATTTATAGTTCACCTACAGTCAAAGAGCATTCTGAACTTCACCAATGATAAAATTGGGCCAAACTTCCCACACAGAATCCCCATGACCATCAGAAAAAACTGGGACAAACATCTGAGCCAGAGAGCTCTAGCACTTAAAACAGAACCGTAGTGAAATATACTGTATCCTCCCCAAATTTCACCATGAAACCAGGGCACATGCGACCAAACAACATCAGAATGAGGTAAGAAGAACAAATTATCCCTTTTTGCCCGAACTTCCTGCCCTTCTTTTACTTTCCCCTCTCTGTGTCCCAGCCCTAAATGGGGTCCCTTTATCCCAATGTTGGGGTCTGCAAAAATGGTCAACAGTTAAAGGTTTGCCAAGCATCACTTAGTGGTCATTTTAGAGAAATTTGCACGAATATGTCATACAGTGTTTACAGTGGGATTTGCAGAAAATGCTTCAGCTGGAATTCATAAAAATGAGCCTTGCAAAGATTAATTTACCAGTATTTGTGTGATTTTTAGATCAGTGTCACTCAACCTTCCTAATGCCAATGTTCACATTTGGCATATTGAGTATTCGCACTTTTTGGTCCATAAATCCCAGCAACTACAACTCCCAAATGTCAAGGTCTATTTTCCCCAAACTCTACCAATGTTCACATTTGGGCATATTGAGTATTCGCACCAGGTTTGGTCCAGATCTATCATTGTTTGAGTCCACAGTGCTCTCTGGATGTAGGTGAACTACAGCTCTCAAACTCAAGGTCAATGTCCTCCAAAACCTTCTAGTATTTTCTGTTTGTCATTGGAGTTCTGTGTGCCAAGTTTGGTTCAATTCCATTATTGGTGGAGTTCAGAATGCTCTTTGATTGTAGGCGGACTATAAATCCCAGCAACTACAACTTCCTAATGTCAAGGTCTATATTCTCCAAACTCCTGCATTGTTCACATTTGGGCATATTGAGCATTCATGCCAAGTTTGGTCCAGACCCAGCATTGTTTGAGTCCACAGTGCTCTCTAAATGTAGGTGAACGACAACTCCCAAACTCAAGGTCAATGCCCACCAAACCCTTCTAGTATTTTCTGTTTGTCGTGGGAGTTCTGTGTGCCAAGTTTGGTTCAATTCCATTATTGGTGGAGTTCAGAATGCTCTTTGATTGTAGGCGGACTATAAATCCCAGCAACTACAACTTCCTAATGTCAAGGTCTATATTCTCCAAACTCCTGCATTGTTCACATTTGGGCATATTGAGCATTCATGCCAAGTTTGGTCCAGACCCATCATTGTTTGAGTCCACAGTGCTCTCTAAATGTAGGTGAACTACAACTCCCAAACTCAAGGTCAATGTCCTCCAAACCCTTTCAGTATTTTCTGTTGGTCATGGGAGTTCTGTGTGCCAAGTTTGGTTCTATTCCATCATTGGTGGAGTTCAGAATGCTTTTTGATTGTAGGTGAACTATAAATCCCAGCAACTACAACTCCCAAATGACAAAATCAACCCCACCAGTATTGAAATTTGGGCGTATTGGGTATTTGTGCCATATTTGGTCCAGTGAATGAAAATACATCCTGCATTTTCTTATTGCTGACAAAAAAGGGGAAAGTGTAGTTGCACTATAGGAGTCACCGTGTCCATATAGTGCATTATATGAGTCTATACTGACCATATAATGCAACATATGAGTCTATACCAGGCATGGGCAAATTCTGTCCCTCCAGGTGTCTTCAACTCCCATAATTCCTAACAACTGGCAGGCTGCAAGGAATTGTGGGAGTTGAAGTCCAAGACACCCAGAGGGCCAAAGTTTGCCCATGCCTGGTCTATACTGACCATATATTGCATTATTTGAGTCTACACTTACTACAGAATGCATTATATGAGTCTACTCAGACTATATACTGCATCATATGAGTATACATTAGGCATGGGCAAACTTTGGCTCTCCAGGTGTTTTGGACTGCAACTCCCACGATTCCAAACGGCCAGACAGTTAGGAATTGTGAGAGTTGTAGTCCAAAACACCTGGAGGGCCAAAGTTTGTTCATGCCTGGCCTACTCTGTCCATGCACTGCGTTATATGAGTCTACACTGACTACATACTGCATTATGAGTCTACACTGACCATATACTGCATCATATGCATCTACTCTGAGACTATACTGTATTATACGAGTCTATACTGATCATATACTGCATTATATGTGTTTCATACTGATCATATACTGCGTTATGAGTCTACTCTGTCCATATATTGCATTATGAATTTACACTGACTATATACTGCATCATATGAGTCTATTCTGAGACTATACAGCGTTATTTGAGTCTATACTGACCATATACTGCATTATATGAGTTTACACTGACCGTATACTGTGTTATATGAGTCTATACCGATCATATACTGCAGTGTTTCTTAACTTTTCTAATGCTGCGACCCCTTAATCCAGTTCCTCATGTTGTTGTGACCCCAACCATAACATTATTTTTGTTGCTATTTCATAACTGTAATTTTGCAACTGTTATGAATCAGAATGTAAATATCTGATAGGCAGGATGTGTTTTCATTCACTGGACCAAATTTGGCACAAATACCTGATACACCCAAATTTGAAGACTGGTGGGGGTTAGGATTTGGTTTTGTCATTTGGCTGTTGTAGTTGCTGGGATTTATAGTTCACCTACAATCAAAGAGTATTCTGAACTCCACCAACAGAACTCCCATAACCAACAGAAAATACTGGAAGGTTTTGGTGGGTTTGGTGGACATTGACCTTGAGGTTTGGAGTTGTAGTTCGCCTACATCAGAGAGCTCTGTGGACTCAAACAATGATAGATCTGGACCAAACTTGGCACAAATACTCAATATGCCCAAATGTGAACACAGATGGAGTTTGTGGGAAACAACATTTGGGAGTTGTAGTTGCTGGAAGTTATAGTTCACCTACAATCAAAGAGCATTCTGAATCCCACCAATGATAGAATTGGGTCAAACTTCCCACACAGAACCCCCATGACCAACAGAAAATTTTCTGATGCTCTTTGGCGACCCCTCTGACACCCCCTCACGACCCACCCAGGGGTCCCGACCCCCAGGTTGAGAAACGCTGATCATTGCATTTGAAAAGTAATTCATGAGTCAACACAATATGTATTATTGCAGTTTGAGATGAACTGCAGTGTGATATGTTTGACACAGATACTCAAGACTGATGAATGGAATCTTGAGGATTTGTCAGTGAGACAGTTGGTGACTGGTTTATATATCTGCATGTTTAGAGAGGTATGAGATAGCTGTTGTTTTTCGATGTTTTGCAGTTATTGTTAAATACAATTCAATACAAACTTATATATTTACCTTGTGAATTGAATGAGAGTTTCATTATTCACTCGAACAGAGACTGGAGTTTTTGGGCCGATAAACTATATTTCTGTTGCCTATTATGACATAAATACTCGTTTGACATATACTGCATTATATGAGTTTACACTGATCAGATACTGTGTTATATGAGCCTATACTGATCATATACTGCATTATATGCGTTTACACTGACCATATACTGTGTTATATGAGCCTATACTGATCATATACTGCATTATATGCATTTACACTGACCATATACTGTGTTATATGAGCCTATACTGATCATATACTGCATTATATGAGTTTACACTGACCATATACTGTGTTATATGAGTCTATACTGATCATATACTGCATTATATGTGTTTACACTGACCATATACTGTGTTATATGAGTCTATACTGATCATATACTGCATTATATGAGTTTACACTGACCATATACTGTGTTATATGAGCCTATACTGATCATATACTGCATTATATGTGTTTACACTGACCATATACTGTGTTATATGAGTCTATACTGATCATATACTGCATTATATGTGTTTACACTGACCATATACTGTTATATGAGCCTATACTGATCATATACTGCATTATATGAGTTTACACTGACCATATACTGTGTTATATGAGCCTATACTGATCATATACTGCATTATATGTGTTTACACTGACCATATACTGTGTTATATGAGCCTATACTGATCATATACTGCATTATATGTGTTTACACTGACCATATACTGTGTTATATGAGTCTATACTGATCATATACTGCATTATATGTGTTTACACTGACCATATACTGTTTTATATGAGCCTATACTGATCATATACTGCATTATATGAGTTTACACTGACCATATACTGCATCATATGAGTCTACACTGAGAATATACTGTGTTTTTATATATATTATTGGATTTCTACACCACCACTCCCAGCGGCTCGGGGCGGTTTACAGATAAATAATACATAAAACAATAAAACAATGTTGGATAAAACAACCAATTTAAAACAAGATTGAATGGATTTTGATTTAAGACTCAAAGGCCAGCCTAAATAAGTAGGTTTTACATGCTTTGCGGAAGATGGTCAAACTTCGCAAGGCCCGAGTCTCAGGTGGCAAGGCATTCCATAGAACCTGGGCAATGATGGAAAAGGCCCTTCGGCGAGTTGTTGTCAGGGATCTCGGAAAACAGACCATATTTCACACTGGGGACATCGAAGAGGTTCTGATCCTCTTGTCATTACAGGACAGATGACCGTGGGCCAGACGCCTTGCCTGTCGCAGATGGCAGAAGGCGATTCTGCTGACAGTGGAGATTTGAGCCTCCATTGACAGCAGAGGGTCCAAATGGACACCCAGGCTTTTTACTAATGACGCCGGGCGTAATGCCACTCCGTCCAGGGTCGACAGATGGATAACCCTATTGCCCAGACGGCCCAGCCAAAGGATTTCCATCTTCGCTGGATTCACCTTCAATTTGCTGGCTTGCAACCATCCAGTAACGGCTTCAAGGCACAGATGGAAATTATTGGTTATGGAGTCGGGTCGGCCCTCCAGCCTCAGAATGAGCTGAGTATCATCGGCATATTGATGACACTCAAGCCCAAAGCTATGTACCAGCTGAGCGAGTGGTCGCATGTAGATGTTAAAGAACAGATGGGAGAGAATGGCTCCCTGAGGCAGTGTTTCCCAACCTTTTTTGAGTCGTGGCACACTTTTTACATTTGCAAAATCCTGGGGCACACCACCAACCAAAATGACACAAAATGACACTCTAACACACTAATACATATAGTTAATATGTTTTTAAATGTATTTATACACTCAGTCTGAAACCTGGACCTGTTTCCATGAACACAACATAGATATCCTGGCAGGAATGGCAGAAAGACACAAACTTCCCACACAGAACTCCCATAATCAAGAGAAAATGCTATAAGAGTTTGGTGGGCATTGACCTTGAGTTTTGGAGTTGTAGTTCACCGACATCCAGAGAGCACTGTGGACTCAAACAATGTTGGATCAGGACCAAACTTGGCATGAATACTCAATATGCCCAAATGTGAACACAGATGGAGTTTGGGGAAAATAGACCTTGACATTTGGGAGTTTCTGGAGGGGGGCCCTCGAAAGACCAGCAGTCTCCCTCTCACTTAGGTTGGCCCCTCCCTCCCTGCCAGGCTTGAATTGGGGTTGTGGGGAGCAGGAGCCTCACTCACCACCTGTGCAGCTTCTTGGGGGTCAGCGGGGCGGCCCAGGTGGGCATCTCGGGACTGGCGGAGCAGGCAGGAAGGAAGGTGGCGGGGGCAGGGAGGGAGCCGGAGGGAGGCCGAGAGCGGTTTCGCACGCACCGGGGAGGAGGGTGAGGGAGCGGGGCCGGTGCTGGACTGAACCATCCGGCATTAGGTATGGGGGGGGGGGGGAGGCAAGAGGAGGTCTCTACTTTGGGAAAGGGAGGCGGGCCTTCCCAATGCATGGAGAGGTAGACAACGGGTGGGGAGGGGCGGTGTTTGTAATTTTGTGCCTTTATCGAGGTAGGTTTCTTAGGGTTTTTGTACTTCAACACACTAGACTCTCCCCCCTCCCCTCCTGGAGGTTCCAATTTCCCAAGGCACACCTGATGATCGCTCACGGCACACTAGTGTGCTCCGGCACACTGGTTGGGAAACACTGCCCTGAGGGACCCCACAAGGTAAGTCTAATTTGTCCCATATACTGCATTTCCAAATTTCATCATAGGGCAGTGTAGATGGGTCCTCCGTCTTCTTGAGCAGACCAGAAAAAAGGAATTACAAAGGACCTGAATGACTTGCCCCAGGGATAGCACATCCACACTGACCGCCCATCCCAAAAGGGCCCCAGAGCCACCATCTCCATAGCAGCTAAGCAGCACATGGAACTGATGAGGGTTAATGTCTCTTTGAAGCACATTCAAGTTGCAGGATACGTTGCAATCCCCCTGAAAACACAAAGCAAGCTCCTAACCCTGTAAGGAAGTTCCTAACTGTTTTGTTTACACAGCCACCCCATATTCCCTGGACTCAGGCGGCCTGGAGACATGGGACGGCACTCACTGTGCCACTTGTAGCCGTGGTGAATCTCTCTCGGCCTCTTCTTTACAGGAGGGCTGCCGGTCGAAGCCGCATGCTCCCAAATAGTAGCTGCCTGTGCTCATATTCTATTTGCAGGCTTCGGTTTGAGCGCATTGGGATCCAGCACCACTCCGGCTATCGAGTGTTTCGGAACTATCACCCAGGCAGAGAACCCTGCTTGTTTGTCCATCTAGTCAACATGCACCAGTCTGTCTAAGAGTCCTTAATACCATTCTTATGATTGGAGGTGAATTGACCCTCAGGTTTCAGGGGAGTCACCAAAGACCACCAGAAAACATATATTTCTGATGGTCTTAGGAACCCCTTTGGCAGAGAAGGTTGAAGATCTCTCTGCCTGTTCTCTTCTTTTTTGGAAACAGACTGCGAATCCTCCCACCAAAATCCCTCCTCCACTGTGATTGGCCGGCCTCTCAGCCAAGGGGAGGGCTGTTTCTGAGTATGAGTATGCGCATGTCCAAGCGAGGGAGAGCATGTGAGGCTGGAGGGAGGCTTGCACCAGCAAATCCCTTCAAGGCATGGGGTTGTGTGTGAGAAGTTTGGCCCAATTCTATCGTTGGTGAAGTTCAGAATGCCCTTTGATTGTAGGTGAACTATAAATCCCAGCAACTACAACTCCCAAATGTTAAGGTCTGTTTCCCCAGACTCCATCAGGGTTCACATTTGGGCATTTTGTGTATTCATGCCAAGTTTGGTACAGATCCATCATTGTTTGAGTCCACAGTGCTCTCTGGATGTAGGTGAACTACAACTCCAAAACTCAAGGTCAATGCTCACCAAACCCTTCCAGTATTTTCTGTCGGTCATGGGAATTTTGTGTGCCAAGTTTGGTTCAATTCCATTGTTGATGGAGTTCAGAAGGCTCTTAGATTGTGGGTGAACTATAAATCCCAGCAAGTAGAACTTCCAAATGGCAAACTCAACCCTACCAGTATTCAAATTTGGGCGTATCGGGCATTTGTGCCAAATTTGGTCCAGTGAATGAAAATACTAGGCCTGGGCAATCACGGTTCTAAATGGTTCTAAAGTACTTACAAAACTAAAGTTCTGGTGGTGAACTCTAGGTGGCGCTGGTGCTTTGCTTCTACAGTGTTGCTAAAGTTCTGGTGGTGAAAACTAGGTGGCGCTGGTGCTTTGCTTCTACAGTGTTGCTAAAGTTCTGATGGTGAAAACTAGGTGGCGCTGGTGCTTTGCTTCTACAGTGTTGCTAAAGTTCTGGTGGTGAAAACTAGGTGGCGCTGGTGCTTTGCTTCTACAGTGTTGCTAAAGTTCTGGTGGTGAAAACTAGGTGGCGCTGGTGCTTTGCTTCTACAGTGTTGCTAAAGTTCTGGTGGTGAAAACTAGGTGGCGCTGGTGCTTTGCTTCTACAGTGTTGCTAAAGTTCTGGTGGTGAAAACTAGGTGGCGCTGGTGCTTTGCTTCTACAGTGTTGCTAAAGTTCTGGTGGTGAACACTAGGTGGCGCTGGTGCTTTGCTTCTACAGTGTTGCTAAAGTTCTGGTGGTGAACACTAGGTGGCGCTGGTGCTTTGCTTCTACAGTGTTGCTAAAGTTCTGGTGGTGAAAACTAGGTGGCGCTGGTGCTTTGCTTCTACAGTGTTGCTAAAGTTCTGGTGGTGAAAACTAGGTGGCGCTGGTGCTTTGCTTCTACAGTGTTGCTAAAGTTCTGGTGGTGAAAACTAGGTGGCGCTGGTGCTTTGCTTCTACAGTGTTGCTAAAGTTCTGGTGGTGAAAACTAGGTGGCGCTGGTGCTTTGCTTCTACAGTGTTGCTAAAGTTCTGGTGGTGAAAACTAGGTGGCGCTGGTGCTTTGCTTCTACAGTGTTGCTAAAGTTCTGGTGGTGAAAACTAGGTGGCGCTGGTGCTTTGCTTCTACAGTGTTGCTAAAGTTCTGGTGGTGAAAACTAGGTGGTGCTGGTGCTTTGCTTCTACAGTGTTGCTAAAGTTCTGGTGGTGAAAACTAGGTGGCGCTGGTGCTTTGCTTCTACAGTGTTGCTAAAGTTCTGGTGGTGAACACTAGGTGGCGCTGGTGCTTTGCTTCTACAGTGTTGCTAAAGTTCTGGTGGTGAACATTTCAGAACTCTAACAAAACTTTCAAAATTTCATTATAAATGGCAGTTTCTAATTGGTTCTGTCTTAACAATCACCAATAATGAAGTAATAATTGAGTTTTGAAAGTTTTGTTATAGTTCTGGAATGGTCACCACCAGAACTTTAGCAACACTATAGAAGCGAAGCAACAGCACCACCTAGTTTCCACCACCAGAACTTTAGTCTTGTAAGTACTTTAGAACTATTTAGAACCATGGATTGCCCAGGCCTAGAAAATACACCCTGTGTATCATATATTTACATGACGATTCATAACAGTAGCAAAATTACAGTTGTGAAGTAGCAACAAAAATAATGTTATGGTTGGGGGTCACTACAACACGAGGAACTGTATAAAGGGGTTAAGGCATTAGGAAGGTTGAGAAACACTGGGTGAGAAGGACAGTGCCTAATTTCTCAATTAGGAGGCACCAGACAGATGTGGTTGTTGTGTGCTTTCAAGTTGTGAACAAGACTTTATGCCTTTAACGCCAGTACTTTCATTCTGTTTGCATGCAGACATGGAAAAGGGGGACATGGATAGAACTGGGAGGCAATCTGTCAGTTCCGGTTTGACCTACCTTACAGGATTGCTGTGATGACAGGGCCGTGGACGCCACCTTCTGCTCACGGAAGGAAAGGCCGGATGTAGTTGCAAGAACAAGTGGATTATAGTGGCAATAGCACAGGGGAGCGAATTCTCCAGCCAGTGAAGTGTGCTAACCTTGACCATGCCCAGCGACTTGATGTGCTTTCAGTATTACCAGTAACGCAGGCAAAACTTTACATCAGGGCGAGGAAAACGTTGCGCCTCCGGATGTTTTGGACTACAACCTTCATGGTAGCTGGGACACCCAAAACATTTGGAGGGCTGAAGGCTCCAAAGGCCTGCTTTAAAATATACTATGTACGAATGAAATATGTTCTGGTTTATATAAGGAATCTGGGAGTTGTAGTTCACCCTTATCTAGATCAGTGATTTTCAACCTTTTTTGAGCCGCAGCACATTTTTTACATTTACAAAATCCTGGGGCACACCACCAACCAAAATGACACTCTGTCATTTTACTGTCACCCTCCCCCCTCGTGATGCCGCTGCTTCCGCCAACCCCCCTCCCGCAACCCCCCCGCCCCCCGGGAGGCCCACGCGCAGGAGGCCCGTCACCGTCCCACAGGGGGGGGGCCCTGTGCTGAGTGGGCAAAGCGCATGTGGGCTCGGCTGAGAAGGATGAATTGAGCACACAGGGTGGCTTCGAACCTCGGAACAAAGTGCTGCGGAGGCTCGCAGCCATCACCACCCCCTAGCTCTCCTTCCCGAAGGGGTTCAGCCCCCCCAGGAGTGCCTCCCCCCACCCGCGTCCATTCGGCTTCCTTGCTGTCGCCTTGGGGCCAGATCAAGAAGGAACCAAGCTGGGCTGTGGACAGGCCCGGATTACTCACGAGGCCAGACGAGGCCATGGCCTCGGGTGGCGGGTTTTGGGGGGCAGCGGCTTTAAAAACACACCCTGCCCTCTCCGCTTTCCCCCGCCTCTCCCGAGAGAGTCAGGAGAGGGCGGGGGAGAGCGCTGCGAGGGGTGGGGGGGGAATGGCGCCCTCCCTCGCCTGGGCCGCCCCTTGCAAAGGAAGGAGGCAGCCAGGAGGAGGAAGGAAGCTCCGCCCAGGCCAGTGGGCCTGAATGCATGCGCACGCCAGCCAGCGAGCTTCCCTTCCTCCTCCTCCTCCTGGCCGCCTCCTTCCTTTGGAAGGGGGGCGGCCCAGGCAGCGAGGAGGAGGGCGGGACTTCCCTTCCTCCTCCTCGTGCCTTCCTTTCGGTCGCGGGAGGAGCCAGGAGGAGGTGGACGGAAGGCGCGCGGCACCGTGGGGCTTCCGTCCGCCGCCTCCTCCACCTCCCGTGACCGAAAGGAAGGCGCGAGGAGGAGGAAGGAAAGTCCCGCCCTCCTCTTTGCGCCCTCCTTTTGGTCACGGGGGGTGGAGGAGGCGGCGGACGGAAGCCCCACAGTGCCGCGCGCCTTCCGTCCACCTCCTCCTGGCTCCTCCCACGACCGAAAGGAAGGCGCGAGGTGGACGGAAGCCATGGGGCCGGTGCCGCGTGGCTTCCGTCCACCTCCTCGGGCCCTCCTTCTGGTTACATGCGCAGCAGCGCCCTGGGGGCGTGGCTTTCCGCGCCCTGGGGGGCGGGGCACGAGACGTCTTGGCCTCGGGCGGCCGAAGAGTTTAATCCGGGCCTGGCTGTGGAGCTGCGCATCTCGGCCTCTTCTCTGCAGCCAACCCGGAGCCCAGCCAGGAGAGGCCAGGAGATGAGGGGTTGCTCCCCTTCCCCGGCGTGGAGGGGCTAGAGGGCAGAAAGCCTCGCCTCGAACCTCCGGGAGCGGGGTCGGACGGGGGCAGCTCCTGTGGACTCCTCCTCCCTCTCCTCCTCCTTGCTGCCGGAGGGGAGGAGGGCAGAAGAACGCCCAGGAGCCAGGAAGCAGGAGGAGCTGCAGCCCGGTCAGGTAGCCCTTGGCGCGCAGAGGCAGGGAAGGAAGGAAGGGAAGGAGAGAGAGGAGGAGGAGGAGGAAAGTTCTGGACACCGAGGGCTCTCCCTGACTGCAGCCAGGCTGGCTGGCATTGCTGCTTCGGCCAGGAAAGCCTCATTTCTGCTGCCTGAAGTTTCCTGCTCGGCTCTCTCTCTCTCTCTCTCTCTCTCTCTCTCTCTCTGTAATTTCCCAAGGCACACCTGATGATCCCTCATGGCACACTAGTGTTCCACGGCACACTGGTTGAAAATCACTGATCTAGATATTGAACCCAGCTGATATCAGATCTTGACCACACAGACCCAACATGGCCAGCTTTGAGTCATTGTAGGGTTTGGGAAAGATTAGCTCACGATTCTGGGAATTGTAGTTCACCTTATGCATTTTCTATTGGGCACATTAATAAAAAAAAAGGAAAGATAGGCTTTCCCCCCTAATAAACATCATTAGACATTACGAAACTGATATTACCAAACTTCGAAAAACAAACAATGCCTTTCTCAAATCAACCCAGGCACCACCAGGTCCCCAAGCTAGTCCATAATAAAAGTGAAAATATGTGTTAACTTCCACAGAGGGGTGCCCGCTTCCACAAACAGCTATAGCTTCTACTACTCAGAGACACCAAAGGCCCTCCCTCCAATGACATTCTGGGTTATAATGAGCGCCATGAACATGTCCAAGAGCCCTGACAATGCCTTCCGCAAACACCATACTGCCCACCACCCAAGTGAAGGCTTTCATACGGGGACCATTTCATTCTAGACAAGCGTTTCTCAACCTTGGGGTTGTGACCCTGGGAGGGGGTGGCAAGGGGGTGTCAGAGGGGTCACCAATGACCATCTGAAAACACTGTTTTCTGTTGGACATGGGGGTTCTGTGTGGGAAGTTTGGCCCAATTTTATCGTTGGCGGGGTTCAGAGTCCTCTTTGATTGTAGGTGAACTATAAATCCCAGCAACTACAACTCCCAAATGTCAAGGTCTATTTCAATGGAACTTTACCTGTGTTCACATTTGGGCATATTGAGGGCATATCCCTTTTCGCTCAAACTTCCTGCCCTTCTTTTACTTTCCCCTGTCTGTGTCCCAGCCCTAAATGGGGTCCCTTTAACTCAATATTGGGGTCTGCAAAAATGGTCAACAGTTAAAGTTTTGCCAAGCATCACTTAGTGGTCGTTTTAGAGATATTTCACATTTGGGAATATTGAGTATTCGTGCCAGGTTTGGTCCAGATCTATAATTGTTTGAGTCCATAGTGCTCTCTGGATGTAGGTGAACTACAACTCCCAAACTCAAGGTCAATGCCCACCAAACCCTTCCAGTATTTTCTGTTGGTCAAGGGAGTTCTGTGTGCCAAATGTAGTTCAATTCTAGTTGGTGGCATTCAGAATGCTCTTAGATTGTAGGTGAACTATAAATCCCAGCAACTACAACTCCCAAATGACAAAATCAATCCGCCGCCAACCGCACCAGTAGTCAAATTTGGTCCAGTGAATGAAAACACATCCTCTATATCAGATATTTACATTTTAATTCACAACACTAGCAAAATTACACTTATGCAGTAGCAACTAAAATAATGTTATGGTTGGGGGTCGCCACGACATGTGGAACTGTATTAAGGGGTTGCGGCATTAGGAAGATTGAGAAACTCTGATCTAGTTTATATCTCACTTTTTTCCTGGCACACTAGAGTAGGTAAATACCTCCCTGCACTACCTTTCCCTTGTATTTAATACATGCCTGTAGTTAGCAGATTTCAGAGTTGTCGAAGAAAACACTGGGTTCAAGTCTGCCAAGCCTTGCTAAATAATAGCTTTAGTTCATTTGCTTGCCGCTAGTCCATCGAGGAGAAAGACAAAAGGAAAGTCAACATCCCAACAGGGCAAAATATGCACCCATTTCCAAAGCCAGCACAGGTTAAGGATGTTGCATCAAAGGAAGCAGAATTGTGTAACTAGGATAACATGGCGCAGTTAGGTTTATGCGCAATGGCTTTGTATGTGTATTTGCCCTCTTCACTGGTCACAGTGAAAGGGAAAGCAGGGGAACAGGGGCGCCTTCTACACTGCCATATAATCCAGATTATCACGATGATCATCCACTTTATCTGCTTTGAACCGGATTATATGAGTCTACATTGCCATATCATCCAATTCAAGGTTAATAATCTGAATTTTATATGGTCAAAGTGAGAGAGAAATCACAAAACACCTTCCAGACACCTGCTCGGCCCCACAGCCATTGTACGGTGGCCTCCCGTAGGGCTCAATACTGTCCCTCATATTGTTTAACATCTTCATGAAGCCTGGAACAACAGGCCATGGCAGTGGCCAGGGGAGCATTTGCACAATTGAAGCTTGTGTGCCAGTTGCGCCCCTAACTTGAGGATTCAGACTTGGCCACGGTGGCCCATGCTCGCAGAGCTGGACTAAGGTAATTTAAAATGGTAAGCGAACATTATTTTGGCGCCCCCTCGTTCTCCAGTCTCGTGGAGGGTGTGCATGTGCGGAGTCCGCTAGTTCCATGTATGCGCCGCGGCGCAACTCCAGCTGAACCGAGACGCCAATCCCCCTAAGCGAGTCCGAAAAGGAGGAGCGTTTTGCAGCCAGAGGGGGAGGCTCCACCTCTGGCTGCCCAATGCTCTTCCTTTTCGGCCACGTGGAGGGCGATTTGCGTCTCCAGCCAGCTAGAGTTGCGCTGCAACAAAGGCGCATGCGAGGAACCTGGCAGCCGGATGCGCCACTGACCACATGGCGCCCTAAGCAGGCACTTATTTAGCTTACCGTTCAATCCGCCCCTGCATGCTCATTACATCTTGAATAGACTGCCGCAATGCACTCTACATGGGGCTGCCTTTGAAGACTGTTCAGCCACGGTGGTCCACGCTCACATTACATCCCAAATAGATTACTGCAACGCACTCTATGTGGGGTTTCCTTTGAAGACTGTTTGGAAATTTCAACTAGTCCAATGGGCAGCAGCCAGGTTGCTCACTGGAGCAGCATACACGGAGCATACCACCCCGTTATGTCAACTCCACTGGCTGCCGGTCCATGTCCGAGCACAATTCAAAGTCCTGGTCTTGGCCTATAAAACCCTATACGACTCCATCCCAGCTTATCTCTACGTTCCGCCTCGTAGCCAAAGATCCACCGGGGAGGCCTTGCTCTCAGTCCCGCCAGCTCCAGAAACACGGCAGGTGGGGATGAGGGACGGCCTTCTTGGAGGTGACCCCCCGCCTATGGAACCTGCTCCCCAGTGAGATCAGCTCGGCATCCTCCCTCCTTTCTTTCAGAAGAAAATTGAAGACGTGGTTGTGGAACCAGGTGTTTAGCTAATGGACTTAACGGCACTGAACATTGAATTGACCTGTGATTGTTGTAATAGGAAATGCTTTGTTTACTGATGTTGTTTCAGTCTATGATAATTATATGTATTTTTATCTTGTTCTTAATTGTAATTTATCGCGGCATCGAATCGTTGCCATTGTTAGCTGCTCTATGGGGGTGAGAAGAGCGGGGTAAAAATAATGTAAACAAATAAAATTTCAAGTGGTCCAACAGGCAGCAGCCAGGTTGCTCACCGTTCAAAGAGAATATCCCTCCTGTTGTGCCAGCTCCACTGGCTGCCAGTCTGCTACTGAGCACAATTCGAAGTGCTGTCATTGGTCTATAAAGCCCTAAATGGTTCTGGCCCAGCTTACCTGTCCAAATGGATCTCCCTCTATCAACCATCTTGGAGGTTGAGAACAGGGCCTTCTCAGTGGTGGCGCCTGGGTTATGGAACCCGCTCCCTAGCAATACTAGATCAGCCCCCTCCCTCCTGACCTTCAAAAGGAAAGTGAAAACTTGGCTTTGGGATCAAGCCTTGGGAGAATAGTGCCTTGCAATAACAGACTCTGAATATGTGCAATGACGATGGAACAGCCTTGGACCACGATTATGGATGGCATGATTTTAATATTGATTGTAATGTTTTTAAATGTTTAATATGTATTAATTTTAATGTTTATTGGAATTGTATGTTGCTCAAAGGCATTGAATAATTTCCTATATATAAGCCGCCTTGAGTCCACTTCAAGGTTGAGAAAGGCAGGGCATAAATAGGGCAAATAAAGAAATAACCTGTATTTTAATTACTTTATTTCTCCCTCCTGATTTTGTGTTGTGGTCACTTGGTGAGTGTGGAAAAAAACTGGGGGGAAAGTCATAATTTTAGCAAAGATTCTCCAGCAATATTAACATTGGGCAGTATTGATCGTCCCTTGCGTTTACAGGATCTTATTCCATCCCTTCTCTTTTTCCACCACAGACAATAGCTACGGTGGAACTCAAATGGTATTCACGGGAGTAGCAGAAGATACATACATACATACATGTGTGTGTTCCCCTGGTGGCACAGTGGATTAAAGTAACCATTGAGGTGCTGAACTTGCTGACAGAAAGGTTGGTGGTTTGAATCTGGGGAGCAGAGTGAGCTCTTGCTGTTAGCCCCAGCTTCTGCCAACCTAGCAGTTTGAAAACATGCAAATGTGAGTAGATCAATAGGTACCGCTCCAGCGGGAAGGTAACGGCACTCCATGCAGTCATGCTGGCCACATGACCTTGGAGGCGTCTACAGACAATGTCGGCTCTTCGGCTTAGAAATTGAGATGAGCGCCACCCCCAGTCGGACACGACTAGACTTAATGTCAAACGGAAATCTTTCCCTTTACTTTAATACTCAAACCAAATCACCTTCAGTTCGTAAAGCGGGTGCACTGCCTCCTTCTGACCAACACTCTGGACTGTATTTCTATAGGGCAGTGTTTCCCAACCGATGTGCCGCGGCACACTAGTGTGCCGTAAGCAATCATCAGGTTTGCCGTGGGAAATTGGAACCTCCAATACCCTTTCTTCCCCTTCCTGCCGAACACTTTTTCTTCTCCACTTGGGCTCCCTTCTTCCCAGCCTCGCTCTGCTCGCTTTGCTCATGCTGCCGCCATTTTGATCCGAGGGGGCAGCGTGAGCGTGTTCGGGAGGGGAGGGGGGAGGGAGGAAGACGTGGGGCGAGTCTGTGCAGTAGCTCCTGCACGGGTCGCGTCTTCCTCCCTCCCCCCTCCCCTCCTGAAGAAGGGAGCCCGAGTGGAGAAGAAAAAGTGTTTGGCAGGAGGGGAAGAAAGGGCATGAAGGGGAAGGAAGAGGTCTCCGTCGAAAGCTGGCATGGGCAAACTTGGACCTTCCAGATGTTTTGGACTCCAACTCCCACCATTCCTAGCAGCCTCAGGCCCTTTTCCTTTTCCCCCTCAGCCACTCAAGCAGAAAAGGGCCTCAGGCTGTTAGGAATGGTGGGAGTTGAAGTCCAAAGCACCGAGAAGGCCGAAGTTTTCCCATGCCTGTTTTAGGGACCTTAAAGTGGTGAGCCTCCTTCCAACATTGTGATTTTGGATAGAAAACAAACAACAACATTGTTTGAGTCCACAGTGCTGTGTGGGTGTAGGTGAACTACAACTTCCAAACTCAAGGTAAATTCGCAAGCAAACCCTTTCAGTACTTTCTGTTGGTAATGAGAGTTTAATATGCCAAGTTTGGTTCAATTCAATTGTTGCAAGAGTTCAGGATGCTCTTTGATTGTGTGTTAACTATAAATCCCAGAAACTGTAACTCCCAAATGTCAAGGTCTGTTCATCGAAACAGGCCCAGGTTTCACACTGAGTGTATAAATACATGTAAAAACATATTAACTATATGTATTACTGTGTTAGAGTGTCATTTTGTGTAATTTTGGTTGGTGGTGTGCCCCAGGATTTTGTAAATGTAAAAAATGTGCTCAAAAAAGGTTGAAAACACTGCTATAGGGAACTGGGGGAATCTGGGGCAGCTTCCTCCTTCTCTGCTGGAAACGAATGGGGATTCAGGTTGGTGAACACAGGATGGAGGTGCAGATCTGGGCAATCACAATAAGACTCCAGTCCAACTGAGGCAGATATTTAATTTTGTGCTACAGTTGACAGCATTCCAGATCTTTAACTAGGATGACTGGGGCTGATGGAATGTGAAACCCAAAATATCTGGAAGGCTTCCCCAGCTGGAAGGAAAGCTGGGCTATGGAACCAGATGTGCAATAGCAGATGGAGGCCCCTTTTATACTGGCATATGAAATCCAGATTGCTTTGAAATGGATTATATAACAGTGCAGAAGGGGCCTGAGCCTCCACCCAGTAGCAGAGGTGGCCCAAAGTAATTTTAAAATGGTAGGTGAAAAATATTTTGGTCCCCCCCCCCCCAAACCAAACCTGGAGCAGGCACGGAAGCGGAGTTTCCAGCATGCATGGAGGTGGAGCCTTCACGGATGCTGGAAACTGCCTCTGAGCCGGCTCGTAACTCCGCCTCCGCGCCTGCTGGAAACACAGCAGACGCAGAGGCGGAGTTTCCAGCCGGCGGTGGTGCAGCCCTGCGAATCTGGTGCTCTTGGCGGGTACCTACTCCGCCGAGTGCGTTAATCCTCCCCTGCTCAGTAGCTACTCCCAACTGGAATAAACATAACGAATCAGTGGTATTTATTTTACATAAATGTTTTTCAGCACTGGGTTCACAAGTTTGGACTAGCAACTGAGTGCAAGGACATGTTCTACCATTTCTTCTTCTTCTTCTTTGCAGAGTGGTGT
Source organism: Anolis apletophallus (assembly GCA_030556195.1). Taxonomy (NCBI): domain Eukaryota; kingdom Metazoa; phylum Chordata; class Lepidosauria; order Squamata; family Anolidae; genus Anolis; species Anolis apletophallus. The sequence goes on from JARBWK010000016.1 coordinate 28,762,918, forward strand.
GGATGGCCCTTGCGTGGAGATACAGCCAGCACCAAATCTGGCTTTTTCCTGGCGCGGTCTGCTTTATCCTTTTGGCTAGGCAGGTTGCCATCCTCCGCAGTGATGGGGTGGATGATGTGCCCCGGCTGGGTGACGACACGAGGGGCGGTCAGCTGCTGAAAAGCACGCTGGGTGTTCCAGGTGGGCCCCACCGGTGCCTGGATGCTGCGCTCAAACTGCTTGCTGTTCTCAAAGGGGAAGGGCAGCTGGTTCACCTGGAGGGGAGAGAGGCCCACTCTCAGCTTGGAAGCGGAAGGCTGAGCAGACTGAACCTCAACGCACTTTCGTCCCCCATCGGCTATTGGGAACTGTTTGTAAGGAGACCTATTGCTCTGCTGTGCCCTATCACCCCCAACAGATGGCCATCTAGCCTCTGCTTAAAAGCCTCCAAAGAAAGAGCTTCCACCACACTCTGGGGCAGAGAGTTCCACTGCTGAACAGCTCTCTCTCACAGTCAGGAAGTTCTTCCTAATGTTCAGGTGAAATCTTCTTTCATTCTCAACAGAAAACGGGAAACAATTTCAACAGAAATTTCAACAGAAAGGAGGAAACCATGAAAATGAACAAAATCTGGCTACTAGTATTTTAAAAAACTCTAAATTCAGGACAGTAAATGAAGAGCAATACTGAACAAGCAAGGGAATTGCAGACAGGGCCAGCTAATACCTCCCAACAAAGGACTCCCCCAGGCAGCAGGCAGCCAGTCTTTGAAGCTGCAAGGCTATTCAATGCTAATCAAGGTGGCCTATTGCAACATTCACATGTGCCTCCAATGGACAAGAGTTCTTCCTCCCACCCTGGACATCATTCCACAGATATATAAACCCCACTTGCCAGGTTTCCAACAGACCCCTCAACCTCTGAGGATGCCTGCCATAGATGTGAACGAAACATCAGGAGAAAATGCTTCTGGAACATGACCAGACAGCCCGGAAAACTCACAGCAACCCAGTGATTTTGGCCATGAAAGCCTTCGACAACACATTAGACACCACAAGGATGTTAACCCTTCCCTACACAATCCAAAACTCTCTCTCTACACACACACACACACACACACACACATAGAGAGAGAGAGAGAGGGAGAGAGAGGATGGACTTACACTCTGGTGTTCATAACTTGGGGCCTGCCTGTACTAGGTCCATCTAATTCAGTATTTTTGCCATCTTCTGCATGTAAATGAGGGGATGTACCACTGACCCAAAACCCCAACCCCATTAAATAAACCCTTTAAGAGCACTTTCTTTCAAGACGAGCCTCCCAGGGTGAAAAAATGTCCTCACCTGATAACCCGCAGCCAAGATATTGCGCTGTTCACTCAGAATAACATGAGGCAGGTGCTTGTCCTTCCTTTGGGTCTGAGATGCCGGTTTGATAAGGAACCTAACAGAACAGGGGAGAAAAAAGAAAGAAAAGCAGAGTTTTGGCAGACTGGGAGCAGAATGGTTAATGATGGGTACTTTGACTTTGTCTGCAAACGTACCGTTTCTTCTTCTTGGCACTCGGCCGTAGCCCGGTGCCTCCCCACTCGCCCCACCCTGGGAGGACCAAATCAATTGCTTTGGGTTTGCTAGCCTCTTCTGTTCGCCGCTTCTCCTTCATGAAATCCGCCATCACGTTGTCGTTGGCAAAGGCCTCCTGGATGACACGCCGCTGGTCTGTGTCTGTATCAAGCTGCATAAGAGAATTTGCATATTTTCGAACCGCTAGGTTGGCCAGAAGCTGGAGCAAACAGCAGGAGCTCACCCCACTCCCCGGATTTGAACCGCCAACCTTTTGGTCAGCATGTTCAGCAGCTCAGCTAGGGGAACATTGGTGTCTCTCTCTGAATGGGTTGGGACCCCATCCCATTGATACCCCAAAGTGCTACAGTCCATAGAAAACTTCACTACTTTGGCTGCTTTCACAGCGGCTGCGGCCTCCCCTCCTTTTCTCACTGATGCTCACCTCATCCTGCACAACACTGGGCACAAGTGGGCACTTGACAGCCTGGGGTGCCTCTGCAAGGACTGCCTTCAGGTCAATCAGGGCCTTCCGCTTGGCTGGCTTCTTCCCTGCCTTGGATGTGGCCTGCGAGAGGTCTGGGGCGCCCTTGGCTTTGAGTGACGACTTGGCTTCTGTGGGCTCCAACAGCACTGCCTCCTCGGAAGATAAAGCTTGGACTTCCTGCGATACGTCCTCTGGCTCCAAGACCTCCGAGCCGTCCACGTTGTTAAGCCGATTAAGTGTCTCTTTCAGAAAAGGCTCCTCTGGTGCAGGACTTGGAGGCGCTGGAGGAAGCACATCAGTCAGCATGGGAATAGTTTCCTCTTGCTCGGGACCTGTAGGAATAGCAAGACAGTCCAGCTTGCTCCAGAAGAAACCTCTGTGAGCACAACAATGCCCACCTAAGCCACAACACTCACGAAAAGGCACTCACAAAGGCAACAAGAAACGACCATCTGTATTGTTGAAGAGCTGGCGTTGTCCATAGACACCTCCAAGGTGATGTGGCCGGCACTACATGGAGTGCAGTTACCTTCCTGCCAGAGCAGTACCTATTGATCTACTCACATTTGCATGTTTTCAAACTGCTAGGTTGGCAGAAGCCAACCTAGCAGTTTGAAACCTGCGACCTTTCAGTCAGCAAGTTCAACCTGCGACCTTTCAGTCAGCAAGTTCAGCAGCTCAGTGCTTTAACCCACTGTGCCATCATCTCTCTGGAAGGTTAAAGGGAAGCGTCTTCTGAGCATACCTTGCCAAGAAACCCCACGACAGGGAAAGTTTATGTGCTGGACTCTAAGCCTAGAATCCTGCACCAGATAGGATTATTCCCAAGCTTTGGTCATGCTAGACAAACCCTACCCCCAGTCCATATTATTATTGTTGTTGTTGTTAAATACTGTTTAATTCTATCCCGCTTTATCTCTCCCAAGACGAGACAAAGCAGGGTATAAATAAACAGAAGAATTTAAGCAGGGTATTTATTTATACTTTTGACCGTCACTCCCGGAGGCTCGGTATAAATAAAGCAGTGTATAAATATACATTATAATAAAGTATGTTATTTTCTGAAATTTCAGCAGATATTGACCAAATACAAGTGCAAGCCTGTTCCTACAGATGAAAGGACTGAAAAACTTGATAGTTAATATTGCCCCTAAAAACAAGATGTCTCAAGAAGTGCCTTATCTTAGAATTATTTTAACACTATTGCATTGCTGAAATTCTTTGGTACGATGCAAACTTTGATGTTTCTGGCTGCAGGAATTGCTTTCAAGACACGTACATGCTGCCCTATCCTGATGGCAAGAATAAAAGCAGCAATTCTATGCCTCAGGCCCCTTCTACAGTACACTGTTCTTATATCCCAGGACTCAATAACTTTCCAATGGTAGCTTACAAGAGGACCAGGAACATAGGAGACGTTCTCTCACACACTAACCTATCACAACCTACGCTCAAGAGCGCACTTGCAGTAGGCTCTTACCCCTGTGGCTCTTGCAGCATTTGTAAACATATTAAACAACAGAAAACAGTAGTGAGTACCACTAACAAAAGAGTATTCAAACTAACTTCATATGCCAACTGCCAAACCACAGCCTTAGTATACCTACTTGAATGCAGCTGCCACCTGCAGTACACAGGTTATACCACTAGGAGCTTGAGAGAACGCTCCCTAGAACATAAATCGAAAATCAAATTAAAATCAACAGACTCTACTCTATACTCTCATTGTACCCTTAAAAACCACACTTTCGACAACATCAAAATCCAGGTCCTTGAAAAAGTTAAATGCCCACCACACACGGACATTACAGCCCTACTAAGGAGAAGAGAAACTTTCTGGATCATACAATTGGCCACCGAAAAGCGTTGGGGAGGTCTCAATGACCCCCTGACCATCAATGCACTCCTGAACAAGTAGAATATGTTACCCTGTTCCCCTCCCTAATTCTTCCCTTGACCACCCTTAACAATGAGTAACCATCTCTTTAAAAAGGATGCCCCTTTAACTACCTTCCTAGCCAAACCCTTTATAAGCTCTCAAGGTGACCTCTGCTCTTTGCCATTTCCTGCTGATGGAATGGTCCGTCCTCCACGCGGATTGGACAACTCTTGATGGTAACTACTTTTTACTTCTTACTTTCTCATGCCCTGACCACACCGTTCATTCCGGGTTTTAAATATTGATACCATTGTCACTTTCTAGACTTACTACCCTTGAGGACGCCTATTCTATGCCTCTGAAGAAGTCTTCTAGACCAGTCGTTCTCAACCTGTGGGTCCCCAGGTGTTTTGGCCTACAACTCCCAGAATTCTGAGCCAGTTTACCAGCTGTTAGGGTTTCTGGGAGTTGGAGGCCAAAACATCTGGGGACCCCCAGGTTGAGAACCACTGTTCTAGACGAAACGGCCCTTCGCCGGCTTAGGAGTGAGCTCCCGCCGTCAGGCAACCTCTCCTCCGCTGCCCTCACCTACCGAGTGACAAGCGGACTCCCATTCCACTTTCCCGGCATTTGCCAATCCACCCTTTACCACACGGACGCCCTTAGAACCTTTCCGAACTACCTTTACCACCATCCTTTGCGGGCCGCCATTGTGCGCCTCCCGCACATGCGCACAGCGCAGTTCGGCCTATCGAGCGTCCCGACAGGACTACATCACCCAGCTCCACTTGCGGCTGGCCATAGTGCTTGTCCGTGCATGCGCCCTAGACGACTGGGCTTTTGCTGAGCGTCTCCTGTCGCCATCTCACCCTGCTTGACACAGATACACCTGGGATCCTCCCACCTTTACCTGCAGTTCGCTGACCTCTACTTTGCTGCTAATATAATGTATTTTGAACTGTAGTTTCTCCCTGCACCAAGAAGGAACATTTGTCCCTCTTGGCCCAAGGCTTCTTGATATGTTTGTATATTGCTATGATATATAAGATGAATTGTTAGTCTCTTGACTATATTTGATTGTACGCGCATAGTGGTGTTTCCACTTGTACCCCCCTCCTATATATCCCATTGTGGTTGTAAATGTATAGACTCATATTGCTAATAGATGACTATTTGATATATTACAGCTTATTGTATTTATTGACACACCTGAATAGCATTTTCAGTTCTTACACCACGGTGTTGCCTTCTGTTTTTTGCTCCTGTTTCGATGAACACAACATATATATGACTTACTCTCACATATTTATATATGGCTATCATGTCTTCTCTCAGCCTTCTCTTCTTCAGGCTAAACATGCCCAGCTCTTCAAGCCGCTCCTCATAGAGCTTGTTCTCCAGACCTTTGTGAAATTTCACCCTGAGTGGAACTTGCTTACAGTTAACTATGGATGTCATGAAGCTGTTATAAACAGTTCCTTTTGGGGGGGGGGGAGCCAACTCTCGAAAACTCCAGTAAAATAGTTTAAAAAAACAAACATTTCCAAGCAGAGAGGCTCAATTTGTTTCTTGGAAACCTGTGAGGGGGCTGCTAGGAGGGGGGAGAGTGCCGATTTCCCACGGCACACCTGATGATCGCTCACGGCACACTGGTTGGGAAACACTGCATTAGAACAGTCATTGTCAACCGCTGTGCCCCGGCACACGAGTGTGCCGTGAGCAATCAGCTGGTGTGCCGCAAGAAAACCTCTTCCCCCCGCCTTTCTCCCCCCTCCGAGGTTTTCCCGCGGCACACCAGCTGATCACGGATCAGCGGTTGCGGAACACCTGCCTCTCTAGGTCCTAGAGAGGCAGGGGAGGCAGGAGAGGCTCAGGAGGGGAGGGGCCGGGCGACGCTCTCCTCCTCCTCCAGAAATGAGCCTCCTGGGTCCGTCCGCCTGCCTGTCCCTCGGGAGGCCCGCCTGCCTGCGCGGGCCGGACTCTGCCCACAGAGAGGCAGCCTTCCCTCCTTGCCCCAGGCTCCCTGCCTCCGCTTGGGTCTCACCAGCTCCCGTCTCCCGCCGGGCCTCCCGGAAGACGCGAGCCGGACAAACTCGGCTCCCAGGCAGGGCCTGGGCCCTGCGGGAGCCGTTCTCCTGGTTCGCGGGTTTTGTCCGGCTCGCGTCTTCCGGAGGGCCCGGCGGGAGACGGGAGCTGGTGAGACCCAAGCGGAGGCAGGGAGCCTGGGGGCAAGGAGGGAAGGCTGCCTCTCCTTGGGCACAGTCCGGCCCGCGCAGGCGGGAAGGGCGGCCTCCCGAAGACAGGTAGGCGCACAGACCCAGGAGGCTCATTTCTGGAGGAGGAGGAGAGCATCGCCTGGCCCCTCCCCTCCTGAGCCTCTCCTGCCTCCCCTGCCTTTCTAGGTCCTGCTCTAGGGAATTCGATTTCTGCCAAGCACATTCTCTTAATGTGTCTGATTTAAACCAAACTGCAGAATACAGATTGCTGTAGGCATATTCTAATCTCAACTTTACGATTGAATGCACAGAACCCTTTCACTGTTGCCTGCCTTTTGGTTGGTGGTGTGCCCCAGGGTTTTGTAAATGTAAAAAGTGTGCCGCGGCTCAAAAAAGGTTGAGAAACACTGCATTAGAAGATGAGATTTAGTAACCTAGTTAGCTCCAAAACCTTTTCTATCAAGAATGTACAAGTTTCTTTTACTTCAATACATATTTCTGAACCTAAAGTTCTGACTCTGCAATCCTGATCCGTCCTAAGATGTAGAAGGCTATCCTAGTTCGCCACACGTAAGTTTCTACTGGCTATGAAGCTTACTTCTGGTACATATTTATGGTGGAATCGCCCCAACTGAGGGTTGTTTTGAGCCCAACAAGACGGCATCCTATATCTCAAGAGCATCTTAATATGCAAATGTCTACCAACACATCCAGCCCTGTTTGTGTTCTCTTGTCTGAGCCAAACTCGGTTCTCTTTCTCTTTCCCCCATTTGGATAAAAATATAGTCCTTTCCTCAGCTTTCCAGTGAATCTTTTCCATATCTCCATGGCATCCTTCTTCCAACTTGACTCAAGGCCCTTCCCAAATCTCACCTTGCAGTTCAGGACTGCCTTGCAGGTTCTGCTCAGGCTCCACAAAACTTTGCAACGCCGCCTCCTCCTTAGTCAAGGGCGGTGGCTCCTCTCCGCCGCTCTCTTCACTCTCATTGGGTTGAGCTGGTGTATTCTCTTCGGGGTTTGCGTAAGTCTTTCCCAACATCCAGGGGTTGTCTGGATTCATCCCAATATGCCCATCATTGACAACATCTGGGATGAGACCCCCTTCAGTTTCAGAGTTGTTGCCTCCATCCTCACTATCTGATTCCAGGACTATTTTCTCTGTCAGTTCTTTGTTCCGGGCCAGCTGCTCTTGCATCGCTTGCCTGGCCTGGAGAGGAAGGAAGCACACAGCGCTGGCTTATTTATGGCTTATGTGGATGAGGAAAAGAAAATACCTTTTCTCTCATTTGCCCTCCTCCTGAAGTCCCTTACCTCCAGGTTGTACTTTGCCATGAGGACAGTTGACTTGGCCCACCTGCCTTTGTTTTGATGTTTGAGGCTCATTCTCTCCTGTGTAGAGAAGATTAAAAAAAATGTTAGGATAGTGAAATACACACCCAAGAAATGCACTTTTTCCATGTCTTAAGAAGGGGGCCTGTCCCTCACCTCAATACGTGCTTTCTCAATCTTCTCCAGCTGCTCCAGAGCTGCCTCGGGATTGCTTTTTTGGAGCATCTCAAACTCTTGAAGGACTTTGCGACTCTTTCCTTTCCTCAGCACTCGGTGATACCTTCAGGGGAGAGCGAGGATATCAGGCCCCGAGAGCAAGGTTACAGGGGAAGGAGTCATGGTGCCCACCTCCCGACACAAAAGTCACTATTGATTTTGTAATACAGTGGTTAGAGCAGGACCAAGGATTTTGTTTGATCTGGACATCTCCATCTTCCTTTTAAATTTTTCCCCCATTATTTTTTTACTGTATACAAAAGACAAACAAATACAGATACGCCAATAACTAACGAAACAGACACATTCCAACATCCTGACAAACCCTGTTCCTCCTTCCTCTCACCCGTGAACCCACCACCTATGGGTTGCTGTGGGTTTTCTGGGCTGCATCGCCATGTTCCAGAAGCATTCTCTCTTGACGTTTCGTCCACATCTCTGGCAGGCATCCTCAGAGGTTGTGAAGTCTGTTGGAAACTAGGCAAGTGGGGCATCTATCTATCTATCTATCTATCTATCTATCTATCTATCTGTAGAATAATGCTCAGGGTAGGAGAAAGAACTCTTGTCTGTTTGAGGCAAGTGTGAATGTTGCAATTGTCCACATTGATTAGAATTGAATGGCCTTGCAGCTTCAAAGACTGGCTACTTCCTGCCTGGGGGAATCCTTTGTTAGGAGCTATTAGCTGGCTTTGATTGTTTCATGTCTGGAATTTCTCTGTTCCCTGTGAGTGTTGCTTTCTCAATAGAAAGGAAGGAAACCTGAAAATGAACAAAATCTGGCTAACAGTATTTTTTTTTAAAAAACCCTCTAAAATTAGGACAGTAAATAAAGAGCAACAATCAAGGCCAGTTTAACATCCTAACGAAGGATCCTCCCAGACAGGAAGCAGCCAGTCGTTGAAGCTACAAGGCCATTCAATACTAACCAAGGCAGCCAATTGGAACATTCACACTTGCCTCCAACAAATAAGAGTTCTTTCTCCCACTCTGGACATCATTCCACATATATCACTACGCTCCGAGGATGCTAATTTGTTAGAGAACAGACCTCACCAACCTCTGACCATGCCTGCCATAAATGTGGGCGAAATGTCAGGAGAGAATGCTTCTGGAACTCTGGAAAACAGCAACCCAGTGATTCCAGCCATGAAAGCCTTCGACAACACATTTTATACACATTGTATCTAATAGATCCAGGTATTGAAAATTTAAATACTGCTTTCCATAGACAATTCCCATTTCTCCAAATCTATATTTCCCCCTACTGTCCTTATATCTCCTTATCTTCCATAGTCATAATGGCTGGGGGATGATGGGAGACACACACACATAAATCTGTGACTGGGAAGGTCCACATTACAATTTCCTGCAGCCATGAAGCTTATGAAGTGGCTTTTGAGCAAATTACTGTCACAATTATATCTCCTTGCACATAAAACAGGGAGAGAAACTGTGAAGGAGAAAGGGAACCACCTATGCCAACCTTCCACATCTTGGTGTCCTCCAAAGTGTTTGTGACCTCAACAGCTATGATCCTTCACCACTAGCATCAGCGTATTTGGAAAGTACTAGGTTACGAAAAGCTCCATCAATCCCTTACTTTTTGCTCTTGATCTTCCCTTTGCGTCGTGCTTTTGCTTCATAATAGGACTGAAGGGCTCGAGCCCTCTGCAGCTCCATCCGGCGCAACTGAGCCTGAAACACACACAGAGGTTTGCTGTAGACGCGGACAGGCCAAAGAGTGGGAAGAGGGAGGGGAGGACAAAGCTGGCTGGATTAGGGCTCACCTCCTCCAGGCTCATGGCCTGCAGCGAAGCCTTTTCATAGGGCGTCAGGAGCGGATCCTTCACTGGCTGATGCGTTTTGTGAAGGAGACTAAAAATCTCTTGTTCCAGGGGCGTCCGTGCCTTGGGGGTCCAAAAAAGGACATAAGAGAAGCATGCATAGAAGGGATATAACTTGAGTGAGTTTCAAAATGGAAATTTGTCTACAGCAACTGAAAAGTCATCTTTTTGTATATTGTTTTTATTTATATGTATGTATCTTTTTTATTGTGTTCATCACTGGTGTTTTTATTTTATTTTATTGTAATTTGTTGTTTGGGCTTGGCCTCGTGTGAGCCGCCTCAAGTCCCCGTTAGGGAGATGGGCGGGGTATGAATAAAGTTTATTATTATTATCTTGGCTGAGGCAGGGAAGTCATCTAGAAGGAAAACCCACAGGAAGCAAAGTGGCATGCTATAGAGCAGGGCTGTCCAACTTCTACCAACCCTGGGGCCTGATTACCGGACACTGATCAACTGGGGGGCCTAAGGGTCCGCCCCTCCCCGGCTCCGCCCCCTCCCCGGCTCCGCCCGCTGGATATAGTCACACCCTCAGAGTCCCCCTTATGTCTACTAAAATACATTTGTTATTACTATTATTCCATTCCTGCCACATGTATATATTCACAAACTCATATTCCCCTTTATTTCTAATAAAATACATTTGTTATTACTATTATTCCATTCCTGCCACATGTATATATTCACAAACTCATATTCCCCTTTATTTCTAATAAAATATATTTGTTATTATCATTCCATTCCTGCCATATATAGATAGATCACAGATTAGGAAAGGCATACAGTGCATTTGGAAGGCTTCACAAAAGAGTCTGGAGCAACAAGCACCTGAGGCAAAGCACCAAAATCAGTGTGTACAGAGCTATCATATCATACAGTTCGCCTACAATCAAAGAGCATTCTAAACCCCACCAATGATGGAATTAACCAATCTTGGCACACAGAACTCCATGACCAACAGGAAATTCTGGAAGGCTTTGGTGGGCATTGACCTTGAGTTGTGGAGTTGTAGTTCACCTCCATCCAGAGAGCACTCTGGACTCAATGTTGGATCAGGACCAAACTTGGCATGAATACTCAAGATGCCCAAAAGTGAACACAGATGGAGTTTGGGGAAAATAAACAGGAGCCGGAGGGAAGCCGAGAGCATGGTTTGCGGCTCCCCCGGGCTTGGTGGAGCCGCGAACCGGGAGGCTCCCTGCAAGCAAACGGAGGGGATGCCTCTCGGGGCCTGGCTGCTTCCAAACCCGGGGTTTGGAAGCAGCCAGCCCCTGAGATTTCCTCCCTTTCTCAAAGTCCCCTTCAGAAGCGGAGAGAGACTGGGGAAAGGAGGAGATGCCTCTCGGGGCCTGGCTGCTTCCAAACCCCAGGAGAAGGAAGGAAGGAGTGGAAGAGAAGGATGGAAGGGAATGGAGGGAGGAAAGGGAGGAGGGAAAGTGAGAAGGAAGAGAAGATAAAAGGGTGGCAGGAAAGGAAGAAAGGAAAGTAAAAGAGAGGGGCAAGGAGGGAGGGGGGAGGCGCGTGTGCTGAGGGCCTGAGTGCCTCAAAGCACACGGAGCAACTGGTGGTGGACGGGAGCTTGAGGAGAATGAGAGAGTGGGAAGGGGCAGGGATGGAAGAAGCATGAAAGGGTGGAATGGAAGGAGGGAGGGAGGGAGAAGAAATGTGCTCACCTTAGCACTGCAGGCTTCCTTGCAATAACTCCTCCCTGGGAAGGGAGGAGGGGAGGATGAGAAGGAGGAAGGAGCTCTGCCGAGCCATGCGGCCGGGTCGCTCTTCCTGTTTGCTGCCAAGGGGCGGGCCCGAGACATCACTCCCTCCCATTGGCCCCCTCCCTCAGGAGAAGAGGAGGCGGCCAATAGAAAGCCAAGGGGGCGGGACCAAAAAATAATAATAAAAAAATTAATATTTTTAATTGAAAAAAATATTTTAAAAAATATATTATTTATTGCAGGAGGGTAAGGGGCCGTAGCCAAGGGGCTAGGGGGCCGTGTACGGCCCCAGGGCCGCCTGTTGGACAGCCCTGCCATAGAGCAGTGATTTTCAACCTTTTTTGAGCCGTGGCACATTTTTTACATTTACAAAATCCTGGGGCACACCACCAACCAAAATGACACAAAATGACACTCTAACACAGTAATACATATAGCTAATATGTTTTAAAATGTATTTATACACTCACTTCGTGTGAAACCTGGACCCGTTTCGATGAACACAATCATTTTACTGTCACCCTTCCCCCCTCGTGGGGCCGCTGCTTCCGCCAAACCCCCTCACCGGGAGGCCCACACACAGGAGACCCATCACCGTTTTGTGGGGGAGGGCTGCGCTGAGTGGCCGAAGCACACATGGGCTCGGCTAAGCAGGACAAATAGGAATTGAGCACACGGAGTGGCTCCGAACCTCGGAACAAAGTTGGGGGGGAGGCTCGCAGCTGTCGCCACCCCCAGCTCTCCTTCCCGAAGGGGTTCTGCCCCCCCCCTCAGGAGTGCCCCCTCCCCGCATCCCTTCGGCTTCCCTGCTATTGCCTTGGGCCAGATCAGGAACCAAACTCGGCTGTGGAGCTGCGCATCCCGGCCTCTGCTCTGCTCTGCAGCGAACCCGGAACCCAGCCAGGAGAGGCCAGGAAATGAGGGGTTGCTCCCCTTCCCCGGTGCGGAGGGGCTAGAGGGCAGAAAGCCTCGCCTCGAGCCTCTGGGAGCGGGGACAGACGGGGGCAGCTCCCGTGGACTCCTCCTCCCCTTTGAGGCCGGGGGGGGGTGGAGGGCAGAAGAGCGCCCAGGAGCCAGGAAGCAGGAGGAGCCGCAGCCCGGCCAGGTAGCCCTTGGCGGGCAGAGGGAGGAAGGGAAGGAAGGGAAGGAGAGAGGAAGGAATGTTCTGGAGGCCGAGGGCACTCTCTGACTGCAGCCAGGCTGGCTGGCATTGCTGCTTCGGCCAGGAGAGCCTCATTTCTGCTGCCTGAAGTTTCCTGCTAGGCTCTCTCTCTCTCTACACTGTAATTTCCCACGGCACACCTGATGATCTCTCACGGCACACTAGTGTGCCGCGGCACACTGGTTGAGAAACACTGCCATAGAGCAGGGGTGCCCACACTTTTTCAGCATGCAAGCTACTTATAATAAAACCAAGTCTGAAGCAGCTGCTGGGAGTGCCGAAGCTGGGGGCGGGGCTTGGCGTGGCCTGGCTCTGCCCCCCTCTAGCTTCAGCTTTAGCAGCAGCTTCTCCGGGCTTGAGCATGGCAGTGCCAAGCCAGTGGTGGCATAGCTAGCGCAAGGCTGGCTTGCCCTTGCCCTCCTTAAGCCTGGAGAAGCTGCTGGGAGTGCCAAAGCTGGGGGCGGGGCTTGGTACACCTGGCTCCGCCCCCTCTAGCTTCAGCTCTACCAGCAGCTTCTACAGGCTTGAGGATTGCAGTACAAAGCCAGTGGTGGCATAGCTAGCACAAGGCTGGCTTGGCCTTGCCCTCCTCAAGGCTGAAGCAGCTGCTGGGAGTGCCGAATGCGGGGAGGGGCTTGGTGCGGCCTGGCTCCGCCCCCTCTGAGAAGCGCCCCATCCAGCTGGGATTGACCTCTTTCATTCCCGCGATCGACTGGTCGATCACGATTGACTTCCTGGGCAGCCCTGCCATAGAGGAAGGGCAGAGTGAGACTGACCGACTCACAAACATATATGTCAGAAATATTAAAAATTAACTAGGTATTTCTAATTACAGAAAGGCGAGTCAAGCACTAAAACGGTTAAATGACTCAGCAAAAACTGCAATTCAATGTAAGCAGGTGTGCCTGTAGCTTAGTAGCCCTCAGAGTGAGAAGGCCTCAGTGTTAGTTCACCTCAATATGAAAGAGGCATCAGTCTGAGAGAGGCCTCAGTGTGTTAGTAAGCCTCAGTATGAGAATGTCTCAGTGTAAGTTCACCTCAGTGTGAGAGAGGCCTCAATCTGAGAGAAGCCCCGGGTAGTAGGTCTCGTGTGTGAAGGCTGCTGCGTGTAAAGCTACTACTCAGCTGGCTAAGCAACAACCGTAATGACTTGTGAGAATTGCCAATGAAGAGACCTTGGACTGGAACTCTGGACTATAATTTGGATTTGCGAACTCAGACTTGGTTGTGTTAATATTTTAAGGGCCATTATTTTTAATGGTTTTTTTTTATTACTGTTGTTGACCTGTTTGTGTTAATTGCTGTGCTGTAATTGTTCTTTGCCGGCTTCTAATGATTGCTAAATGTAAGCTGACCTGAGTTCAAGGATTGAGAAGGATGGGATGTAAATGTTTTAAATAAATAAGTACATACATAAATATATTTGTTTGTGTTATGGAAACCTAGTTCTTGTACGTAGTGCAACCATATTATTTTGCTATAAAGAAAAATCTTCTAAGGAAGAGGTAACATTGGTCTGTGTGTTTTTGTTCTTTTTATCCCTTTGGGCTTCTGGTGCTGGGTCACGCTGCTGCTAATAAGTTACTCTGCTGTACATTTATGGGGAGGGTCTTTTGCTAATAAGCCCACTCTCCCAACAACGTATTGATTCAACTCAGGCATGACACCTGAATCCAGAACTCAAATACAAGTCAAGCCCACCTCGAGCTGTGAAGAGAAGCAGCTAAGAAATAAAATTATTATGATTATATTATTCACTAGCTGTACCCGGCACGTGTTGCTGTGCCCTATTTAGGAGATGCAAGAAAGTCTGAGTATGTAAGGGTTGGAATTGTTGTTAGTTATGGTGTTGTTGGGGTCATGGCTGTGTCGTTGTGGGTTGTTTTGGTGGGTGGGATGTTGAAATCCTGGGGAGTTGTTGGTGTGTGGTGTTGCTGGCATTCTGCATAGCTTGTGGATATACAATGTTTTTTGTCTTTCCGTCTGCTGTGTTGAGGTAGAGGTTGATGCTTGAAGTTAACTTTGGAAGTGAGTGGAGGTACTTGAAATCCCATTATCCATGGTGTGTCCTCCTCTGAACTGCAGTCGGATGGAGTGTGGGTCATGGGGGGCATTGTGTGCCAAGTTTGGTCTTTATCGGTCTTGGTTCTGGGCCACAGTGGTCTGTGGGGAATGATGGGTTTTGAAGTACTACAAATCCCATTATCCATTGAGGTACTTCAAGTCCCATAATTCATGGCCCACCCTCCTCCAAACTGTAGTAGAATGTAGCATGGGTCATAGGGGCTGTGTGCCAAGGTAGGTTACTGTAAATTCAGGCCATACACAATGTCCCATGAGCTGAGGCCTAGTCAGGAACAGCAAATTAATGAAGCCGTACTGTCAATTCAGGCCATACACAATGTCCAATGAGCTGAGGCGTAGTCGGGAGAATCAAGTTAATGAAGCCTTACTGTCAATTCAGAGCATAAACAGCATTCCATTAAGTGAGGCCTAGTCAGGGAAATTAAGTTAATGAAGCCTTACTGTCAATTTTGGGCATGGTCTGTGATTTGTAGGGGTGTAAATTTTCTGTGGGAAGTGAATTGGATGTTTGTGTTTGTGCATCAGTCCTTTGCCTTATCCTCCTCTGACAGTTTATTATGGGTCAGAATGTTCATGATGGCTGGCCAGTACAGGAGTTATGCAAATCCACCCTTATTGGCAGCCAATCATGTTGTCAGAATGTAGAGGCTGGGAGAGTCATTGGCAGCCCCGGAGGATGCTGGGAAATGTAGGTTTTTTTACTCATTGTTTTGGGGCCTTTTAGGTTTGGGGGAGTTTCTTTGCTACAAACATACCTTGCTTGAGGCCTATTTCTGTTGGCAAGTTTGGTGTTTCTGCATTGTAAGGTTTCTCTGTTTGGGACTGTCGTTCCATGAGGGGAACCCCTTTATATAATAAGATACACTAGACCAGAGACAGTAAATATGTGGCCCTCCAGATGTTCAGATGCAGCTTCCAGGAATCCATACTTTTAACTATGCAGGGTATGCCTTTTTGGAGTTGGGAGTTCCATAACATCTGGAGGGCCGCACTATTTCCATTTCTGAGCTAGACTTAAAAGGAGGTAGATGTAAAAAGCACGGCTGTATTTGACCTGTCAATACAGCTTGCCTTGGCCAAGAGCATGATTTCACAGTTTGGCCAACAACAGAGGCTGGAGTGTGTGTATGTATTGGGGGGGGTAGAGAGGGAGGGATTACATGTTGCTGGAAGTCTGCACGTGTCTTTGTAGTTCTTTAAATTTGAATTAAAGTTATATGCCACTTGCATGCTGGAAGTGCTGTATTAAAGACAGTGGCACAAACTTCTTCCTCCAATTGTTGTACCCATTCTATCTTTTCCAATTTAAACCCTTTGAACACCAGGGTTTATGGAGTCATGTCTCTCCTCAATACTGTAGAAGGCAACTCCAACCCCTGCACACTTTGCCAATCCCGGGCAGACATCACAGTCAGCCCTTGGAGGCCAAGCAATACCCACCTGCCAACTACTTATTACTTCTTCAACAGGTGCAACAGTCACACTTTCCTGTTGCAGTGGGAAGACAAGCTGTTCAGCACGCCGGTTTTGCCGGACTACTGGATCCCACTTGGCCAGGTCTTGGGCTGTCTGTGTGTAGGCCGCTTCCCGCACCACCTACAGAAAAGATAGCACATCACTGAGCGAAATCTCCCTAGCTGTGTTACTTCAGTAAGGAAGCACTGCGGGAAAAAATATTTTGGATTAAAACTCCAATGACGAGCTAGCAATCACGCTGGTTTAGGGATCCTAGTCCACTTTTCACAGATTTAGATTCAGCATGAATGGCAAGAACCTACTTCTCATGCACTGAAGCACTGTATTTATTTATTTACATCATTTATATTCCGCCCTTCTCACCCCGCAGGGGACTCAGGACGGATTACAATGTACATATACAGGCCAACAATCAATGCCATAGACACACAATATATATAGACACCAGAGGCTATTTAACATTCCAGATCCTGCCACCAGGGGGAGCTGTTGCATTCCTTCATTCTTTGCATACTTCCTGGAGATTTTATGGCCTCATAAATTAAATTAGCCTCCTCACAAAGTGGTACCTAAATTTCCTACTTGTCAGATGCAACTGTCTTTTGGGTTGCAAAGGTCGATAACAAGCTACACAATTTGGTCGAGAGCTCACCCCGAACCGGGAAGGCTTCGAACTCATGACCTTCTGGTCCGTAACAACAAGACTTTATTTATATTCCGCCCTTCTCACCCCGAAGGGGACTCAGGGCGGATCACAAGTACACATACAAGGCAAACATTCAATGCCGTTTTGTATAGACGTACACTGTACACATAGTGATCTTAATGCAGCTGACTACTAGCCAGCTGCGCCACTGTAGTGATGTCACCAGCCAAGCTGTAAACTATTGTTCAGACACTCATCCAAAATGCCTTTTGGAGGGATCGGCTTCATAGAACTATATTGATTTAGAATCCATTTGCATGTAAAAAAATGCCGATCGTAAAGAATAGCACTTACTGAACAACATAATTTGTAAGCTGTAAGATTTGGGAGTTGCTCCCAAGGTGTTATATATCTTCAAGTGGTTTCCAACTTTTGGTGACCTTAAAATTGAATTAGATCAAAACACCAAGAATGAGGCTTGCAATGACCACTGGTCAGGTTGACTACTATCGTCATGCCTCAAGGAATTACCTATAAGGACAACAATAAATAAGGATAATCTAGTTAAGTTCAAATGGTGGAGGGCAAAAGCAGGAGAGGCCTGCTGGTTGGCTAGCATGGGATGCTAGGCATGCCTTTGGCTGATCTACTGATAGGACTATGTTTACACAGAATAGTGTGGCACCTCTGAGGTTAGATAGCCACTGCACTCTCTTCCAAACATGATTCTAGGAATCCTGCCTCTAAATAATCCAAGGCAATGTTTTCATAAACTACAGCTCTGCAATAGCTATGTCGGTTAGTGTCATTTTGACAATAAAACCTCCAGAAACCTTAGTCTTTATGAAAACTACCCACTCCAGCCAGAGGATTCTGCGATTTGAAGTGCTTAAACAAGGAATTTTTCCAAGCTCTTCCTGAATCTCAGCATGCCAGCCTCTTCCGTGTCCCTATAATGTACATCTGCCTGTGAACCATTCTGTAAACTCACCCGTTCATTCTCCTCCTTGCTCAAAGGGAGGTTGACAGCCTTCTTTTGCTGGGCTTTGTTCAGTTGTTTCCGAAGGCGGCGTAAAGCTGGTGATGCGGAAGCAGGCTGCAGGAGCTCCGAAAGGAGCACTTTCTCGTCAGCACCTGAAATATATGATGGGCGAGTGGGCTTATTAATAAAAGACCCTCCCCATGCATGTACAGCAGAGGAACTTAGTAGCAGCGTGACCCAGCACCGGAAGCCAAAAGCGATCAAGATAAACAGAGCAAAAACACACAGACCAAGTCCTTTATACTTTCTAGGCCTGGGCAATCCATGGTTCTAAATGGTTCTAAGGTACTTACAAAACTAAAGTTCTGGTGGTGAAAACTAGGTGGCGCTGTTGCTTTGGTTCTACAGTGTGGCTAAAGTTCTGGTGGTGAAAACTAGGTGGCGCTGGTGCTTTGGTTCTACATTGTCAAGAACTCTAACAAAACTTTCAAAATTTCATTATTATTTCATTATTGGCAATTTTTAAGACAGAACCAATTAGGAACTGCCATTTATAACGAAATTTTGAAAGTTTTGTTAGAGTTCTGAAATGTTCACCACCAGAACTTTAGCAACACTGTAGAAGCAAAGCACCAGCGCCACCAAGTTTTCACCACCAGAACTTTAGTTTTGTAAGTACTTTAGAACAGTGTTTCCCAACCAATGTGCCGTGAGCGATCATCAGGTGTGCCGTGGGAAATTGGCACTCTTCCCCCTCCAGGCAGCTTTCTCCCTATTTCCCTCCCCAAAGATCCTCCCCGAGGCAAAGGAAGGGCTCCGTCGAATGCCAGGGCCAGGCCCGTCTTGAGGAAGCCTTCAGGAGCCTCGACTCAGCATGGCTCCACCTCCCGCTCAGGGCTGCTTCAGCCTCCTGATACGTTTCATAGATCTGTGTGGCCTCTTTCCCTCCCTCCCTCCGCAAAAGCAGAGCACTGGGCGGAAGTGATTGAGTTGGCATTTTCGCGTTGGCTTGGATTTCTCAAGAGAACAAAGCCGGAAGCTCCACATCAGTGAATTGGGCAGTGAGCAAACCTGAGAGGCTGAAGCATTCACAGGTGTCCAAGAAACAAATTGAGCCTCTCTGCTTGGAATCTTTTTTTTTTACTGTTTTACTGGATTTTTTGAGAGTTGCCTCTCCCCCCCCCCCCAAGGAACTGTTTATAACAGTTTCATGACATCCATAGTTAACTGGAAGCAAGTTTCACTCAGGGTGAAATTTCACAAGGGTCTGGAGAACAAGCCCTATGAGGAGCCCTTGAAGAGTTTACCCTGAAGAAGAGAAGGCTGAGAGAAGACATGATAGCCATGTGTAAGTATGTGAGAGGAAGTCATATATATGTTGTCTTCATCGAAACAGGTCCAGGTTTCACACTGAGTGTATAAATACATTTTAAAACATATTAACTATATGTATGACTGTGTTAGAGTGTCATTTTGTGTCATTTTGGTTGGTGGTGTGCCCCAGGATTTTGTAAATGTAAAAAATGTGCCGCGGCTCAAAAAAGGTTGAAAAACACTGCTTTAGAAGCATTTACAACCATGGGTTGCTCAGGCCTAATACTTTCTTCTTTGCTTCCATGCTGGGCTTCTTTCTTATGCAGATAAACAGCTTCTAGCTTCACTCTCACAGAGCTTCCTCTCACACCAAACTTACACAAGAGCTTCACGCGAGAGACCTTCAACATGGGGTTTCTTTCACTGAAGCTTCTCACACCAGGCATTCACACTGTGAGGCATACCTCACACAGAGGCTTCTCTCACAGACTAAAGCCCACCTCACACTGTGAGGCCTTCTCAAAGACTGGGACCTTTCTCCCACTGAGGCAAACTAACACAGAGATCTACAAACTAAAGCACAACTGCAGCTTTGGCGGAGTCGATGCATCCATTTAACCTTTTCAGTTCTTGACTCACATTTTTGTAATTAAAAATACCTAGTTAATTTTTAATATTACTGACAACATGTAGCAATATTCTGTAGAACCTGACTAGGGCAATCTACCTTATAGCAGATTAATGCCTTTGCCTAGACTTTGATTGGCGACCTCCAAGCATGAGGACAAGTTTATTTATTTAATTATTTAGTTCAACCTGTCCACAGCTCCCCAAATGGTGCACCCCCAGAACACAGTGGTTCCCCACCATTTTGATGGCTTTTCCTGGATTCTTAAAACTGCATCTATCATACATGTTAGTTACTAGCTATAAAATCTTTCATCCTAAATATACTAGCATTTTGGCTCACCCAAAAGCTTCACTAAGCCTGTGACCGTCAGGCTGAAAGAGACTGGCCAACTTTGATCTAGTCCAGGGAATGAAAACCCAGAACTCCCTATGAATGTTGTGACAGCTCCTGGAAATTTTAACCACTTACTATTCCGGCTAGAGCTATACGAACCTGAAAACAACAGGAGGACTGCGTGATTCCTCTCACTGAGCAATTAAATATTGTCCACGCTGAATAGTATATCATGTAAAACAGTGTTTTTCAACCTTTTTTGAGCCGCGGCACATTTTTTACATTTACAAAATTCTTGGGCACACCACCAACCAAAATGACACTCTAACACAGTAATACATATAGTTAATATGTTTTTAAATGTATTTATACACGCAAGTGTGACACCTGGGCCTGTTTCGATGAACACAACATAGATATGACTTCCTCTCACATATTTATACATGGCTATCATGTCTTCTCTCAGCCTTCTCTTCTTCGGGCTAAACATGCCCAGCTCTTCAAGCCGCTCCTCATAGAGATTGTTCTCCAGACCTTTGTGAAATTTCACCCTGAGTGGAACTTGCTTACAGTTAACTATGGATGTCATGAAGCTGTTATAAACAGCTCTTTTTGGGGGGGGAGCCAACTCTCGAAAACTCCAGTAAAATAGTAAAAAAAAACAATTTCCAAGCAGAGAGGCTCAATTTGTTTCTTGGAAACCTGTGAGGGGGCTGCTAGGAGGGGGGAGAGTGCCAATTTCCCATGGCACACCTGATGATCGCTCACGGCACACTAGTGTGCCACGGCACACTGGTTGGGAAACACTGATGTAAAACAGTCTTTTTATTTTATGTTATCTGATCCTTTTAACTAAAAATACAAGAAACCGGAGTTCTTCTACAAGCAAAGCAGCCTTTCTGCCTCTTCCTTTCACTAGGGATTGACAAGTAATGTGTGGATAAGGACCAAGCCTCCCTCTTATGAGTAAACAAAGGCAACATGCATGTCATGAACTACCTCAGGCCTGCACAACCTGTTGCCCTCCAGCTGTTTTGGCTCCTAACCTCCAGAATTTCTGGTCATAGGACAAGCTGGCTAGGCTTCTGGGAGTTGGAGGCCAAAACAGCCGGACAGCCGTGGGTTGTTCAGCCCTGGTCTACTTCAAAGCAACAGGTGTAGGTGGAAATATCTTACCTCTCCCAACATCAAATTCTGAGATCTGCCTGCTTGCCTCAGTACGCTCAGTGGCTCGCAACCTGCAAAGAAGTGAATAAGTAAGCGAGGAATAGAAAAAGGGAGTTATTTGCATACAATTCTCATCACTTAAGACCAGGATACAGTTCCCAAGTTACAAACAAGATAGATTCTGGAGGTTTGTTCACCAAAATTAGGGTGCGTGATAGATTTGCGACATATGATAATTTTAGTACTGAAACTAGGATCAATCAAAATCGAACAAGCAATATATGCAAAATAGATACTGTAATAGCAGAAAAACTGAGTGTAAACCCAGTGCAGCAAAGGTACTAGCAAACATGCTTGAGTCAGTATAATGAGTACAATCTCAAATCTCAGTAATGTCAAACAATACACTGTAGATAGATGATTCAATCTCAATAATCAATGAAATCTAACACACATATAAGGATCAGTATACAGAGTACAATCTCAAATCTCAGCAATGTCAACAATATGATACATATGAATGAGTCAATCTCAAGTATCAAAGATATCAGGCAATGCCTAAATGATACATCAATACATCAGTCATAAGGGAAAGGAGGGAGAGACAAGGGTGGGGGAAGCATAGCATACAATAGTAATACACACAATGGTGAACAAATAATGAAATGAGCAAGGTGAGCAAACCTCCTGTGTGCTGTATAGCAATGTATAAGTCATGTACTATCATGTATAAGGTACATCACCCAAGAGTATGGGAAGTAACACGGGAGAAATCCAGGGGCTGTCCTATCAGGGATAAGTATTCACTGTGTGTAGACCGTGTGCGCTGCCTCCCCAGCCGGCCTGGCGGCGTTCCAGTGGGTCGGAAGGTCCTCACATAAAGTACCAGTGGTGTCGAAATGCGTGACGTCAATAGGTAGCGACAGCGTTCCCAGATAGAGACAGGAGGAATAGTGTTGTGGCGTTGATACGCTGGCTCACATGCCCATAAACACAAATCATAAAAGGATAATGACCCTGTTCAAATGGATCGGGTAACCCCAGCCCCTTGGTGGGAAGATCTCCCCGTTCACAGAATGACAAGTCTAAAGGCCAGTGTAGGTAAGCCGCTGCCGCAAGCCTCCAGCAAGCGCTGGTAGCTCCCGGCGCTCCAGTCGATGTGATTTAAAGGCACAGTGCCTATGAATAAGGAGCAGATAGGCTAACCACAGTGCGGCGTCCCAAAGGGGCTGAAACTGGGTAAACAGGCAGAGGGAAGCAAGAACGCCAACGGGGTTAGCGCTGGGTCCCGTTTCGGACCTCAAGGGTCCTTCCTCAGGGCGAGAGAGGTCATCACAGACTGAACTGTGGCTTCAAGGCAGGTATATGTCTATGCAATGTAATCCATATCATCAAAGATAGATCAGACCGCAATCCGGTAGTGAGCCAAAGCAAAAGGGAAGCTGCTTCAGACTTGAGACAATACAAGTATCTCTGTTCCCTCTTACCGCTTTCCTCCAGACAAAGTACTGAGTGTATCCACAAGCTGGCGGTGTCTCTTTGCTGCTTCTTCATTGCCTGCCTGGAAAACAAAACACTGCCGGTGAATAGGGCCCAAGGAGCAAAGGCAGAGCGCATGCCAGGAACACATTTGGATCAGGATCAATGGAAACTAGATAAGGTAACCTCTGCACATCCCTTGCCTGGAGTCTCCCTATGGAAAGGAAGGGCTACTAGGAGATCAAACTGCTCCTCCCTCTGCTCTAGATCCGGGAGAAGTAGTAGAACAATACACTGAGAGTGCAGCCACACTGTTGAATTAATGCAGGCCGATACAGGTGGGTTTTTAAAAACTTTGTTTCATCTAGGCGCTCATACTGCCTATTAATAATAATAAAATAATATTACAAGGGAAACCAGCTGATCCCTAATCCATCTAAAATGCAGATGTGTGCTTTTCACCTTAAGAACAGACAAGCATCTCGAGTTCTGGGGATTATATGGGAAGGAATCCCACTGGAGCATTGCAGCACACCCACGTACCCGGGAGTCACTCTGACTTATACGAAGCATTGCTTGAATATCAAGCAAAAAGTGGGCGCTAGAAATAATAACATATGAAAGCCAACTGGCACAACCTGGGGATCACAACCAGATACAGTGAAGACATCTGGCCTTACACTTTGCTACTTTGCTGCTGAATTGTGGGAGTTGAAGTCCAAAACACCTGGAGGGCTCAAGTTTGCCCAGGCCTGATATAACCTAGAGCAGTGTTTCCCAACCACTGTTCCACGGCACACTACTGTTCCGTGAAGAATCATCTGCTGTGCCGTGGAAAACGTCTCTCCCCCCCCTTTCTCGCCCTCCTGCCGCTACTTGGGGGGGGGGGGGAGGAGGAGGAAGGGTCAGGCGGCAGCAAAGAAAAAGAAGAAGAGGCCGGGGCGGCGCCTCCTTCGGCTGTTTCCCCAGCCAGCCTCCAATCGAGGGAGAGCAGGGAACGGAGGTGGAAGTGCGCTTGTCTGGGCTCATGCGCACTAGGTCCCGGGAGTGAAGGAAGCGAAGGAGCCAGCTACTTCCGGAGGCACCCCGGCTTAGCCCTGCTCCGTCCCAGGTGAGGCCCCGGGGCGCCCTTCCCCTTGGCCTGGCCCCCCCGAAGCCCCTCGGGGAGGAAGGGACCCAAAGGGGAGAAGGGGCCTTCCTTCGCGGGGGTAGGGGTCTGGAAGGGGGGCCCTCGGAGGAAGGAAAGGCAGGCGGGATTCCGTGAGGGACTCCCTCGCCAGCCTTCCTCAGCCTTCCTCCCAAACGTCAAGGTCTGTTTCCCCTGAACTCCATCTACGTTTCAGTACTTTCTGTTGGTAATGAGAGTTCAATATGCCAAGTTTGGTTCAATTCTATTGTTGCAAGAGTTCAGGATCCTCTTTGTTTGTGTGTTAACTATAAATCCCAGAAACTGCAACTCCCAAATGTCACGGTCTATTTTTCCCAAACTCCATCTGTGTTCACATTTGGGCATATTGAGTATTCATGCCAAGTTTGGTCCTGATCCAACATTGTTTGAGTCCACAGTGCTCTCTGGATGGAGGTGAACTATAACTCCAAAACTCAAGGTCAATGCCCACCAAACTCTTATAGCATTTTCTCTTGGTTATGGGAGTTCTTTGTTTCCATTCCATCATTGGTGGAGTTCAGAGTGCTCTTTGTTTGCGGGTGAACTATAACTCTATGTTATGTTCATCGAAACAGGCCCAGGTTTCACACTGAGTGTATAAATACATTTATAAACATATTAACTATATGTATTAGTGTGTTAGAGTGTCATTTTGTGACATTTTGGTTGGTGGTGTGCCCCAGGATTTTGTAAATGTAAAAAGTGTGCCGCGGCTCAAAAAAGGTTGGGCAATACTGACCTAGAGCAGTGTTTCCCAACCAGTGTGCCGTGAGGGATCATCAGGTGTGCCGTGGGAAATTAGATTCTTATCTATCTGATGTCATGTATAAAGTTTGCTACTCTGTCTCCGGAACCTCAGCGCAGGGGTCCCTGTTTCCGGGAGGGCTGCACAGTAGGGCGGATCTGTTTGGGGCCGTTCCCTTCCATTCCGCTCCAGCGGGGAGCACTTCCTGTCCAGTCCAGCCCAGCCCTGTTGGCGCTATGCGAGGTGTGAGTCAGAGAGCAGCGGAGCCCAAGCGCTAAAGGCAGGCAGGCAGTCAGCCAGCTAACGGGGAAAGGAGGGAAGGGAACTCATGGGAGAAATATGGGTCCCCCAAAGGCCATCCAGCCTGACCCCCTTCAGCCAAGCAGGAAGGCACCACCCAAGCCCTCTCGACAGATGGGCATGGAGACTCTGGCTATACATTAAGGCAGGCAGCATCTTTATTAAGGGCTTGGAAGGTTTAGACTAGATATGGTCACACTTAAGCCTTCCTCCAGGTGTTTTGGACTTCAACTAATATTGCGATATAATTGTTATAATACAATGTGGTATGTAATTGTTGTACTGTGACAATGGCATAGTATGTTGTATTTGATATTATAGTAATTTACGTATATTGTGTATACATAGAATATTGATAATGTTGTAATGTAATGCAATATAATAATATACTATATAACTATATATTTTGTGTTCATCAAAACAGGTTCAGGTTTCACACTGAGTGTATAAATACATTTAAAAACATATTAACTATATGTATTACTGTGTTAGAGTGTCATTTTGGTTGGTGGTGTGCCCCAGGATTTTGTAAATGTAAAAAATGTGCCGCGGCTCAAAAAAGGTTAGGAAACACTGACCTATAGGACCAAATTTTGCCCAGGCCAGTGTTTCAGTACGCTGATGACACCCAGCTTGTGCTGAGGATGGACGGCTAACCAGACTCTGTACCTGATTGTTTCCAACAATGCCTCGAAGCTGTGACTGGTTGGCTACAAGCCAGTCGGTTGAGAGTGAACCCATCGAAGACGGAGATCCTTTGGCTGGGTCACCCGGGGGGATGTGAGCTCCGACTGCCTACTCTGGATGGCGAGGCATTACGCCTGTCATCTTTAGTAAAGAGTCTGGGAGTCCAGTTGGACCCACTGCTGACGATGGAAGCTCAGGTCTCCACTGAACAGCAGGTCCGCCTTCTACCATCTGCGGCAGGCTAGGCGGCTGGTGCCTTATCTCTCCGGAAATGACCTAGCCACGGTAATTCAGGTGACGGTCATCTTGAGGTTAGACTACTGTAACGCCCTTTACATTTGTCTTCCTTTGTCGGTCATCTGGAAGCTCAAACTGATGCAGAACGCTGCAGTGAGACTTCTGGCTGGAGTGCCGGCTAGGGCCCATATTACTCCAACCTTGCAGTGCCTGCACTGGTTGCCGATTGAGCACCGGATCATCTTCAAAGTGTTGGTTCTGACCTTTAAGGCCTTGCATGGTCTGGGGCTGGTGTACCCGAGGGACCGTCTACTCCCATATGTTCCCCAGAGATCTCTTCGATCTGAAGTCCTCAATCTTCTGCAGATTCCCTCTCTGCAAACTATCCACCTGTCGACAACCAGACAGAGAGCCTTCTCTGTGGCAGCGCCATGTCTGTGGAATAATCTACCACCTGAAGTGCGAGCAATTAGCGAGCTGCCGGCTTTCCGGAAAGCTTGCAAAACAGTATTGTTCCGGCAGGCGTTTAGTCTTTAGCCTCTTGGTTATAGAGGAATATTGTTTAAATTGTCTTACATCTTACTGTTTTTATGCTTCCTTGTTTGTAGTTCGATATGCTGGAAACCGTTCTGAGCCAATTTGGGAAGGATGGTATACAAATAGAAATAATAAATAAATAAATAAAAATACTTATAATAATAATGCCTGTTTAACTGCTATGGTTCAATGAGAGTTGTAGTTTTGCACAGCCTTCTCTGCCTCACCAAACTACAACTCCCAGGATTCCACAGCACTGAGCCATGGCAGTTAATGCGGCACCAAACCGCATTAATTCTACAATGTAGATGCAGCCTAAGCTTTAGGTCAGTGTTTCCTCAACCTTCCTAATACAGTTCCTCATGTTGTGGTGACCCCCAACATTAAATTATTTTCGTTACTACTTCATAACTATAATTTTGCTACTGTTATGAATCATAATGTAAATATCTAATCTGCTGGATGTATTTTCATTCACTGGACCAAATTTGGCACAAATACCTGATTTGCCAAAAGTTGAATACTGGTGGGGTTGGAGCGTATTGATTTTATCATTTGGGAGTTGCAGTTGCCGGGACTTAGAATTCACCTACAATCAAAGGGCATTCTGAACTCCACCAGTGATGGAATTGAAGCAATCTCGGTATACAGAACTCCTATGACCAACAGAACATACTTGGAAGGGTTTGGTGGGTATTGACCTTGAGTTTTGGAGTTGTAGTCCACCTACAGCCAGAGAGCGCTCAAACAATGATGTAGCTGGACCAAACTTGGCATGAATACTCAATATACATACAGGGAGCATACCACCCCCCTGTTGTGTCAGCTCCACTGGCTGCCTGTCCACTTCCGAGCTCAATTCAAAGTGCTGGTCTTGACCTTTAAAGCTCTATACGGTTCTGGCCCAGCTTACTTGTCCGAACGCATCAGCCGCTACGTCCCACCTCGTAATTTAAGATCATCCGGGGAGGCCCTGCTCTCGCTCTTGCCGACTTCTCAAATGCGGCTGGTGGGGACGAGGGAGACGGCCTTCTCGGTGGTGGCTCCCCATCTGTGGAATGCGCTTCCTAGTGACATACGATCAATTCCATCCCTCCTGACATTCAGGAAAAAAGTAAAAGCCTGGCTATGGGACCAGGCATTTGCACACTAGCACAAGGCAGCAATATTAATTTTTTTTTTACTTAAATGAATGTGTAAGAACATAAGAACATAAGAAGAGCCATGCTGAATCGGACCTCAGCCCATCTAGTCCAGCATTCTGTATCACACAGTGGCCCACCAGTTGTACACGAGGATCTCGAGCAGAAGGGAGGGCAAAACCCTGACCTGCTCCCGACCCCCCACAACCAGTACCCAGGGAAATCCTGCCTACCTCAACCAACTCCGAGGTGGCACTTGAATGTCCTTTTCAGTAAATACCGATACACTTGGTATCCATGAATCTGTCTAATCCTGCCTTGAAGTTGTTCAGGCTGACAGCTGTCACAACCTCCTCTGGAAGTGAGTTCCATAACCCAATGACCCTCTGGGTGAAGAAATATTTCCCTTTATTAGTCCTAACTTTCCTACCTTGGAGTTTCAGGGAGTGCCCTCTAGTCCTAGTGTTTTGTGACAGAGAAAATATTTTTTCTTTATTCACCTTTTCTATCCCATGCATGATTTTATACACTTCGATCAAGTCACCTCTTAGACGCCGTCTTTCAAGGCTGAAAAGACCAAGGCGTTGCAACCTGGTTTCGTAAGGGAGCCGCTCCATCCCTTGGATCATTCTTGTTGCCCTTTTCTGTACCTTTTCCAGTTCCGTTATATCCTTCTTAAGGTGCGGAGACCAGAATTGTACACAGTACTCCAAATGTGGCCTCACCATCGATTTGTAGAGAGGCAATACAACATTTGCTGACCTATTTTCGATTCCCTTCCTGATCATGCCTAGCATAGAATTTGCTTTTTTCACTGCTGCTGCGCACTGGGTTGACATCTTCATTGAGCTGTCCACCAAGACCCCAAGATCCCTTTCCTGGTTTGTCTTGGAAAGCTTTGACCCCATCAATTGGTAGGTGTAGTTGGGGTTCTTTGCCCCGATGTGCATGACTTTACACTTGTTTAGGTTAAAATGCATTTGCCACTTTGTTGCCCATTCACTCAATTTCGAGAGATCTTTCTGGAGCTGTTTACAATCAGTTTCATATCATGTATGATATGTTGATGTAATTGTATTTTAATGTGTAATGTTTTGGGGGGTTTTATATTGTGTTTTATGTGTTTTACTGTGTTGGCATTGAATTGTGCCTTTTTGGAAGCCGCTCTGAGTCCCCCCTCGGGGGTTGAGAAGAGCGGGGTAAAATAAATATGCCTAAATGTGAACACTGGTGGAGTTTGGGGAAAACAGACCTTGACATTTGGGATTTATAGTTCACCTACACTCAAAGAGCATTCTGAACCCCACCAACGACAGAATTGGGCCAAACTCCCCACACAGAACCCCCATGACCAACAGAAAATACTGTGTTTTCTGTTGGTCTTAGGCGACCCCTCTGACACCCTCTCGCGACCCCCCCCCCCATGGGGTCCCGACCCCCAGGTTGAGAAACGCTGCTTCAGGTGGGGGGGATGAAGCAAGAGGCAAAGCCACAGAAGGAGGAAGAGACAGAAGTAGAGAGAAATGGGGCTTCTGATACTGCAGGGAGCCTTGACTGAGGAGGCCTCGAGGGGCCCCTTACCTCTCCTTCCTCCTCCTCCTCCTCCTCTGGGCCGCTCAGAGGCAGCTCTGCCTCTCCTCCTGCCCCTGCCATTGAGGGAAGAGGCCACCAACACTCCTCGGCACGTGCTGCTTGGCCCCTCTGGCAGGCTGCTTGCCGCAAGACGAGGCAGCGCTTCCGGTCCTGAAGTCACCACTTTGCAGCACTTCCGCCCTTGGCTGGGAATTTGAATACGGAGGCGGAGCTAACCAGCTAGACACGCCCCCTGGTCTTTTCAGAACCAATGGCAGGCCGTTCTCTCGGCGACTCCGCCCCCTCTCGCTTTGGCGTTAGAAATCCTGTGGCCTGTCATTTCTTTGAAGGGCGTGCGGCTTGGCCAATCAGAGGCGACCCTCAGTAATCGATCCTCGCTTGCCTTCCCTCAGAAACATGGACTCGAACAGGCATTTGACTCGCTTCCCCGTCTTGAATGAACTGCCACAGCTTCTAAGAACCGCCGTGTCTGCCAATTGCGAGTTGATTTCGCTTTCCCTGAGGAGAGTCTTGCTTGAGGACTCTGACCCCGCCCCTTTCCTCTTTAGGCCAATCACGTGAGCGCCTTTCACTTCGGAGGCGGTGCCTGACCCACCGCCGGCCAATAGGGAGGCGCGGTCGGTTCCCCTCATGGAGAGAGGGGAGAGGCGCTGGAGGGACGGGACCCCGCGCCTCTGTGTATATGAAGGACAGGCACCTCGGCCAATCACGTGAGCGTCTTTCACCTCGGAGGCCGTGCCTGATCCACCGCGGGCCAATAGGGAGGCGCGGTCGGTTCCCCTCATGGAGAGAGGGGAGAGGCGCTGGAGGGACGCTACCCCGCCCCTCTGTGTATATGAAGGACAGGCACCTCGGCCAATCACGTGAGCATCTTTTACCTCGGAGGCGGTGCCTGATCCACCGCGGGCCAATAGGGAGGCGCGGTCTGTCCCCTTCACGGAGAGAGGCGAGAGGCACTGGAGGGACGCGACCCCGCCCCTCTGTGTAGATGAAAGACAGGCACCTCGGCCAATCACATGAGCGTCTTTCACCTCGGAGGCGGTGCCTGACCCACAGCGGGCCAATACGGAGGCGCGATCTGTCCCCTTCACGGATAGAGGCAAGAGGCACTGGAGGGACGCGGCCCCGCCCCTCCTGTATATGAAGGACAGGCACTGCGACCATTCACGTGCGCGCCTTTCACTTTGGAGGCGGTGCCGGGCTCCCTGCGGGCCAATAGGGAGCCGCGTTTTCTTTTCCTTCATGGAACGAGCCCTGGAGAGAGAGAGAGAGAGCGCGAGAGAGAGACAGCAGGAGAAGAGTCAGGAGGCACTAGACGGGACGCGACCCCGCCCCTCATCTTATGAAGGACATGCACGGTGGCCAATCACAGGAGTACCTTTTACCTCAAAGGCGGTGCTGGATCCAGCGCGGACCAATAGGGGGGCGCGCTGTCTTTTCCCTCACGGAGCGAGTCCTGGAGAGAGAGGGAGAGGGAGAGAGAGGGAGCCGGCCTCGCTGGAGGAGAGGTGAGCGAGAGGGAGGGAGGGAGGGAGAGGGCCTGCTGCTCCCGCACTCCCCGCTCCGCCTCTGGGCCTGGCCTGCCTCGCGGGGCGGGGGTCCTGGGGCACGTGGTGGGGAGCCAGGGGCGCGCGCCCTGCCCGGCTGGGCGAAGGGACAAAGGCGGGCCTCCCCTCCCCGCGCGCGCCTGCTTGCCTGCCTTTGTGTTCGGCTGTCACCGCTGCTGCCGCCTCTCCCGGGCTGGGCTGGGCTGGGCTGGGCGGCTCGGAACAAACAAAGCGGGCCTCTGGGGCGGGGGCCTCAAGGAAGGAGGGAAAGGGAGGAGGGAAGGGAAGGAATGGGAGGGAGAGGGAAGGAATGGGAGGAAGGAAGCAAGAAAGCAGGAGGGAAAGGAGGAAGGAGAGGAAGGAAGGGAAGGAAAAATGAGGGAAGGGAGGAAGGAAGGAAGTAGGAGAGGAGGGAGGAAAGAAGGAAGGAGGGAGAGAGAGAGGGAAGGAAGGAAGCAAGGAAAGACGGAAGGAAGGAGGAAAGGAAGCAAGGAGAGGAAGGAAGGAAGGCTAGAAAGAAGGTAGGAGGGAAGGGAAGGAAAAATGAGGGAAGTAGGGAAGAGAGGAAAGGAGGGAGGGAGAGGGAAGGAGGAAAGGAAGGAAGGAAAGAGAAAAGGAAGCAAGGAAGGAAGGAAGGCTAGAAAGAAGGAGGGAGAGAGGTAAAGAGGAAAGGAAGCAAGAAAAGAAGGAAGGAAGCAACGAAAATCAGAAGGAAGGAAGGAGGAAAGGAAGGCTAGAAAGAAGGAAGGAGGGAGAGAGAGGGAAGGAAGCAAGGAAAGACGGAAGGAAGGAGGGAAGGAAGCAAGGAGAGGGAGGAAGGAAGGCTAGAAAGAAGGTAGGAGGGAAGGGAAGGAAAAATGAGGGAAGGAAGTAGGAGGGAAGGAAGGAGGGAGAGGGAGAGAGGCAAGGTGGAAAGGAAGCAAGGAAAGACGGAAGGAAGGAGGAAAGGAAGCAAGGAGAGGAAGGAAGGAAGGCTAGAAGAAGGTAGGAGGGAAGGGAAGGAAAAATGAGGGAAGGAAGTAGGGAAGAGAGGAAAGAAGGAAGGAGGGAGGGAGAGGGAAGGAGGAAAGGAAGGAAGGAAAGAGAAAAGGAAGCAAGGAGAGGAAGCAAGAAAGCAAGGAAGGAAGGCTAGAAAGAAGGAGGGAGAGAGGTAAAGAGGAAAGGAAGCAAGAAAAGAGAAGGAAGGAAGCAAGGAAAGTCAGAAGGAAGGAAGGAGGAAAGGAAGGCTAGAAAGAAGGAAGGAGGGAGAGAGGGAAGTAGGAGAGGAAGCAAGGAAAGACAAGGAAGGAAGGAGGAAAGGAAGCAAGGAAAAACAAGGAAGGAGAAAAGGAAGATAGGAAAGACAGAAAGACGGAAGGAAGGAAGATAGGAAGATGGAAAGAAAGAAAAAAAAGGGAAGAAAGCAATCAAGGAAAGAAGTAAGCAAGCAAGATAAGCTGAAAGGAAGGAAGCAAGGGAAGAAAGGAAGAAGGAAGGAAATTAAAAAGCAAAGAAGGAAGAAAGCAACTAAGCAAGCAAGGAAAGAAAGAAGGAAGGGGAAGGGAAAAAAGAAAAGTAAAAAAGGAGGGGAGGAAGGAAGGAGGAAAAGAAGCAAAGAAAGACAAGGAAGGAAGGAGGGAAGGAAGGAAGGGAAGAAAGACGGAAGGAAGGAAGGAGGAATGGAAACAAGGAAAGACAGAAGGAAGCAAGGACAGAAAGACGGAAGGAAGGAAGATGGAAATAAAAAAGAGGGAAGAAAGCAATCAAGGAAAGAAGCAAGCAAGATAAACTGAAAGGAAGGAAGCAAGGAAGGAAAGGAAGAATGAAGGAAGGAAAGAAAAAAGCAAAGAAGGAAGGAAGCAACAAAGCAAGGAAAGAAAGAAGGAAGGGGGAGGGAAAAAGAAAAGTTAAGGAGGAGGAAGGAGGGAAAAAAGCAAAGAAAGACAGAAGGAAGGAAGTAAGGAAAGGAAGATGGGAGGAAAGAAAAAAGAGGGAAGGAAGCAAGCAAGGAAAGAAAGGAATGAAGGAAGGAAAAAAAAGAAGGAAGCAACAAAGCAAGGAAAGAAGGGAGGGAAGGGAGAAAGGAAAGTAAAAAAGGAGGAAGGAAAGACTCCATTAGGCAGCAGATCACTAAGGGAAATGTATTTTGCTAGTTTTTTTTTATCTGTGCAGAATATGGGTGGTCCCTAAATTATAAACCAGACAGGCTCTGTAGGTTTTGATCTTTTTAAATGGAATGTGTATGTAAGTCAGAACAGCGACCCGTTCTTAAGTGTCACTCCATCCAAAGGCTTCCTGTATCTATTTCAGATTTCAGTATTAATGTCAAAAATACATAGTATGATTTGATACATTAGAACAGTAAAGTCAAAGATCACTTGATTAGTAAAAGAAACATTTAATATTAAATAACAAGAATAATGTGTATGTAAGTACATTTTAAAGTGTAACTCCAGCCAAATATATATGTGTGTGTGTATATGTACATATGCATGCTTTGGATAGCATAGGAATAAGTGAATATCTCTGTAACGTTCGTTCAAAAGATTTCGCCTCACTTTCTTTCCCTGTGACAATTAGATTTTGAAAACATTGCCTTGTTGTACTTGTTTGTACGTCGGGTGTTTAACCCAGGGACTGCCTGTAAAATCTACTCCTAAGCAATAATTGGATACAGTTTGTTTGTTTTTAAATTTGGTTCCTTAGAAGAGAGACACATCTCTAGACCTTAAACAGTTTGACACTTCAATTGCCGTGACTCAATGCTAGGGAATCCTGGAAACTGTAGTTTTACAAAGCTTGGTTTTTTGTTGTTGTTGTTTTTTGCCATGGCTAGGACTCAATGGAGCAGTGAGTGGGTTCAAAATACAGGAAAAGAGATTCCATCTGAATATTATGGAGAAGCTCCTGATCTTAAGAGCTGTTCAGCAGTGGAACTCTCTGCCTCAGAGTCCTTGGAGGCTTTTAAACAGAGGCTGGCCATCGGTCAGGGGTGCTTTGATTGTGCTTTTCCTGCGCGGCACAAAGGGGTTTGGGCTGGATAGCCTTTGGGGTCTCGAAGAGTCTATTATTCTATTCTTGCCTGCCCGGCCATTGTTGTGCGTTGGGATATTCACTCAGAAGATGGCTTCATTCTTTCGAAAACATGCTGCCAGTGTGAGGACAAAGCATTGTTCCTTTTAAAAATGCTGGCATAAATACAAAAAGTTTGCTTCAGCCTCAGTCCAGAATCTTAAATGACAACTATCATTCGTTGGTAGTTCACAATGATAGATAGATAGATGTATTTGAATAGGTGGGGCTTTACAAAGTGAAGAAGAAAGGGTAGATTAGTTTTAAATCACTGCCTTGTCGGATCATAGGTAAGCGGAGCTTGAGAAGCTGTAACAATTATAATAGAAACACGGGAAAGGCTTGATTCTAATTTTAACCACTGTTAAAATTACCGGTCGTTTTGAAAGTCAAATGCAATCTCACACTTAGGGGACTCCTCTATAAAGCACTGGAGGAATCATCTCAAAGCTCTGAGTTTGTTTCAAGCACTGTTTCATCAACATGACCTTTGTGGTGCAGGCTATTAACCGTTGTGTATTTTGGCTGAGAAATCCATGTGTCATTATTTGAGTACTATCAGAGTCTAAGCAACGTGACACATTCTTCCCTTTGGGCGAGGCTACACTCTGGTCAGCCCAAATATATAATATATTGTATATAAATATAATATTAATAATATTATAATGTAATATAATATAATAAGAATACAATATAATAGTTGTATATTATATGTTACATGTAATATTACTAATAATATTGCAGTATAGTGGTGTAGTACAATATAGTAATATATAATACTAATAATGTGCTATGCTAATAATTTATATTTTATGTACATATAATATTGATCATAATATAATGTCATATAATATAATACTACTAATAATGCTACTACAGTGTAATAATATAATAATAATAATTATATATTACATGTAAAATTACTAATAATATTGCAGTATAGTGGTATACTACAACACAGTACTATATAATACTATTACTGTGCTATGCTAATATTATAATATATTGTATGTTTTTAAAAAAATTATTAACTTTGTTTATACCCCGCCACCATCTCCCCAAGGGGACTCAGGGCGGCTTACATGAGGCCAAGCCCAATGACACATAATAACACAACAGCAAATAATAAAACAATACAATAAAAATAAATTACGCGTAAGCAATAACAACAATTTAAAACCGGCCGGGCCAAATGTGAATATTAAAATTTAAAAATAAACATTGGATGCGGGCACAGGTAGGATGTATGTAGCAAGAAGGTTTTAAAGGATATTGTGGGGCAGACAACCCGCAGGTAATTAAAGTACGTCTCAGGACATTTGCAAGACATTGATCACAGCAGGGCGTTGTTTACTTCATTCAGGGAAGGCACATTTGAACATATGTACATATAATATTGATCAATACTTGTATTGTGCTATGCTAATAATATAATATATTGTATATACATATAACTTGTGAATTGCTTTGAGTCCCCTTTGGGGTGAGAAAGGTGGGATATAAATATAGTAAATAAAATAAATAAATGGGATGACATTTGAAGGAGTGTAAAAGTTTAAGATGATCCTATAGTTCAAGAGGGTTGATCTGGCATTTAGGGAAGGATGGCGAGGCATGTGCCCAACAGCAAGTATGTATTCGGGATTTTTGAGCCAGTATCATTTGCCAAAAATAACAGGATAGCATTGGCAGTGAACAGATTCGCCTCATACTAGGAGTTACCGAGCAAGACAAATTGTTTGTTTCCTGTTGAGCAAGATGGTACTTCTGCTGATTATGAAGGTAAGTGACTAAACCTGAAAATAGGATGTGGGTGTGTCAGGAAGGATATTCTCCCATTCAACATAGCTCAGGCAACATAGCTTAGGTATCTTACGGCTACTGATGCTAACTGGTTTCCTTGTCTCTTGTGTCATCAGGAGCTGAGGCTGGCTCTCTGAGAATGGTGTGTACATTCCAGCGGCTGGAGAGGAGGAAGCCCATTGCCCAGCTGCCTTGTCTTCTGTGAAGACGCAGCCATGTCTGTGATGATAGCGAGGAAGAAAGTGACACGGAAATGGGAGAAGTTGCCGGGAAGGAACACATTTTGTTGCGATGGGCGCATCATGATGGCCCGACAGAAGGGCATTTTCTACTTGACCCTCTTCCTCATTGTGGGAACGTGTGCCCTCTTCTTTGCTTTTGAGTAAGTTCACAGTGGATGGAACTTTTTCCTGGGGGACTTTTTTTGAGGTTGGGGTAGATTGGTTGAGCCACAGTTCATCTTCCAGTGAGATAGGATGGCTCTTTTCTTGGGGAATCTTTAACAGCTGTTAAGAGAGTCAATAGATATTAATCCAGGACATAATCTAAGGCAGGGGTTGGCAATTACCGGCCCTCCAGGTGATTTGGACTTCAACTCCCAGAAATCCTAGCCAGTTTACCAGCTGTTAGGATTTCTGGGAGTTGAAGTCCAAATCACCTGGAGGGCCGGTAATTGCCCATCCCTGATCTAAGGTCATGTATGAATCTTGTTGTCTCACTCCCTTTCTTCAGAAATGGAGCTGGTGCCTGCTGTTGTGGCTGAAGTCAACTTCTGAATGATTTTATAATGGTGTACTTCTAATTTTTACTTCCAATTTTATCGGTTTATGCTTTTGGCATTGCTAAATTGCACTTGTAAATTTAATAAAGTGCCAGTTAGCCTCAACTCTTACAAATCTATAAATATGTTAGACTTTGAAATATTTACAAGAGTGCTGTTCCTGGCCAGTATAGAATACTGTATTGAAAGGAAATATTTTAGTATTGTTTTGATGACTGATAGGATATGAGTTCAGTCCCATTGGTATGCTGTTGCCTCTGTGGATCAAGCATGAATTGCTGTTGAATGAATGCTTCTCTTAATATGAGTCACATTTGAAAAGATTTGCTGACTATGATGGTTTGTAAGTTAGAATATAGTACAAGTATTTTTTTAAAAAAATGTCACTGCAGCTTATTCTGTGCCAAGGATGCTTACAGCATCCTTTCTGAGAACTGGCTTGCTCTAGAAATGAACTGTTCAGGTGCAGTTGGGAAGGCAACTCATGTACTGAATTTCTGGGCCAGTGGCTCCATAGCTAGTAATTTCTTCAGGACATATAAAACCCTTTCCAGGAAGTAGCTTCTTAGACTTACTGCTGAAGCCAGTCTTGTTTGTTTGAAGTGTGTATTTGTATGTGAGGTACAATTATCTATAACCTTAGGAGACAACTTTTGAAGAAAAGTGAAGTATAAATATTTAAAACATCAACCTGTAAGCACTCTGAGTGTCATCCCATTGGTGATTTGTTGAAATTCCTAATTTATAGTTCCTAAATGAGCTGTCTATATTGTTAAAGTAGTGATGTAAATTCCTTGTAGACATATACTGAATTGGTTTAAAGAATGCACAATTAGTTATATTAAGAGCTAGATTTTGTTTAGCCTGAATGAAACATGCAATGCAGTCTGTGTGTTGTCCCTAGATTAGAAATAGATTGAGGTGTGAAAAAGATCTTGGAGTCCTTGTGGACAACAAGTTAAACATGAGCCAACAATGTCATGCGGCGAGGACTTCCGGTCTGGCCATGGTGGAGAGGGCTGCGTTCTAAGAGGTCTGCTCTTGGAATCGAAGCCGGGGGAAAGGGATCGAGTGAGCACACACTCGCCAGTGTTCTGGATAGTGAACACTAAGGTCCAGGGTTAACAAATAGCCCGGTAGCCGAGTCCCGACTCCCTCAAGGAGCCGGGCAAGGCTACCAGAGGCAGAAGAAGCCCGAAGGGATCCCCCCCTCTGAGCAAGATCCACACCGAGGATCACTACCTCCCACCCGTCAGACCTCACGGGGGTTTGGGGCGACAAAAAGGGAAGAAAATTTCTCCAGCTTGCGAGCCGTTCTGAAGAGAAGAACCTAGTCCTGCCCTGTGCCGAGGAGAAACTCTTCATCTGCCGAAAGGCTTAAACAAACTGAGGAATAGAGGGAAAAAAAAGGCAGCAACACCCATAGCCCTTACAGCAGCTAAAGGTGTAACCCGCAATTAATCTCAGGAAGATCCCGGCTTGCCCTTACTCACGGTGCACGGAAGATGGCAGAAAGATCGAGAGATAAGGAGTCTTGAGGGTGAAGACGGAAGTGTGGCCATCCCCCGGAGGAGGTGCGTAGCGAGAACAGGAGGCGGGTGCGTGGAGGGCGAGGAGGTGGTTCCAAATAGCTGCGCCGGCGTGTTGCAGAGAGAGGCGGTAGAGGCGGAAGCGGTGATCCGGAAGGGACGAAAGATCCCGGAACATAGAGATAGCAAGTACAAAGCACAAAGAACACCTGCCAGCGCCCCCCAGTGGACGGAGGTCTTAACCGACGCGCTCGTTGCAGAGAGAGGCGGAAGAGGCGGCCTGGAAGGTCCAGGAGCATAGAGATAGAGAGTACAGAGAACACCTTCCAGTGCCCCCACGTGAGCGGAGGGTCTAAACTGACGCAGACGCCGAAGACACTACAGAGACACGATAAAAGAGAAAACTCCTCATAACGCCCCAAAGTACCCCAAAATCACCAAATCACCTTAAATTCTAAACTCAGAACCCTGGATAATTAATATTCTAAACGACCAAAAGCTGGGAATACTCTATACCATATTAAAATAAGAATGACCGGAGGAGTGAACTCTACATTCTATACTCTACACCCTACATCAATTGCCACCACCAAGCAAATGAACTACTCTGTGATGCCCACAAGGGCCAGAATGGAAAAGGAGAAAAAAGGGGAGATCCCAAGGAGGCTGTCCAATGCATCTGAACCTGGTTTCAAAGAGCTAATGGCAGAAATGCTGGGCATAAAAAAGATGCTAAAAGGAGGAGAGGATGACAGGAAAAAGATGAAAGAGGAAATCAAAGAATCTCGAAAAGACCTTAAGTCGGAGTTAAAAGAAATGAAGACAGAGTTAAAAGGTGACCTTAAAGACATGAAGGAAGAGATGGCGAATATGAATAGTGGCTTAACCATTATGAAGGAAGAGGTGGAGACCCTTAAAAAGGAAAATTCGGATCTCAAAATCAAACAAAAGGCACTAGATGGGAAAATAGAAGATCTAGAAAACCAAGTGCTCTCCGCCCATGAACAGCAGCTAAGACAAGACCTGGAAACCAAGGAGCATCAACTACGTTTTAGAGGAGTCGAAGAAGAA
Organism: Anolis apletophallus; assembly: GCA_030556195.1. Classification (NCBI taxonomy): domain Eukaryota; kingdom Metazoa; phylum Chordata; class Lepidosauria; order Squamata; family Anolidae; genus Anolis; species Anolis apletophallus. Next base: position 28,801,611 of record JARBWK010000016.1, read on the forward strand.
GAGGGAGAACATCTAAAGGAAATAGTTATAGCCATATCGGCGAAAATCCTGAATGCCTCAGTGGCATACATTGGGGGGAAAGTTGATAGAGTCTTCAGACTAAATTCAGGATTTGCTAAAAGGAACAAGGTCCCTCGAGACATCATCGCAACGTACTCTTTAAAATGTATACGGGATGATATCCTGAGGTGGCAGAACAAGACCAAGGGAGCGTATAAAGGAAAGACGGTTCAAATACTAAAGGAAATTCCTTCCGAAATACTACAGAGAAGAAAAGAGTACTATTTCCTTACGGACATATTAAAAGCAAACAATATACGATACCGTTGGGAAAAAATGGAGGGCATTATGACTACCTTTAAAGGGAAAAAATTTTGGCTGACCTCAGTCGATAAGGCAAAGGACTTTAGCAGGAGGTTCGAAAAAGAGTTGAAGGAAGACAATCACGATAGAAGACAGGGCAATAACAGAAACAACGATAACCACAAAGGACGCTCAACCCCAAAAGGAATCCCATCAGATCCGGTAGAAGATGACCTGAATTTAGAACTGGAGGAGCCTAGTAACAATAAGGACATTGAAAACAACAGGGATATCGACCGGCAAAGTGATGACGACGGAGTAGACAACGACGAGCTTGAAGAAGGAGAAGACAAAGAAGAGATCCTAGAGAGTGTAACATCGGACGTAGAATGAGATTCCTCAGGTGCTTTTCTCTTAACGTTAACGGTTTGAACAGTGGGGGGAAGAGGAGAAGGGTATTCAATTACCTAAGAAAAAAGAAAGCTAACATAGTTGCGGTGCAGGAAACACATATTAAAAAAAGCGAGTCGCACTTGCTACGGAGGGAGAACCTCGGAATGTTATTTGAAGCTTCAGCTCGAGAAAAGAAAAGGGGCGTGGCCTTATATATAGATAATATGTGGCAGCCAAAATTAGAATTTAAAGATGATGAGGGCAGGTTTATCGGGGTTAAAATTAGGAATGGAAATCAATATGTGTTAATATGTAATATATATGCACCCAACGACAGCAAAACAACTTTTTTCCAGAAACTAGAAATGAAAATGTTGGACTGTGAATTTGATAGCCTAATCTTAATGGGGGATATGAATGGAGTAATCGATCCACATATGGATAAGAACCTGTCGAAGAAAGGGGGGTTAAGAATTAATGGAAAATTGCCTAAATCTTTCTTTGAATTTACAAAAAACACGGGAATTCAGGATGTATGGAGGGCATATTACCCTAAAACCAGAGATTTCACCTTTTACTCGGATCGTCACTGCTCATGGTCGAGAATCGATTACATTCTAGCCTCGGAAAATCTGATGGGTCTGGTAAGAGCCGCCAAAATCCATCCTCGACTTGTCTCCGACCATTGTGGCGTCGAAGTGGAAATAGCCGAAAGGCGTAATGAGTATTCATGGAAATATCCGGCATTCCTCTTAAAAGATATAAAACTAAAGCAAAAGAGCAAGCAAATGATCAAAGAATTTTTTGAAATTAATTGTAAAGAGAATGAAAATATAAATATAATATGGGACGCCAGCAAGGCCTATATGAGGGGATTCTTCATGAAGCACCAGGCAATTAGCAAGAGGGCAAAAGAAAAAGACCACAAAGAATTAATAGCCAAGGTGGAGAGGGCGGAGAAATCTTTAAAAACAAACCCCAACAATAAGCAGATTTCAAAAGAAATAAAACTATTACAGAAACAACTAGAATTCTTCGAGCTTGAGAAAATTAGAAAAAATCTAAAATACACGAACCAAAAATATTTCGAACAAGCCAACAAACCAGGGAGATTATTGGCGTGGCAACTTAAGGAAAAAAGAAAAAGAAATGTGATTCATAAACTAAAATATAACCAGAAGGAGGCTATAACAGACAAGAAAATCAAGAGGGCCCTAGAGGCCTACTATGCAGATTTATACCGCAAGGAAGGCATTAAGGTAGATGATCTGGTCACTTATATTAGTGGCCGAAAAATAAATAGAGTTTCCGATGAAGATAGAGAACAGCTAAATCAAGAGATCACCAAAGAAGAGATATTAAGGGCAATTCAAAGAACCAAGCTTGGCAAGGCGGCGGGGCCCGACGGGTACACCGCCGAATACTATCGGGAGCACAGCGCGGAGCTAGTGGACTTCCTTAGAATACTCTACAATAGGGTGATGGAACAGGGCAAAGTCCCCGAGTCTTGGAATGAATCAAATATAATCTTAATCGGGAAAAAAAGGAAAGATTTAATGGAGCCAGGGAGCTATAGGCCAATATCGCTGCTTAATGCAGATTATAAAATATTTGCATCCATAATTTCAGAACGGCTAAAAATGTGTTTGAAGGACAGAATTCATAAAGATCAAAATGGGTTTCTACCTAATAGACAACTAAGGACAAATATAAGAACGATTATAGATGTTATTGAATATTATAACAAAAACATTAATCAAAAAGCTGCACTGATCTTTCTGGATGCCGAAAAGGCTTTTGATAGGACTAATTGGGAATATTTGGAACATTTAATAAAAGAAATGGATATGGGACATCAATTTGTGAATACAATAAAAGCAATATATGCTGAACAAAAGGCTAGAATTTTAGTTAATGGCTCCAAAACCAATCAAATTAGGATCCAAAAAGGGGTAAGACAAGGCTGTCCACTATCCCCACTGCTGTTCACTCTAATTCTGGAAACATTATTGGAAGAGATTCGAAAAGACGATACTCTGAAAGGGCTAAAAATAAAAGGCGAGGCAATTAAACTACAGGCCTTCGCAGATGACCTGGTGCTGATTGTAGAAGAACCAAATGTATTAGCGTTAAGATGGCTGGAGACAATTGAGAAATTTGGACGATTGGCAGGCTTCAAAATAAATAAAGCAAAAACACAGATGATGACATTGAACCTGACAGGGGCAGAAAAACTCGACCTTGAGGCAAAAACAGAGTTGGTAACCACAAAGAAGGTGAAATATCTGGGAATTAATATCACATCCAAGAATTCCCTACTATATAAAAATAACTATAAAGGGACCTGGGAAACGATTAAAGGAGAATTTAAGAATTGGTCTAAGCTAAATTTATCCTTCCTTGGCAGAATCGCGGCAGTCAAAATGATGACTTTGCCTAAAATGAACTTTCTTTTTACAACGCTCCCGATCATCAAAAAGGACGCTCAGTTCAATATCTGGTCGAGGGATATCTCCAGATTCATCTGGAGTGGGAAAAAGCCGAGGGTCAGACTGAAAACACTCCAAGGAAATAAAGCAAATGGTGGCCTTGGCGTCCCCGATTTGAGAAGATACTTTGAGGCAAATTGTCTGGCATGGGTCGGAGCTTGGATAAAATTAGAGGACAACAGATTAATGAACCTAGAAGGACATGACCTTAAATTTGGGCTCCATGGTTACCTGGGATATAACAAAATTGCAATTGATAAAAATTTCAAAAATCACTATATACGAGATCCACTAATTAGAATCTGGCACAAATATAATCCAAAAATCTTCTCCAAAACTCCCACATGGCTCTCACCGGTGGAGGCATTCCGAATCAGACAACTGAAAGATACTAAATGGCATACCTACAAGGAATTACTATACTGGAATGGCCTCCAATATGCATTAAAAAGTAAAGAACAACTAACAATGGAAGGAAGGGAGATGGGTTGGCTCCCATACTGTCAACTAGCCGAAAAATTCAAACAAGATTCAAAAAGAGGGTTTGCATGCGACCAGGAAGAGATGGAAAAGGTTCTGCTCGGACCAGATAAAAATTTAGTTCGGAAAATTTATTCCCAGATAATTCAGTCGTCCCCAAAAATAGAAGACCATGTGAAAAAATGGTCACGTAACATTGGCTATAAGATAAAATGGAGCACCTGGCAAGAAATATGGAAGAAAAATGCAAACTACTCGGTTTGCCACAAGCACAGAGAAAACTGGCTAAAAGTATTATATAGGTGGTATCTGACCCCCAATAAATTAGCTAAAATCTATAAAAACTTAAAACCGGAGTGTTGGAACTGTGGGGCCCGGAGCGGAACTTTCTTCCATCTCTGGTGGTTGTGCCCGAAAGCCCAAAAGTATTGGAAAATCATAAGCATAGAGCTAAACAAAATTTTTTCAAGACGTATCGAGCGAAAACCGGATTTATTCTTGTTAGGAATCGCCGATCCAAGCTTCGACACCAACGAAAAACGCGTATTTTTGGCCATAACCACCGCAGCCAAACTGGTATATGCCAGACATTGGAAATCTGCTAGCGCGCCAGGGAAGGATGAATGGCTTTATAAGGTTATCGAATCCGTTCAAATGGAATGGATGACTGAGGAACTCAAAACTACCCAGCAAACTCAGACAAAAAAAACTGATTGGTCAATAGTACAAAACTATTTCAAGAGAGAGCATAAGGTGGATCTAGTGTTAAATTGGAACTAATAGACCAAACCGCGGTGGGCCTCAGCGATTCGTAGGGCATCAAACGTATATCACAGGGAAAAAGAGGTCGGGTGACACCTACAAGATGTATATATGCCAGCAATGTAGAATATTTAAGGGCACCGAAATACAATGTTTAATTCACATCTCTCTATAGGCATAAGTAATATCGACGCAGGGCTGACGAAGATTAAGAAAGTAACCGCAAGCTGCAATGTTACAAGAACTGAAATATCTTCCAAACCCCATGTACTGTGACCTTCACTTCCCCTTTCCCTTCCCCTCTCTTCTGTTAACCCCTCCCCCAATCCCCCCATTCCCCCGACGTATTGTGATTTATGTTACTTTTAATGTTTGAAACTACAATAAAAACCTTTTAAATGCAAAAAAACAATGTCATGCGGCAGCTAAAAAAGCCAATGGGATTTTAGCCTGCATAAAGTGTTGGTTCTCACCTTTAAGGCCTTGTATGGTCCAGGGCCGGCGTACTTGAGGGACCCCCTCACCCCCTACCAACCCCAGAGATCACTTCGTTCGGAAGACCAAAACTTGCTTGAAGTTCCCAACTTTAAGACCTTCCACCTGATGGCCACCAGGCGCAGAGCCTTCACGATTGTGGCTCCATACCTATGGAATGCCTTGCCGGCAGAAACCCGAGCTCTGCGAAGCTTACCTTCCTTTTGGAGGGCATGCAAAACATTCTTCTTCCGGCAGGCATTTGAATCCTGCTGATTGGTGATTTCTCTTTGTTTTAATTTGGTTTTTATGTATATTGTTCTTGTTTGTACTGTAAACCGCTCTGAGCCCTTGGGGAGTGGCGGTATATAAGTTGGAATAATAAATAAAATAAATAAATAGGAGTATAGTGTCTAGATCCTGGGAAGTCATGCTACTCCTCTATTCTGACTTGGTCAAACCACACCTGGAATCACACTGTGTCCAATTCTGAGCATTGCAATTGAAGGGGGTGTTGACAAGAGGGTGTATGTCCAGAGGAGGGTGATTCAAAGGATCAAGTGCCTGAAGAACAAGCCATATGAGGAGAGGCTTAAAGAGCTGGGCATTTTTAGCCTACAGAAGAGAAGGCTGAAAGGAGACATGATGAGGGCCATGGATCAAGATGTGAGGGAAAGTCATAGGGAGGAGGGAGCAGGCTTGTTTTCTGCTGCCCTGGAGACTAGGACATGGAACAAGGGCTTCAAACTACAGGAGATTCCACCTGAACATTAGGAAGAACTTCCTGACTGTGAGAGCTGTTCAGCAATGGAACTCTCTGCGTCTGAGTGTGGTAGAGGCTCTTTCTTTGAAGGCTTTTAAACAGGCCAGCTGTCTGGCGTGCTTTGAATGCGATGTACCTGCTTCTTTGGCAGGGGGTTGGACTGGATGGTCCACGAGGTCTCTTCCAACTCTATGATTCTATGATTTAGTTGGAATATGAAATTCCTCTGATTATCATGTAATTTGGCACATTTTCATTACAAGGGCATTGATTTCAATTTTATAGTTAGTTCTGTACAGTATATGCACAAGGTAAATCTCTAGATGATGCCATAGACTTTTTAGTTTGAATCTATTTGGTGTGAGATGTTACACATGTGTAAATAACAGTGCTGGTGATAGTCATTCGTCTTCTGTTCCATATGTCCGTGCTACCATTGATTCTCATCTGTTATACATTATTGTTGGACAATTCAGATAAGACTGACAATTTATTCAAGACTGAAAAATAGAAATGCATTAGTTACTCAAGTGATGCTCCTGTCTTAAAGGGAGAGTAGATCTCTAAAATAAGAGAAGTGGGGGCAGATCATGACATCTTTCACAAGTTTATTTATTTATTATTTAATCTTTCACATATCTGCACATATAGAAGACTCTGCCAATAGATGACTGCAGAGTAGTGTGTCCTGAAATGAGGGGAAATGTTTCAAATGACTTTAACATTAAAGAAAAATGCAAAGAATTGTATATAGACTCTTTTCTCCCTGTCTTTGTTGTCAGCCTTCTTCTAGTCATCATAATCTTAGATGTGGAGACTTACAAACCTTCACTTTTGCTCCTTTATTCATCTTTAGTTTACTTTCAGAAAAGCTGCCCTTATTTTGTTGTAAGTTCAAGGGTTGTTCTCTGTTTCACATCACTTGTTTCCTATTGCACATCTGAAACAGGTTGTAGTGTTGTGCTCCCTTGTCCTGTTGGCGGAGTGTTTCAAAGTGGGGAATGGGAGGTTTGAATTTTTCCCCATAGATGCTTTCCTGATAGGTGTCCAAGGCCTTACTGAATGAAATCCTGATAGGCACGTCACACAGGCACAGTATGAGAGGTGAAGGAGAAAATCGGAGATTGGTGTACGTGCAGAACGTAACCTTTAGAAATGTACAGTAGTGCTATTGTTATCAACTGCCTACCCTATGGTTGAAGGGTGATTGGCGTATTGTGCATACGTTTGTAGCTGAATCGAAAACAAAATGTTTTTAAAAGCCCAAATCACAAGTTATACTTATGATCTTTCAGTAGAGTTCTTAGGAAAATATCTGGAATGATCAGCATTTGGGTATTACTTTGAAAAAGGGCCAAAATTGGAGCAATAAGCTTGCAGAAATCTTTACCCAATTCTGTTCTGGCTGTTATGTGAGAGACCTTTTGGGAAGAGCAGTGTCTTTTGCATGTTCTTCTGCCCTAGCAATATTTTCATTTGTCTTTTGGAATTGTATTAAGAGCTTGTTCAAATGTAAAGTGGGAAAAGTGATGGGTAACTTATATTCAAGTTCAAGCCTAGCCATTTTAGGTGTTATACTCTCTCTCGTCATAGTGAAATACAGGATTTATTTACAGTATTTGAATGTGATGTAAAAGCTTAAAGTTCTTTACATAGCTTACTCTAAATCAGTGGTTCCCAAACTTTTTTGGCCTACCGCCCCCTTTCCAGAAAAAAATTTACTCATCGCCCCCCTAGAAATTATTATTTTTAATTTAATAGCAATTAAACAGAAAGATATATGTATTGATTCAGTGGTTCTCAACCTTTCTAATGCCGCGACCCCTAAATAAGGTTCCTCATGTGGTGACCCCCCAACCATATTTTCGTTGCTACTTATAAATAATTTTGCTACTCTTACGAATTCTAATCCAAATATTTAATATGCAGGTCAAAGTGAAGGGGGCGGGTCCAAAGAAGAGGGCCGCTTGACCCCTCCTAAATGGCCAATTGTTCACCGTCTCCTTAAAGGGGTTCACCGCCCCCCAAATTCCCCTGAGCCTCCCACCGCCCCTTGGATCGCCTCACCGCCCACCAGGGGGTGATACCCCCCACTTTGAGAATCAGTGCTCTAAACATACTTTTAGCTACAGAATAAAATATAAAAGCAAAATAAATGTTTTATTTTGTAGCTAAAAGTATGTTTATTTAGACTAGACTATGTAGAGAGCTTTAAGCTTTGACATTGCATACAAATATACCATGTCAAAGCTTAACTAGATACATAATTATATTTCTGTTTGCCTGATTTGTAATCTGTAACTGTTGTCACTTGACAACTTGACCCTGCTCTGTCCAAAAAGTAATAGACGAAATGAATTAGGTGTCAATTTCCACAGATCTATTGCCAAAAAGCAAAACTCCTTTGACAATGCATTCACTGTAGAATCCAAGTCATGATGAAAATAGATAACTTTACATTCAAAATATTTTACAGATGTGTATTTTCTATGTAGGATTTTGACATGTGTTACCTTGATCAGATTTTTATAAGTCCCTACAACAGCTGGAAATCCTGTGTGTTTAATGCGGATGCAATAATAGGGAACAATTTCTTCAACTTTCTTCACTGCCACAGATCTGACATATGGGGTTTTCTCCATCTGCATGTTTCTGTCTTGCCATTTGCTTCATGAATTCTGGATCCACAGTATGTGAAGGAGCAGCACAGATATTATTTGGGAGAATACAATGCTTGGGAGCAGAGGAGTCTTAAAAACGACTAGTACTAACCACTCCAAATAGTTATATATCTATTTGGCCTGATTTGCTATCTGTAGCTGTTGTCACTTGACAACTTGACTTTGCCCTGGGCAAGGTGCAGTTGTGTTGCGTATCTTTCAATTCAGGACCATCTGCACTTCTTTCCTTATTCATTTTGGCAAGGTGCCTCCTCAAATGTAGTTCTTAAAAAGCTGAGGGAAAGAGTTAAACATTTGAGTATATATTTCTTGGTGTATGTCTGCAAGAGCTAATATTTGCAATGGCTAATGAGAGATATGCAGTTAGTTTAACCATAGCGTTTCAAGGTCATTTTGGCCAGATATCTTTCATGAGCTACCTGCACTTTGGCTATCTTGCCCCGTATCTGCCACCAGTTTCTCACTGCAGCAACTCTTTACCCTGACTATCTCAAGTTAGGACTGGAAACTTGAGTTGAGCTGGTTGGAAGCTGTAGTTGAAAATCTGTGTTAGTAGTTTGCTCACTTATCTTGCCTTACAAAGCTACTAGTTCTTTTAGGCAGAAATGGGAGCCAGGCATAACCATCTTGATTGCATTCTGCCTTTCTGTATGGAAAATTGAAACACTGGCTCACTCTTATCTCTGAATTACTGGATAGTAGTAAAGAATTAGGAAAAGCAGCAGCATAGGGAAGTGCTATACCAGTCCTTACTCATTTTACAAGGTTGTGTTAGCAAGTGACCTCTCCATTGGTGCCCCCTTGTCATGGGGTAGAGGCTTGCGTACCCTAATGAAGTTGTGAGCTATGCTGGCGGTGGCATAATAGCCACCGGTAGGGCCTCCCATGCCAGACAAGTCACAACCGAAGGGTCTGACAAAGAGCATCAATGGGCAGGATGGGCTCTATAGCCTTTTGGCAACCATCCTAGGAGAAGGAAAACTAATTTCAAACCTGGGCAGATGGTGCTCGTCTAACCCTGTAAGGTCAACCATCTAGAGAAGGAAACTCAAATCAAACCTACGACCTGAGGACCCCGCTGCCACTGTCCAAGCTTGCTAGGCCCCGGCAGGCGAACCTTTGGTTTAAGGGTGAGGCCAATTCTGTGCATGCTGCGCTCCACCAGAAATATCCATTGCATAGGCTCGAAGGACACATCCAACTTCCGAAATCATCAACACACTTGTAGAAAGCGCGGGATGAGTCCTTCCTAAGAATCTTCGTTCATGAAGTAATGCCAGAGAGTTAGCAGGTGTGTGGCTTGCAATTTCCTACCCTATGAGCATTACTTCTGAACTAGATTGTATTGTAGTTTTATTGCTTCCAGCAATCTGTTGCTAATAGGATATCACCGTCTATAGAAGTAGATGCTTCCCAAGTTCTCAGTCTACAATTTGTTTGCTGCATTTCAGTCTCTTTTGTCTCTTTAGAGGAAAAAGCGAAGTAAAAGAGGTGCTGAACAGTTCCGTCTTTTCATTATTTGTTGGCATTTTACTATCCTTGCTGAGCAGCGGCCCCACCATTTCTTGGTCATTCTCTTCCCTTTGTTTCCTCCTGCTTCTCACCTCATTTTCAGTTTTAGTTTTCCTTATGCTGTTCCTGCAAACTTGGGTTGCACCCCTATTCTATTCCTTGTGGATTCATCCTTCTTTCCATTCCATGTACGCACTTTCCCCCCTTTCTCTTTTCCTCAAGTTTGCTATGCAGCTAAATTGCCTATTTTGCGTGTTTTCCATTTCTTCCTTTCTGATTCCATGCTTGAGAAATTGCACAGTAGCATTTTCTTGCTGTTGTATGTCTTCAAGTTGTTTCTTGCTTACAATGACACGAAGGTGAGCCTAACAGTGTTTTCTTCCTTGGCATGATTTGTTCAGAGAGGGTTGCCTTTGCCACTCTCCAAGACTGAGTATGTGACCTGGCTAAGGTACTCAGTGAGTCTCCGTGGCCAAGGAGAGATTTGAACTCTGGTGTCCAGTGTTGTAAACCAATGCTCAAACCACTGCACATTAATTCTTAGGCATTAATTCAATAGAGGTTGCAATGGGTTAAACCCTTGTGCAGGCAGGACTGCCAACTGAAAGGCTGGCAGTTTGAGTCTGGGGAGCGAGGTGAGCTCCTATCTGTCAGCTCCAGCTTCTCATGTGGGGACATGAGAGAAGCCTGCCATTGAATGGTAAAACATCCAGGCGTTCCCTGGGCAATGTCCTTGCAGACAGCCAAATACCTCACAACAGAAGCAACTTGCACTTTCTCAAGTCGCTCCCGACAGGAAAAAATAAAATAAATAGGGGAGGCATTATAGAGGAAAAGAAAAAAAGGACTAAAAAAAGATTTTACAGTCCAGCTTCTGCATTTGTGGAACTACTATGCACAGTTACATCTATGTACACCCAATAGGATATGTCCTCTCTACCAATTTTCTAGATCCTCTAGGTGTGTCTGTGGTATGCTTCTGTCAGAAGTTATCAGAGAGTTGCTGTGAGAAACCCAGCAAATTCCTAGTGAAGTTACTCTCTTTGAATTGTATAAGTCCTCCCTTTATGACTCTATAGTAACTTTTGGTACATTGTCTTAAAGCAGTATTTAATTTCTCCTGAAAGCTAACTTTGCCACACAGCAGGCTTTGTATCTGATTGCCTTTCCGTGGGCTTCTCTCTTGCTTTAGGTGTCGCTACTTAGCTGTCCATCTGTCCCCAGCGATCCCTGTCTTTGCAGCCATCCTCTTCTTGTTTGCAATGGCTACACTCCTCCGGACAAGTTTCAGTGACCCAGGGGTGATTCCACGAGCCCTACCAGATGAAGCAGCTTTTATTGAAATGGAGATTGGTAAGTGGGTGGTGGTTTCCTCAGGATTTGCAAAGATACTTCTAGCCAACTCGGACTGTAGATGTGGCATGGATCCCTCTTTGCTCCTGGATGACAGAGTAGGTGTGGGTGGATGGGCAGGCATAACGTGCCATAAGCTCCATTAGGAACACTTGGCTTTCATTTTCAGAGGCGACCAATGGAACGGTACCCCCTGGTCAGCGGCCACCCCCACGCATTAAGAATTTCCAGATTAATAACCAGATAGTGAAGCTGAAGTATTGCTACACCTGTAAGATCTTCCGTCCACCCCGTGCCTCACATTGCAGTATCTGTGACAACTGTGTGGGTAAGTGATAGTCCAAAGCCTTGTAGAGCTATGCTGTTAACTAAAAAGTAAATTTAATAAGGTTGTCCCCCGCTTGGTAGTGGGGAAAACCATGAGTATTGAGTAATGCAAGCACAACAGGGCCCCAAGTTACGAGTTGTTGAACTTCAATGTTCACAGAAGAGATAAAAAACTGAATCTCCGCCCTGCTTAAATGAAATTTCAGTAGGCATAGTCTCCACACCTTAGGCCAGTGATTTTCAACCAGTGTGCCATGGAACACTAGTGTACCTTGAGAGATCATCAGGTGTGCCATGGGAAATTATTTTTGAACTTCATATATAAACTATAAGGTGCATCTGTCCCTTTAAGAAATGGAACCATAGCACTCTCACATCATCTAAGAAGTGACACGAGAGTGCTATGGTGGCACCATCTTGGATTTGCTCAGACGCAGCTAAGTAAACAAAGTTAGAGTTAGTGCTGCAGCTGCGCGTCAAGTGACAGTGGCAATTTGGGATCACAACAAGACAAACGAGTGACAGTGATGGAGAAGTTTTTGAGAAGGGGAAATGCAAGTGCCGAACAGGCCCCTGGACAAAATTATGACGCAGATGAAGGCCCTAATATGAGTGATGGACAAAAGAAAAAAGAAAAGACGGTGAGCTCGAGGTAATACAGCAAAAGCTATCTTTCATTTGGATTCACTTTCACCGGGGGATGCGTCAGTGTCTTTCTACCATTCCTGCCAGGATATCTATTTTGTGTTCATTGAAACAGGCCCAGGTTTCACACTAAGTGAGTATATAAATACATTTAAAACATATTAACTATATGTATTACTGTGTTAGAATGTCATTTTGTGTCATTTTGGTTGGTGGTGTGCCCCAGGATTTTGTAAATGTAAAAAATGTGCCGCTGCTCAAAAAAGGTTGAAAATCACTGCCTTAGTCCCTCTCTTCTCCCATAGGGATTGGTCTAGTTCAGGGGTCCTCAAACCTTTTAAACAGAGGGCCAGGTCACAGTCCCTCAAACTTTTGGAGGGCTGGATTATAATTTGAAAAAAAATGAATGAATTCCTATGCACACTGCACATATCTTATTTGTAGTGCAAAAAACACTTTATTATTATTATTATTATTATTATTATTATTTATTTCGACTTGATAAACCGCCCTTCCCGAGGCTCAGGGCGGTTTACAATATATAAAAACAGCATATATTACACATATTTAAAACAATACAGTAATTAAAAATGAACTATTTTAACAAATATACACTTATTAGTATTTCAATGGGAAGTGTGGGCCTGCTTTTGGCTGATGAGATAGTATTGTTGTTGTGTGCTTTCAAGTCGTTTCAGACTTAGGTTGATCCTGAGCGAGGGCCGTGTAAATGACCTTGGAGGGCCTTGTTCAGCCCCTGGGCCTTAGTTTGAGGACCCCTGGTGTAGTTTTTTTATGAAATGAAAACTATAGTTCTCAACTCCTAACTGTGGTGCCTAAAAAAGGAAGTCGGATAGTCTATGCGTGTTATGATGGAGTCTCCCTTGCAACACAATATTTGTTTTACCTGAGCATAGAGTATTACTGATTTTGTTCATGGTCACGACTGATGAAGATGGCATTAGTTGTGAATTGATGGCAGCTGGTTTTAACTACAGATGATCTTTGTTTTTAAATTGTGTAGTTTTATTTTATTTTATGTGTTGATAGATGTTGTTTTTATGATTTTTATGTGATATTATTTTATATTCATGTTTATGTTACATACTGCACTTGGAGTGCCTTGTCAGCCATCCCAAATGTTGCTCTGGACAATTTTTCCATCTTAATACCGGTAATTGGTGTATTTTTCCTAGCCAGTGCAGAGTCATGTGATGCACGACTGGTTTCTTAGTGGGATTTTGATACACATGTTGACTTCTTTCTGAAAATTGTATTATCAGCATGAAGGGAGATTGTCAGAAATATTGTCAGAAATATTAAAAAACAACTAGGTATTTTTAATTACAAAAATGTGAGTCAAGCTGTAGTTCTACATAAGCATGCGTGCCAGTAGCTTAGTTGGTTCCAGTGTTAGTTTGCCTCGGTGTGTGAGAGGTGTCAGTCTGAGAGCCCTCAGTGTGAGAAAGGCCTCAGTGTTAGTAGGCCTCTGTTTGAGAAGGCCTGGTGAGAGAAGCTTTAGTGAGAGAAGCTCCAGATTGAAGGCCATTGTATGTGAAGCTCCAGTGTGAAGGCTGCTGTGCATAAAGATACTGTGTGAAGCTCCTGTATAAGTTTGGTGTGAGAAGAGGCCCTGTGAGAGCAAAGCTGTTTATCTACATGAGAAAGAAGCCCAGCGTGGAAGCAAAGAAAGAAGCGTAAAGAACTTTATTTGTGTTATGAAAACCTTGTTCTTGTAAATAGTGCAACCATATTATTGTATTAAAAAGAAAAGCCTCCTGTGGAATTGATACCATTGGTCTGCGTGTTTTTGTTCTTTCTATCACTTTTGGCTACTGGTGCTGGGTCATGCTGCTGCTAATAATGTACTTTGCTGTACATTTAGGAGGAGGGTCTTTGTTAACGAGCCCGCTCGCACAACAGAGATCACTGACATTCTTTTCTGACTCTTCTTGCAGAGCGGTTTGACCATCATTGCCCCTGGGTGGGGAACTGCGTGGGGAAGAGGAACTACCGTTACTTCTACCTCTTCATCCTTTCCTTGTCTCTTCTCACCATCTACATTTTCTCCTTTAACATTGTCTACGTTGCCCTGAGTGAGTCTATGTTGAGGCAATTTGTGTTTGTGAGAAATGGGTTGGACATCTGAGAAGGGGTGGTTTTGGTGCTGACTTTCCTAGTTTGGTTTTTTACTGATCAACCCCTTACTTTTCTCTTCTTCAGAATCCTTGAACATTGGATTTTTGAACACTCTAAAAGAAACTCCGGGGACATATCCTTTTTACCACAGCTACCTCTAATTTGCCTGTCACGGGCAAGGAATAGGAGAGATGTTTCCAATCTCTCTCTGACTGAGGGGCAGCAGGGTGAAATGTGTGATTTGTGAAGTGCGTGTAGTACAGTGCAAAATCTTTAACTCTGCTGCTTACAGCTCTGGAGGTTTTGATCTGCTTCTTTACACTTTGGTCTGTTGTGGGTTTAACCGGCTTCCACACTTTCCTGGTAGCACTGAACCAGACAACGAATGAAGATGTGAGTATTTACCGTACATACTTGAGTGTAAGTCGAGATTTTTAGCCCTTTTTTAAGACTGAAAAGCCCCCCTTGGCTTATACTAAAGTCAAAGTTATTTATTATTTTACTCTGTTATTATTTTTATTACATTTATTATTTTACTCAATTTCTTATTGTTATTAAATAATTATTCTACTCAATTGTGATTACATTTATTATTGTACTTTATTATAAGTTATTACATTTCCATTATTTTACTGTATTATTATGTATTTAAAACACAACAAGAATTATTATTATTAAATTTATTATTTTAGTCTATTATCATTGTAAGGATACATAAGCATATTTACATTAAAGAAGGTTAGAATAATGGTTTAATCAGAGTTGGACAGTCTTATCTTAAATTACAGTTTTATGTAAATATTCAAAAATATTTAACCTACTGATACCTCAATTAATGCAATTTTATTGGTATCTGTTTTATTTTGAAATTTACTAGTAGCTGCTGCATTTCGCACCTTCGGCTTATACTTGAGTCAATACATTTTCCCTGTTTTTTTGTGGTAATATTTGGGTCAGCTTATACTTGAGTTTATGTGGGTATATGTGATCCTAATGTAACATGGTTATCTAAGTGATGTGTGGAATACTATAAGCGGAGATCACTGCTTAGAAATAGCAGCGGAAATACACGTTTCCAGAAGAGGTTGAGCTTCACCTGGATGGGTTTAAATTACATCTTTCCCATTGTTTTTCCCCCCAAGCACATAGATCCTTCCCTTAAAATCCTATTAGCTTGCTCTGAATAAATTTGGGTTGAGGAGGTCATGTACCTCAGGACTTGTTTACTATGGTGATTAATAATAATAATAATAATAGTATTAATATTCTCTACCTCTCCTTGCGGTTTCCATTTGGGAGGCCTTCTACTCCCATTTCCAAGAGGACCGTTTCTAGTTACGGCCATGACAATTGCAAAACTTTCTCAAATAAGCTCAGCCTATCATGTATCAACCTGAGAAATAACTGGATAATTATTTAGAAATAGTGCTTTTGGCTGATCAGTAATTTTAGAAAGTCCAAAGTACTCGGAAAGCAGCACCTATTCCAACGCCAAAGGAAAACATGACAAGTAAAACCAGTTTAACATATAAGAGGTGTTTTTGTTTTATGTGTCATTGTGAAACTTTTTTTATGTTGTTTGCTGCTCTTTTCAGATCAAGGGTTCCTGGACTGGGAAAAATCGTGTGCAGAATCCATATAGTCACGGAAACATTGCAAAGAATTGCTGTGAAGTTCTTTGTGGGCCTTTGCCTCCCAGGTAATTCTTGGATGGAGGATACTATCATGTGCATTTGAAAAGTAATGGCTTGAAGATATGCAGTTTTTTGTGGGGTGGTCTCTATCATCGTGGTATAGCGGGTTAAACGGCTAAGCAGCTGAACTTGCTGACCGAAAGGTTGGTGGTTCGAATCCAGGGAGTGGTGTAAGCTTCCTCTGTTAGGCCCAGCTTCTGTCAACCTAGCAGTTTGAAAACATGCAAATGTGAGTAGATCAATAGATATTGCCTTGGCGGAAAGGTAACTTCACTCCATTCAGTCATGCTGGCCACATGACCTTGGAGGTGTCTACGGACAACACCGGCTCTTCTGCTTAGAAATGGAGATGATCACCACCCCCCAGAGTCGGACGTATCTAGAATTAATGTCGGGGGAAAACTTTACCTTTTTACCTCTATCATATTATTATTTTGCTATTCATATCTACTGCTTCGCAGGTAACAGTCACAAGGGGCAGGTAGTGCCTTCAGCATAGTCACTTGTCTTGGGCAGTTCTTGATCATACTTTGCAGTGGGCAGAAGAAGGGTTTCTTCATTTCGTCCCTGCTTCCTCCCTCATAGCATCTTGGACAGACGGGGCGTCTTGCCACAGGACAGTGCCATACAAGACAGCAATGCTGGACAGGGCTCCACCACACAAGCCGATAGGAACCCTGAAGCCAAAGCCCAGGAAGCCAGTGGTGCCTCAGAGGGTGACAGTGCCCTCCCAGAGGAGAGTTTGGTAAGTGTGATAGAAGCTGGTTTCTTTAGAATATTTCCCCATGTATTTTCTCCCTCTGCCTGCTGAGGCTTGACACGAGGTCTGTCTTCCCCTGATGGTCAGGGGTTTGCCCGGGGGATCATTTATGTACAGTTTATTATTTATTTCTTTACTTCATTTGTATACAGCTTTTCTCACCCCGGGCATGGGGGACACACACTCAAAGTGGTTTTCAACATATTCGTGGCCAAATGCAATGCCTAGCATACATATGAGAAACTTAACATGAAATAACAATAACATATAACTATCAATTAAATTATAGAATGTAAAAAAATTGCATTAAGATTTATCCATATGTAAGTGGGGGAATAGCTGGTGGTACTATTGCTGTTACCCAGATTAAAACAGTTCTTCCTAAAACATAGTAACCAATAATCCTAGTTAATAGTCTGCATGGAATGTGCTTTGAAAATGTCTTGAAATCTAGTGAATAGTAAAGTATGTTATACTTACTTTGCACAACTTGCCATTTGAATATAGGTCTAGACACGTTTCATTATTTTTGAATGTATAATTTCTGATTGTATATTAGATTATTTGTGTCAATAATTAATAAAATAATTTCAATCCCCTAAAAGACCATAATAACATTTAAACATTAAAACGTGAGGTTAAAAACCTATTAATATAAACATTAAAATCACATAATCTGAAAATTGTAATCTAAGGCCATTCCAATATCAAATATCAATTGCACATAATCCCTGTTCGTTCCTTGTATTGCTTACTGCCCAAAGGCTTGGTCTCTCAGCCATGTTTTTCCTTTTTCCCCTGAAAGCCAAGAGAGAGGGCGCTGATCTAATCGTGTTGGGGAGGGAGTTCCATAGTCGAGGAGCCACTACTGAGATGGCTCTGTCTCTTGTTCCCACCAATCGCACACGTGAAGGAGGTGGGACTGGGAGCAGGGCCTCTCTGGATGATCTTAACATCCTTGATGGTTCATAGAGGGAGATAAGTTCAGACAGGTAAGCTGAGCCAAAACTTTTAGGGCTTTATAGGCCTAAGCCAGCACTTTGAATTGTTATTACTCGCAGACTGGCAGCCAGTGGAGCTGGCGTAACAGGGGGGTTGTGTGCACCCCACTCTGGTGAGCAGTCTGGCTGCCACCCATTGGACCAATTGGAGCTTCTGAACAGTCTTCAAAGGCAACCCCACATAGAGTGCATTGCAGTAATTTATCCGGGATGTAACTAGAACATGGACTACTGTGGCCAAGTCTTACTTCCCAAGTCAGTGGCATGTAATGCCTCAAAACAATTGGAAATGAGAGGTTTTCTTCAAAGGACCATTTCTGATAGGATTCTGTTGTGACTCACTCTTTTTCTTTCACTCACCAGCTCTCTGTGCCAGCGTGCAACGTGCCACCTGCTGCTGCGGAACCGTCTGTTCCATCCTTGGATAATGAACGGGCAATGCATTAGCCTCTGAAATGGACACAAGCTCTGCCTTTGTTTGGCGTTTTTCTTGTGAAGTTGCAGAGTGGACAAAGTGGGGACAGCTGGCCGGACAATGGCCCTGTGGTTCCCTGTGGCTGTTCGTTTAACGGTGGTTGTGGCCTGTGTCTACGTACCGGAGGGGTGCCAGCACTCCCTTTTCCTATGGATGCTGAGCGCTTCTTGGGCTGCTGAAAAGACTCTTCATTGAGAGGCAGTTGCTGCTGGTTGAGTCAGCCTCCCTGTCACCTGCATTTCCTCTCTAATATTATCAAGTGCATCTCCAGCCACAACTCAGACATCCCCAACGCATGAAATCTGCTGGGAAGAAGATGGAGCTGAGAGCAGTCTTCTGTGCCATGATTCTGCCTTTGACTGCAGTATTCTGTTTGCCTGAACTTGGCGGCCGGTGGAACCAGGTTTCTAAAGATAGCTATAGCCAACCACGTATCTGTCAAACAGGGCCATGTGGTATCTGAGAGCCCCAAGTGACCCGAAATCCTAAAATAAGCGGTCAAGGGAGTTCCAGATCCTATGTTGCTCCAGGTTCCCTTTGTTATTAAGTATTGGAATTCGGTGGTGAGGCATCACTTTCCTCTCTCTTCCCTTTTGCCCCTAGTCAGTAAGCCTTTCTGGGCATCTCTGAGCCCTTGCTTCCTGCCTCCCTCCATTTTTTACAGCCTTGGTTGCTTGAATTGGGTATTAGTAATGGTTGGCTCTCCTTAAGTGGCGCATAAGGGTAGCAAGGTGATAAGGGAGCAGCATAACTAGTTGCACTTCGCCAGAAAGGCAATCCCCGCACAGGAAATAGGAGATCGACACTAATTTTATGACTTCTTTGTAACTCTACAGTCCTTTTGTGCCCTGAGCTCAGTTGACCCACTTGTGTGCTTTTTGGTTGTCTCTGGGTAAACGGTAACTGGTTTGTCTAGTCCATCTTGTGTTCCTCAGCCCGCACCCTCTGAAAGAAGTGGAGGGAAAGCTGTCAGAAATAAGGTTGACAGGGAAGATAGCTGGCCTTTGGAACCATTTCAGGCAAATTCATTCAGTGCCCATATGATTTCATTGTAAATGTGCCAGTCCCACTGAAGGTGGGAAGTCTATTTTTATGCTCCCTTGTGAAAACAATAACATGCCATATGAAAAACGGATGTGTGTGGAAGAAGACTAGCTGGAACTCTTCTCCCTGGCATACTCTCTTCATGCAGGAGGGCAATAAAAATAGATACTGTGTCATTCCGCCACTGATTTGGATGTCTCCCAAATGCAGAGGCCTGGAGGAGGGAACAGAGCAGCCTCTTCAACTTTGCGGTCCTTCCGGTGGTGTGTACTCCAGCTCCCATGATTCCTGACCACTGGAAAAGCTGACTAGGGCTTCTGGGAGTTGGAGACCTAAACACCTGGAGGGTTGCAGGTCGAAGAGGTCTGAAATAGAGAATTGCTGGCCATCTATTCTTGTCTCCAAGGTGAAACTATTTTTCAGGTGTGGAGATAATCCGTGGAAGACGTAATAGATTTGTTACTCCCCTTGTGTTGATGAGATTTGGATCTACTGAGGCTCTCTATTCTTGCTTTGCATAGCCAGCTCTCTCTGGGCTCGCTGAACTCTAAAACGTTCTGGCAGGGCTCTCACTTGTGACTCTGGATAGCAAGATGCTTTGGCTGAACTTGTGATAATAGTTTATGTAAAAGGGTAACATCGGAGAGTTTGGGTTGCTGTGAGTTTTCCAGGCTGTCTGGCCCTGTTCCGGAAGCATTCTCTCCTGACGTTTCGCCCACATCTTTGGCAGGCATCCTCAGAGGTTGTGAGGTCTGTTGGAAACTAAGCAAGTGAGATTATTATATCTGTGGAATGATGTCCAGGGTGGGAGAAAGAACTCTTGTCTGCTTGAGGTAGGTGTGAATGTTGCAATTGTCCACATTGATTAGAATTGAATGGCCTTGCAGCTTCAAAGACTTTGAGTAGCCTTGCAGCTTGGCTGCTTCCTGCCTGGGGGAATCTTTTGTTGGGAGGGATTAGCTGGCCCTGATTGATTCCTGTCTGGAAATCCCCTGTTGTCTGAGTGCTGCTTTTCATTTACTCTCCTGGTTTTAAGAGGGTTTTAAAAAAATACTGTTAGCCAGACTTTTGTTCATTTTCATGGATTTCCTCTGTTTTTTTTAGTGTTCTTTATTAACTGTCTTAATTTTACAGTTTTAGATTTTAGAGTTAATAAAGAGCAACACTCAAAAAGCAGGGAAATTTCAGACAAGAATCAATCAGGGCCAGCTAACACCTCCAAACATAGGATTCCCCCAGACAGCAATCAGCTAGGTTTTGAAGTTGCAAGGCCATTCAGTGCTAATCAGGTGCAACATTCCCACCTGTCTCAACCAGATTAGAGTTCTTTCTCCCACCCTGGACATCATTCCACAGATATATAAACCTCACTTGCCTAGTTTCCAAGAAACCTCTCAACCTCTGAGGATGCCTGCCATAGATGTGGGTGAAATGTCAGGACAGAAATCTTCTGGAACATGGCAAGAAAAGCCCAGAAAACCCACAGCAACGCAGGGATTCTGGTCATGAAAACCTTCGACAACACATCAGAGAGTTTCTTTGCATCGTCTTTGATGGACAGGGGAATGACTCCTTCCTTTTTTAATCTTGGTCTCTGTCTTCCTTCTTCCCTCTCGCTGCACAGAGAGAGGGGTAGGAAGCGACAGGTGCCCATCCAACACCATTTGTTAGGCTGCCCTCTTGCCTGAGGCAAGGTTGGAGATTGCCACAACTTTCTTACTGGCAAGTGTTGCCACCATCATGTTTAGGATCTGTTTTATGATGTACTGTGTCAAATTGGTCTGGGGACCAGATGACCCTGAGATTTAATGTGCTCCTCCAGTCTCAGCAATGAAGGCATTGGAGTTTGGTTTGAAGAGTGTTTTGTATGTCTGTATGTCTCTGTGTGTGCTGCCATGGCACCAGTGTGCCTCTGCCGCTTGGTGTTGACTCTGTACCACAGCTCCACTTGGCTGTCCTCCCACCAGGTGTGGTTCACTATTTACTTTAACTGCCTCTCTTGTAATAAAAGGCAGCCTGCCTACACAAAGTGAAGATTTTCCAGATCCCTTATCTTTGGATTCAAACAGAAACCAAACATTACTACTGGACATATAGCTGCATGTCATTGAATAATTCCTTAATCAGTGTTTTTCAGATATGGCTTTTGAGGTGTCTCTAGAACAGTGTTTCTCAACTTGGGGATTGGGACCCCGGGGGGGGGGGTTGCGAGAGGGGTTTCAGCGGAGTCGCCAAAGACCATCAGATGCCATTTTTTGAATTGGTACCCCAAAAAACCAAACTGAATCTAAAGTTGACCAAAAACAGATTCATAACGCTTTTGGTACTAATGTTGGAGAGTGATCCCTGGTCAAATAAAAAAAGGTTCTGAACCACAGATTTAGATACTGTGCTCATGTTGTTGCAGTCTAGAATCATATTGGGTTTTCTAGCTGTTGATTCACACTGTTTGTTCATAATCAGCTTGTGATCTACTAAGAATCCTAGATCCCTTTCAAGCCAAGTGTCATTCATCCTATATCGGAGCGTTTCATTTTTAATGTCTCACATGTAACAGCATCCATCTCTTTCTGCTTGGAAAATTGCCTTTGCTATAGCAAGAGAACTTGAGGTGGTAGAATGTTTTTATTACTGTTTCTAAAGAAATTGTTTGTGGCTTCAACCACAAGAAGCTAGATCTGTGCTGGGGGGATAAATGTGGCTTACAGAAAGATCTCTATTGGAAAGTAAATGTGCCCAAACCCTTCCTTTGTTTTGCTACACAGTACTAGCACTTCTCATGGCTTAGAAAAGGACTACCTAAAGAGAGTAGGGAAGGAGCCCTTGGTGGTGCAATGGATTAAATCCTTGTGCTGGCAGGATTGTAGACCGAGAGGTCGAAGGTTCGAATCCGGGGAGAGCGCGGATGAGCTCCTTCTGTCAGCTCCATCTCCCCATGTGGTGACATGAGAGAAGCCTCCCACAAAGATGGTAAAACATCAAAACATCCAGCATCCACTGGGCAACATCCTTGCAGACGGCCAATTCCCTCACACCAGAAGCGACTTGCAGTTTCTCAAGTCTCTCCTGACACAAAAAACAAACAAACAAGACAGTAGGGAGAAGCCAGGTTTCCATAATCTTTCCTTGACTAGAGCAGGCCACCTCTTTTCCTAGTGAGGTTATTTCCTCCTACCACAATGTGATTGGAAGGTGAAGCAGTGTGGCAGCAGTAACACCTACGTATGTGCTGCCCTTTTCTTCCCAGGAGTTGAAAGCAGTCTTTTCTTTCTACCCTAACTTGACCCAGGAGGAGCTGGACTTATTGGGACGATTGCAGTAATTCCTGACTCATGCATATTCAGGGAGCCTGTGTAAATGCAAACAAATATGAGCTTCCCTGAAAGCCCTAGTATTTATCCAGTCCATATTCCCAGGACTAGTAAGGCTGGAGCAGTGCTCTTACTTGGTCCAAAGCAGAAGATTACGCGGCACAGCCGTACCTTCTGGCTGAGAGGCAGACGTGCCTGAACAACAGCTTGTATTTACCAGCCAGTGACCAGGATGCAGGAAAGGGAGGCTTATCTCAGCAGGAGTCAGCCAGAGAGAGAGAATGTAGCCCTTCCTCCAGTTTAGAGTCCTCCCGCCCGCTGTCCAATGTCTCTGTCCCTTCAAAGCAGCCAGAATCCCGGGGAATGTCCTCTTTTGATTCTTCTTGGGCCAGCTGGGCCTCCACATGTCCTCCGTCATCTTCGGCCTCACTGCAGGCTGGAGAGAGAGAGAAAGTAGGTGTTATAAAGAAGTCCCATTGCTGGAAAGGGCTAATGCCAGGATACAGAGCATCATACGTCTTGTTATGGCATGAAAAAGGAGCTAGAGGACGATGCATGCTGCGCCTTCTGGGCAACCTACCAGAGGCAGTGTCTTTTCAGGGCCTCCTCCTTGCACCACGGAGGGAGAAAAATGTGCAGCTAGCAGGGTAGGCCTTGTTTGTACTTGGAAGCAGGACTGCCACATGCTGTACTCTGTATTTTGGAAGAAGGCAATGGCAAGCTATCGAAGAAAACCCTGAGTTGGCCAGTGGCTTGGTAGTCCCCATGTGCATGCACACATCCCTTGGCTTGGATCAGACCACATGCCTAGCCTAGCATTATTCACTCTGCTTTGGAGAAGCTCCTATATTCTCTCATCATTTGATCCTTTCTTAAGGCTCCTTCAGATAGGACAAATGTCTTTGGAGGTTGCGGCAATCTTGCTGCATTTCTTGGGCTTTCAAAAAGTATCAAGCCCATTATAAATGCAGTATAGATCTCCTTATTTTCTGACCATTTCCAGTACCAGCTGCAACATTTTTGTTCCCTCTTTTTTATTCCAAGACATAGGAGAATAAAGTTCAGATTCCAAGTCATATTAGTCCTTTTTCTTCCTTTAAAAAGGGTTTTAGTGCATCAGTGAGACAGTAAAATAGCACTCTTCTACTATACCCCCTGGCAGTGCAGTGGGTTAAATGGCTGAGTTGCTGAACTTGCTGACCAAAAGGTCGGCGGTTCAAATACAGGGAGTGGGGTGAGCTTCTGCCAACCTAGCAGTTTGAAAACATGCAAATGTGAGTAGATCAATAGGTACAGCTTCTGCAGGAAGGTAATGGTGCTCCATGCAGTCAAGCTGACCACATGACCTTGGTGTCTACAGACAATGCTGGCTCTTCAGCTGAGAAATGGAGATGAGCACCAACCCCCAGAGTTAGACACAATTAGACTTAATGGCAGGGGAAACGTTACCTTTTTACCACTGTCATACTGTTACTTTCCAATTCATGCCCACTGATTCCCAGGTAGGAGTCACAAGGGGCAGGTAGTGTCTTCAGACTTAATGCCAAGGGAAACCTTTACCTTTACTATGTCACTATTAACATTTTTTTTAATCAGAGCTTTGTCTTCCAAACTGTGGGATCACCTCAGTAAACTACACACTGATTTTTTTAAAAAAAGCTTGGAAGAGCCCTAGTGTGTCTATTGTGAGAGAGAACCCCAAAATGAATGGTTTTATCATTTTATCTTGTCCATGTGGCCTGCCCATCCCATTCGGTTTTTGTGTGTGCATCTCCTGTATCATTCCATTTGTTGTTGTTAATGTATTTTTTAAAATTATTATTTCTGATGTATTTGTGTTGTATTTTGTATTTTACTGTGTTGTACTGTATTTTACAGCAACTGGTGAAACTCAAGGGACTTACTGTGCAAAGTCATGTTTCTTTAAACCAGGGGTGCTCATTAGATAGCTTGGGAGCTACTAGTAGATCTTCGGCCCTCTTCCAGGTGATCCCCCAGCCGGATTGGGGAGATGGTGGCGGGGTATAAATAAAGTGTATTATTATTATACAGAGGTTACAGCAACTGGTGAAACTCAAGGAGCTTTACTGTGCAAAGTCATGTTTCTTTAAACCAACCTGGAGGAGCGCTTGGTATCTGCAGTTGGGTATTTCTAAACCACTTACTGTCATAATCCAGCAGTAGGTCTGCTGCCGTAAGCAGCTTGACCCGGTGCTGTGGGTCAGTGATGTTCAGCTCATTCAGGTGTGTCTCCTGCAGCTCCTTGAAGTCCTCCAGAGTCTGATAGCCATTCAGCAGCAAGGTGGAGGTGTGTTCCTGAGATGGGGTGAAGAAGGGAAAGAAGAGAGAGTTATGTCCTGATCAGAGCTGATTGTGCAAGCCGATCTGTCCCAACATAAGATGGATGCATGTATGAGCTGCTGTTCTGACTAGTGAACTTTTGCAAAAGCATATTCACCATCCCCAAAATTTCAGGGGCTAGTTTCATCCTTGAATTTAGGAATGCTGATGAGAGAATTGCTCCCCTTGTGCCTTAGTGCGGGCCTAATAATGTGGTTGATACTCTTTAATATCTGGATGTACCTGTTTGGCCACCTCTGCTTGACTGAAATGGTGGGGGCGAATAAATGTTGCTAATGGTAGGATTGGATATGTTAATTGCAAGGCTCGATATGCTCGGTAGTCTCATGTTCTTTAAAGGAGACCCAACAGGGAATGCACCAAATATCAGACTTCTGTAATTCCTTAAAGACTAACAAATACATTATGGCACAAGCAATGTGAATGCAACCACTTTGGTTATCAAGTATCTATTATTGTTAAAGCCTGGGAGGCATTTCCAGTTTTGCTTTCAGCTGGTGTGAAACAATGTGTGCTTGTTTTTCCATGTCAGGAGCGACTTGAGCAACTGCTTCTGGTGTGAGAGAATTGGCTGTCTGCAACGTGACCCAGATGTTTTACCATCCTGTGGGGAGTCTCATGTCCTCGCATGAGAAGCTGTAACTCCCTCACCCTGAGATTTGAACCGGCAACCTTTTGGTCAGCAGTTCTGATGGCAAAAGGGTTTAACCCATTCTACCACTGGGGACTCCAATGTGGAGGTGAACATTGGGTACATACGTGTCCCTGTTGCCTACATTTGCTTTCATTTATTTGTCTGGAGCTGTACTTTTTGCATACAGTCTCTTTTATTTGCCAAATAAGCAAAATTTTAATATGTGTAATAGACTGAGCTTTAGTAGATGACAATTTAGTCTTTTACGGTGACACAAACTTTGTTTCACAGAAGAGAAAAATAGGAAAGAGCTTCAATACAGTTTATTTGAATTGGAAACTTAAGGAAAGTTTTCCCCCCTTAGCAAATTAGGGCACAAAATGGGCACAGAATTGAGTTGCTACTGTACGCCATCTCTGAAAATTAAACTCTCTTCAAAGAAGCTGGAGGCTCTAAATGGGCAGAGAGCTCACACCTCTATGCCACTAACTGCATTCCTCTTAATCTTTCTAATTTTACAAATGTTTGACAGTCACTGTTCGTTTTCTGCTACTTAACATGTTTGTTTCTTGCTGGTTTGGGACTAGAGAGAGAACTGAGCTGAGTGTTAAAGGCAGCCTTACAGAAGAGGAGAATGAGTGGCTCTCATGGAGGGCACTAGAACAGTGTTTCTCAACCTGGGGCTCGTGACCTGTGGGGTCGTGAAGGGGTGTCAGAGGGGTCACCAAATACCATCAGAAAACAGTATTTTCTGTTGGTCATGGGGGTTCCATGTGGGAACTTTGGCCCAATTCTCTTGTTGGTGGGGTTCAGAATGCTCTTTGATTGTAGGTGAACTATAAATCCCAGCAACTAGAACTCTTGAATGTCAAGGTTTATTTTCCCCAAACCCCACCAGTGTTTACATTAGGGCATATTACGTATTCATGCCAAGTTTGGTCCAATCCATTATCATCTGAGTCCACAGTGCTCTCTGGATGTAGGTGAACTACATCTCCAAAACTCAAGGTCAATGTCCACCAAATCCTTCCAGAATTTTCTGTTGGTCATGGGAGTCCTGTGTGCCAAGTTTGGTTCAATTCCAACATTGGTGGAGTTCAGAATGCTCTTTGATTGTAGCTGAACTATAAATCCCAGCAACTACAATTCCCAAATGACAACATCAATCCCCCACTCCCAACCCCACCAGTATTCAAATTTGGGCGTATCGGGTATTTGTGCCAAATGTGGTCCAATGAATGAAAATCCTGCATATCAGATATTTACTTTACGATTCATAACAGTAGCAAAATTACAGGAATAATTTTATGGTTGGGAGTCACCACATCAAGAGGAACTGTATTAAAGGGTTGCGGCATTGGGAAGGTTGAGAACTACTGCACAAGAAGACAGCAGGCTGCTATATCCAGAGTCATACTGATCTATCTTGTTTAGTATTGTCTGTGGGCAGTTGTCCTCCAGATGTGGGTGAATTATGACTGTTGGCAGACTCGAGTAGATGGGGATTTGGATCCAACAACTTCTAGGGGCCCATAAGTCCCCTGCAGTACACTGAACAATAGTGATGCTCCAGAGTGAGACTAGAGAGCCTTCCTTGCACTTGCAAGAGATTCCAAAGACTAAAATGCAGACTTTCTGCATCCTAGCCACGTTGTCAATCCACTTAATACCACCCCCCGCTCCAAGTAACAACACTAAGATGATATGTTTCTGTGTTTGGGGCCTTGGTTGGCTCTGCAGATCTCACCTCAAGATTCATGCGCTCCAGCAGTTCGTGCAGGGTTTTGGGCTTGGGCCTCTTGCTCCTGGTGCTGCGTGAACAGCTCTTTGTCGCTGGTGCCAGCTCTTCTGGGATGACATCCACGTAGATGAACTTGAAGGAGCCCACTTTGTTGTTCAGAAGGCCAGTCCAGGTGCCCACGGGGGGCTTTGCAATGATGTGGATCATGTCCCCTTTCTAGGCCAGATGCAAAAATACGACATTTTTATGTGGTGTTCCTTTCAGCTGTTTGTCCTCCTAATAAAACACAATTTGAATACTTGGTCCTGCAGTATTGTGTATTGACTTGAGCCTGGTCTTGGAGGAGATGGGCAAGTCAGAGGTTGGGAAAGACTATATTTTGTGGGATGACAAGTCTCTGATTAACTCTTAGATTTTTCTGGTGGGGGAAGTAATGGAAAGACATGGGAAGTCTGGTGACTGACGCAAGCCATTGCCATGATAAAAAACATACTCTGTTGCCCCCAGTTAAGTGGGGAGGAAAACTATTTGATTTCTATTTCCCACTCCTTTAGCATGGGGTCTAAATTTTGGGTGAGGAACCTGTGGTGTTCCAACTATTTTGAATTTCAGTTCCCAGAAGCCTCTGTTACCATGGACTGGAACAGTGTTTCTCAACATGGGGATCGTAACGGGGGTCATTCGAAAACACAGTATTTTCTGTTGGTCATGGGGGTTCTGTGTGGCCCATTCTATTGTTGGTGGGGACCAGAATGCTCGTTGATTGTAAGTGAACTATAAATCCCAACAACTACAACTCCCAAATGTCAAGGTCTATTTTCCCCAAACTCCACCAGTATTCACATTTTGGCAAATTGAGTAGTTGTGCCAGGTTTAGTCCAGATCTATCATTGTTTGAGTCCACAGTGCTCTCTGGAGGTAGGTGAACTACAACTCCAAAACTCAAGGTCAGTGCCCACCAACCCTTTCAAGTCAGGGCCGTAGCCAGGAGTTTGATTCGGAGGGGGGGGGGCTGAATTTGATTTGGGGTGGGGGGGCTGAGTCTGGGTGAGAGGGTCTACCCTAGCAAACCTTTTGTATTGTTATCCCAATACCCCCATGCATATGGGATATTAGGGCAAGAGAGGGGATGGGGTGGGAAGGAGCACAGGGTAGGAGTAAAGAGCCAAGAGCGGCTGTAGTCCTGCTAAGGCATAATCTTGCCATCGAAGGAGGGCAGATTAGGACGCCCTAACGGGATCACTGGTGACCAGTTGCAGGTACAAGGTAAGACCTGCGTTCTTCTATATGGCAGTCTGAGGTGGGGGTTCTGACGTGCCCGAGGAGTGTCCTTGTAGTCCTTGGGACCAGAACGTATCCCCCGGGGCTCCAGCTGCTTGTAGCGCGAGCTCCAGAGCGTGGTGATATTGAGCATGGTGATCAGATCATGATATGAATACACATAACAGTTTAAATAATGTACCAGTAAGGCCTCGCGGACCACCCTGAGAATTGGGGGGGGAGTGAAGCCTCTCAAGCCCCCCGCTTCAATGCCTGTTTCCAGTATTTTCTGTTGCTCATGGGAGTTCTGCGTGCCAAGTTTGGCCCAATTCAATCATTGGTGGAGGTCAAAATTCTCTTTGATTGTAAGTGAACTATAAATCCCAACAACTACAACTCCCAAATGACAAAATCAATCGCCCTCAACCCCACCAGTATTCAAATTGGGGCGTATTGGGTATTTGTGCCAAATTTCATCCAGTGAATGAAAATACATTTTGCATATCAGATATTTATATTACGCTTCATAACAATAGCAACATTACCGTTCTGAAGTAGCAACGAAAATAATGGTATGTTAGGGGGGGTCACCACAACATGAGGAACTATATTAAGGGGTCACGGCATTAGGAAGATTGAGAATTACTGGTCTAGAACTGCAAGATGGCCAAATGTCCTTCCTGATTGTGTGATGATATAGCTTTGTCCTTTGAATGCTACAAGAGCCAATGAATATTTGGATATGAAAAGCTCCTTTTTGTGCTTTTGGATGAAACTTTGGTTTTGCAATTGCCTCCCTTATGGAATTTCACAAGGAGCCCAGATACCGTCTTCATACTTCTTGTGTTTTTCCACTCTACCTTTTGACTTCAGTTGAGGAGAGCCCTCAGGGCCTTCCATCTGGAAGCAGCCCAAAGGGGTTGCATTACTACTCACCTGCAGCTTCAGGGAGTCTTTGTCATACGGGCTGGGGATGAAGTCTGTATGGACTCTGGCTTTTCCGCAAAAGGGGCCGCTGTATGGTGGCTCACTGAGCTCGCCTCTCTTCTTGTGGGTAGTCTCTATCAGTCTGGGATCGGACGTGTCACTCTCTGCTTGGACATAAGTTACATGATTGAAATCTCACTGTAGACCTCTCAAAGGTGAGATTGCTAACTTCCCAGAAGTTGATAGACTACAATCTCAGCCAGTAATCCATGCCACGGTTACATCAAGGCTGGATTACTGTAATGCTTTGTAGGTCTACCCCGGTCACTAACCCGCAGGCTCCAGAATGTGTAGAACGCAGCCGCCAGGCTTCTCACAGGAACATCGATGAGATGCCACATTACACCATCTCTGCAGCGCCTGCACTGACTGCCCGTTGAGTATAGAGCCTTACACAAGACCTTGACCTTGGCTTTCAAAGCCCTACGGGGCCGGGGCCCAACATACCTAAAAGACCGCTTGCTGATGCCTGCTTACTCAAGGACCCCCACGGCCAGCAAACAAGAACCTTCTTCACGCACCAGGCTTGAAAGAGGCCCACCTGGAGACCACGAGACTGAGATCGTTCTCCGTTGTGGCCCCGTTCTTTGGAACTCGATGCCACCGGACCAGAGACCCTCCCTCGACCTGCCCCAGAACCTGACCGCACTGAAGACCTGGCTATTTAGTAAAGCCCATGGTTAATGCAGAACCAGGAACTCAACTACCTGAGCCTGGCCCCTGCATTTAACCACTGAATGTTTTAATCTAGTTTTAAATACTCTATTTTAATTGTGGAATTTGTTGTGTGTAAGTCGCCCGGAGCACTAACGTGGAGGGCGACTCAGAAATAATAAAGTCAGTCAGTCAGTCAGTCAGTCAGTCAGTGATAAAAATCGCAGAGAGTACCAGTTCCTGATCTGGACTTGAGAGTAGAGAATGCTGAACTCTTGCTGCATTACCCAATTGCAGACATTTAGGGGTCAGTAAATAGTAAAAGCTCCACTTTTTGCACCCTATAGCAGTGTTTCCCAACTGGTGTGCTGCGGCACACTAGTGTGCCATGAGCGATCATCGGGTGTGCCGTGGGAAACTGGAACCTCCAATACCCTTTCTTCCCCTTCCTGCCGAACACTTTTTCTTCTCCACTCGGGCTCCCTTTTTCCCAGCCTCACTCTGCTTGCTTTGCCTCGCTTTGCTCATGCTGCCGTGAGCATGTTCAGGAGGGGAGGTGGGAGGGAGAAAGACGTGGGGCGAGTCTGCACAGTAGCGCCCGCACAGGTCACGTCTTCCTCCCCCTCCCCTCCTGAACATGCTCACGCTGCCCCCTCGGATCAAAATGGTGGCAGAAGCGGCAGCGTGAGCAAAGCGAGGCTGGGAAGAAGGAAGCCCGAGTGGAGAAGAAAAAGTAAGTGTTCGGCAGGACGGGGAAGAAAGGAGGGGAGGGGGAGGAAGAGGTCTCTGTTGAAAGCTGGCATGGGCAAACTTGGACCTTCCAGGTGTTTTGGACTCCAACTCCCACCATTCCTAGCAGCCTCAGGCCCTTTCCCCCCCTCAGCCACTTAAGCAGGAAAGGGCCTCAGGCTGTTAGGAATGGTGGGAGTTGAAGTCCAAAGCACCCAGAGGGCCAAGTTTGCCCATGCCTGTTTTAGGGACCTTAAAGTGGTGAGCCTCCTTCCAACATTGTGATTCTGGATAGAAAACAAACAACAACATAACAAAACATTGTTTGAGTCCACAGTGCTCTCTGGGTGTAGGTGAACTACAACTTCCAAACTCAAGGTCAATTCCCAAGCAAACCCTTTCAGTACTTTCTGTTGGTAATGAGAGTTCAATATGCCAAGTTTGGTTCAATTCCATTGTTGCAAGAGTTCAGGATGCTCTTTGATTGTGTGTTAACTATAAATTGAGCAAGACCTTCGTGTGTGTCTTTCTGCCATTCCTGCCAGAATATCTATGTTGAGTTCATCGAAACAGGCCCAGGTTTCACACTGAGTGTATAAATACATTTTAAAACATATTAACTATATGTGTTACTGTGTTAGAGTGTACGTTTGTGTCATTTTGGTTGGTGGTATGCCCCAGGATTTTGTAAATGTAAAAAATGTGCCGCGGCTCAAAAAAGGTTGAAAAACACTGCTTCTCTCAGGACCCTTGTAAGAAGCTGGAGCTGGCAGACAGGAGCTCATCCCGCTCTCCGTATTTGAACCGCCGACCTTTCAGTCCGCAGTCCTGTCAGCACAAGGATTTAACCCATTGCGCCATCAGGCACTCCCTTGAAGAGACATGATCAAGGTGGCGAAAGCAAAGAGAAGATATAGTCTAGCAACATCTGCACAGAGCCCCCAGAGCCAAAGTCATTACAAACATTTGCTTTTTATATACTGAGCCTCATTTCTGTTGAGATTTGGAGCCTACTTTCATACTATCAAATGCTACCCCAACTGTCCTTGTCTGTAGAAAGCTAACTTGTCAAGGAGAAAGCCAAGCTCAGATCAGAACGCAAACATGTCAGGGATTTGCAATTGGGAGTTTTGAAGCTGTGCTGCAGAGTTATCATTTCTGAATTGGAACCTAGTAAGGTTACTGAGTTGTGGGTTTTCCGGGCTGTCTGGCCATGTCCCAGAAGCATTTTCTGAGATGCAACCTCTGAGGATGCCTGCCATAGATGCAGGTGAAACGTCAGGAGAGAATGCTTCTGGAACATGGCCAGACAGCCCGGAAAACTCACAGCAACCCAGTGATTCTGGCCATGAAAGCCTTTGACATTAGTAGTAATGCTAGTTTTTAGGATGCAGCCCTTAGAATTCCCTTGCCAAAATAGCCATGGCCATGTCATTGAGGGGATTCTGGTACTTGCATTCCACGATTCTATGTGTATCCATTGCCTTATTTAACCTTCAGAGGAGAAGGACTCACGCACCAGTTGGGGTCCGTGGGCTGCCGGTTTCTGTTGTTTCTGGAAAAATAGGGACTTCGCCCTCGATAGGGCTGTTGATGGGCGAAGATGCAGCAATATTATTTTCAGGACCATCCTGCAACAGGAAAATGTGTTAGTTGTAAAGCTCCCCTTTGTGCTTGAAACGGCAGGCAGCTTGGATGGCTCTGGCTAGGTTATTTGCCCTGATTCCTACAGTATAAGAGTTCGTTCTATCCTGCCCTCAGTATTGGGAAAAGAAGGTGAAGATAAAAGTTTCCCTTCACATTAAGTCCAGTCGTGACTGACTCCGGGGGTTGGTGCTCATCTCCATTTCTAAGCTGAAGAGCCGGCGTTGTTCGTAGACACCTCCAAGGCCATGTGGCCGGCATAACTGCATGGAGCACCGTTACCTTCCTGCCAGAGCGGTACCTATTGATCTACTCACATTTTTCAAACTGCTAGGTTGGCAGAAGCTGGGGCTAACAGTGGGAGCTCACCCCGCTCCCAGGATTCGAACCTGTGACCTTTTGATCAGCAAGTTCAGCAGCTCAGCACTTTAACCCACTGCGCAATCAAGTCTCCTATTGGAAAAAGAAACACTTCTCCAAATACATTTCAGGAGCTTTCTTTGTAAAGTATGACCCATCCTTATACATGCCTTCACTGACCGTGGATGGGACAGTCACTGGCAGTGCACAGTATGCCATTGAGCTATTGGGGCCCATTTAGGGAATATACTAAGTGTCATGGACAGTCGTATTTGGGTTCTGAATAGGAAGGATAGCAAGTGGTCCTGGCTGCTATAAGACTCAAAAGGAAAGCTGTCGGTGTTTTCTAACCCGGGCCAAAAGGTTTTTGTTGGCATCATGAGGGAAAGGGTTAAATGAGGATAGAGAATGGGGACCACTCAGGGAGAAGTGGCCCATAGAGGTCACCTCCCCTTGCCTTCCCACCTGAGACCAGGAGCGGACATCTCACCTGCTCTGACAGCGCTTTGGCAGCTGCCTTGCCCATCTTCCTGTTCATGGTACGACAGATGGCAGCTCTCCATCTTTTGCCCAACTTCAAGCTGCTGCTTTGGCCGGAGTCATCAGAGCTGGGCAGCGGGTTTCCCGGGTTGCCTTCAGGGATCTGCACAAAGAGGCAATGCGTTTGACCCTCTGGAAAGGAGAAGTGTGTTCTCCATGTTGGAAAAATCAGTTGGGGCAAACCAAGAGGAGTGGTAGTTTTGGTTTGTGGCCATCTCTTCCCAGCCTGAACACTCCAAAATCCAAAACTGTCCACACTTCTAGCTTTGTAACCTACTTGGGAATAGTAGGGCAGAATCAATGGACAATAAGAGGTGGATTGGACCAGGGCAGGTGTACAAGTGACCACACCTGGGTAGAGCTGGATGCTCAAAGAGGATGGCCTAGGCTTGCATTGTTAGAATCGAAAAGACTTTATGGACCTCATCACAGAGAATGAACACACTTTAAATCCGGTTGCTGCCTCCTGCAGAATTCTGGGATTTGTAGTTTAGGGAAGAGCCTTGAACAGCCTCAATTACAAACCCCAGAGGCAGAAACTGAATTTAAAGTGGATTTATTCTCTAGTGCAGTGTTTCCCAACCAGTGTGCTGGGGCACACTAGTGTGCCATGAGCAATCATCAGGTGTGCTTTGGGAAATTGGAACCTCCAGGAAGGGGGGGGGGGGAGTCTAGTGTTGAAGTATAAAAACCCTAAGAAACCTACCTTGATAAAGGCACAAAATTACAAACACCCCCTCCCCACCCGTTGTCTACTTGGTCTCTCCCTCTCCATGCATTGGGAAGGCCCACCTCCCTTTCCCTAAGTAGAGACCTCCTCTTGCTTCCTGGGGGTTCTGTGTGGGAAGTTTGGCCCAGTTCTACCATTGGTGGGGTTCAGAATGCTCTTTGATTGTAGGGGAACTATAAATCCCAGCAACTACAACTCCCAAATGTCAAGGTCTATTTCCCCTGAACTCCATCTGCGTTCATATTTGGGCATATTGAGCATTCATGCCAAGTTTGGTCCTGATCCAACATTGTTTGAGTCCACAGTGCTCTCTGGGTGTAGGTGAACTACAACTCCAAAACTCAAGGTCAATGCCTACCAAACTCTTATAGCATTTTCTCTTGGTTATGGGAGTTCTGTGTGGGAAGTTTGTGTCTTTCTGCCATTCCTGCCAGGATATCTATTTTGAGTTCATCAAAATAGGTCCAGGTTTCACACTGAGTGTATAAATACATTTTTAAAACATTAACTATATGTATTACTGTGTTAAGAGTGTCATTTTGTGTCATTTTGGTTGGTGGTGTGCCCCAGGATTTTGCAAATGTAAAAAGTGTGCCGCGGCTCAAAAAAGGTTGGGAAACACTGCTCTAGTGTGATGAAGGAAGTACATGTCCACTCACAGTTCAATTGATTTGGAAATACCCACTAGGCTTCATGCCCGACTCACCTCCTCTTCCAGGCTGAATTCCTTTTCACTGGGCAGAGGGGAACTAGGTTTGGACTTTGCAAAGTCCTTGAAGCTGCTGGAGCGCTGCAAGGTCAACTGATGGAAGAAAGAAAAGATCAGCGTGGGCTCCACAGTGATGCAAGTGGTAGGAAAACAACAGAGACGGACACTTGGGGACCTTACAACTTCAAGGGAAACACGGAAGGGAAATCAATGCCTGGAAGAGTTGTTATCATGGAGAAAAGAGGTCTCCACTGAGGCTTTAACATCAATCCTTGTTTCCACAACAAGCCAAATTTTTCAAAACCCAATTCTCACGGGGACGGAAAGTGAGACGAAATCTTCTGAACAGGGGCACAGGCAGCAAAGGTAACCCCACAAGGGAGTTAATCCTTCCCTAGACACCTCCAAGGTCATGTGGCCGACATAACTGCATGGAGTGCCATTAGCTTCCTGCTGGAGCGGTACCTATTGATCTACTCACATTTGCATGCTTTTGTACTACTAGGTTGGCAGAAGCTGGGGTAACAGCAGGAGCTCACCCTGCTTCCTGGATTCAAACGGCTGACGTTTTGGTCAGCAAGTTCAGCAGCTCAGCAGTTTAATCTGCTGCACCACTGGGGCTCCCCCCCCACAATATCCTTGCAGACAGCCTATTCTCTCACAGCAGAAGCAACTTGCAGTATATTTCTAAGCTGCTTCTGACACGATAAAAGAAAATCTATATGCACATTTTATGTAAACTGTACTCCTTTACACCTTTTCTTTTAGTGGCCATCCTAGGTATAAGTTTGGAGTACGATCATACGCTCATCCTCTATCAGTGTGCATCATCTGCCTGCCTCCCACTGCCCCCCTTTGTAAGGTTGCCCCAAATCAACACTTTAGAACAGCATTTCACAACCTGGGGGTCGGGAACCCTCATGGGGGAATCACCAGGGAGCATCACAGGGGTCACCAAAGACCATCAGAAAACACAGTACTTTCTGTTCATCATGAGGTTTCTGTGTGGGAAGTTTGGCCCAATTCTATCATTGGTGGGGTTCAGAATGCTCTTGTATTGTAGATGAACTATAAATCCCAGCAACTACAACTCCCAAGTGTCAAGGTCTGTTTTCCTTAAATTCCACCAGTGTTCACATTTGGGCATATTGAGTATTCGTGCCAAGTTTGGTCCAGATATATCATTGTTTTGAGTTCACATTGCTCTCTGGATGCAGGTGGACTACATCTCCAAAACTCAAGATCAATGCCCACTAACCCTTTCCAGTATTTTCTGTTAGTCGTGGGAGTTCTGTGTGCCACGTTTGGTTCAATGCTATCATTGGTGGAGGTCAGAATGCTCGTTGATTGTAGGTGAACTATAAACCCCAGCAACTACAACTCCCAAATGACAAAACCAACCACATCAGTATTCAAATTGTAGGGTATTTGTGCCACATTTGGTCTAGTGAATGAAAGTACATCCTGCATATCATAAAAAGTACAGCCTGGGGCCACAACTCCCAAATGACAAAACCAACCACATCAGTATTCAAATTTGTGCGTATCGGGTATTTGTGCCACATTTGGTCTAGTGAATGAAAGTACATCCTGCATATCAGATATTTACGTGGCGATTCAGAACAGTAGCAAAATTACAGTTATGAAGGAGCAACAAAAATAATGTTATGGTTGGGGGTCGCCACAACATGAACTGTATTAAGGGGTCACGGCATTAGGGAGGTTGAGAAACACTGCTTTAAAAGATGCTGTGGATCTGAGGAAGTGGGTTCGCTTGCCATGTGACCAGAAACTGCATCCCTTGAAGCCGAAACACCTGGCAAAGAGGCAAAGGCTGGGGGCAGGGAGAGGCTTCCGGGCGTCTCGGTAAAGCGACAGCAGAAACCAGCGAGTGTGCAATGTGCATCTATTTGAGGCCTGGAAATGCAAATACGTGTAAACCCAGACTGCACACCCCAGTGCAAGCGAGGCTGAGGCAGCAGCACCATTTGCAGGATAGTGTCACAGGCATCTTACAGCATTCACGGTTCACAACAAAAGCTGGCCACTTGCAAAGGCCAAGTGAGAAGCCTTCCCTCTTTCTCGGGGAAACAGGAACCAGACCTCAGCATGTGTACGTGTACAGTCATCTCTTTGCGGTAGTAGGCCGTGGCCACACTTCTCTCGGGGATGGTTTCAGCTCAGTCTGGCTGCCACTTCTGCAACTATGCAGCTCTGCAAAAAAGGTTTACTTAAAGGGCCCCAGGGCCAAAAAGAACGCAGGCAATGGCAGCTACTGGGTTTTGTAAGTTTCTCGGGCTATGTGGCTATGTTCTAGAAGCATTCTCTCCTGACGTTTCGCCTGCATCTGTGGCAAGCATCCTCAGAGGTTATGCCTCATAACCTCTGAGGATGCTTGCCACAGATGCAGGCAAAACGTCAGGAGAGAATGCTTCCAGAATATAACCATACAACCCAAAAAACCTACAAGAACCCAGTGACTCCAGCCATAAAAGCCTTCGACAATAATAAACTTTATTTGTATCCCGCCACTATCTCCCCAAAGGGGACTCGGGGCAGCAAACATGAGGCCAAGCCCAAACAATTACAACAAATAAAATACATACAGCAAATAATAACATCAAATAAATATAAACAAAACAAGTTAAAACAAAATCAAACACACAAAAAATGAGATGAAATAATAGAAATGTGTATAGCGGGCTGGGCCGAGTTAGAAGGGGTAGAATTAAAAATGTAAATGTTAAATCGCCGAGCTGCTGAACTTGCAGACCGAAAGGTTGGTGGTTTGAATTTAGGGAGTGGGGTGAGCTCCCACTGTTAGCCCAGCTTCTGCCAACCTAGCAATTCAAAAACACGCAAATGTGAGATCAATAGGTACCGCTTCTGCAGGAAGGTAACTGAGTTCCATGCAGTTATGTCGGCCACATGACCTTGGAGGTGTCTATGGATGACACTGGCTCATTGGCTTAGAACTGTAGATGAGCACTACCCACAAGAGTCAAGGGAAACCTTTATATCTACTAACACTGTTTCTCTTTCTTTTTCGTTCTCCCCTTACTAAACACCCTGGCTGAAATCCACACTGAATTTTCCCACAAATTGGTGTGCTTGTCCCAATCGTCCTTGGTGTGCCTGAGACATGCATGGCACTATTTACACCTGTGCTTCCTCTTCAGTTCTGCCTTAAAAGCCGACCATGTAAACTTAATGATCTCAACATCAAGTCAGACTTTTTTCCCTCCTCTTTCTTACAACATCCTTTGGCTGATTGAAGATCTCTGGAAATTTCAAGCCTTTTATACAATGGACACAACGGGACCCAGGAATCCATAGATTTTGATATTCACCGGGGGGGGGGGGTGCAACAATACCCCAGACCACTATACTATTACATTTTTGGAAATCAGAAATCCCCATAAAACTGATGCAAGTTTGGGTCCAAGCCTTTCCATGTGACATGACCAAGAAGTGGTTCAAAACAACTTCGTTGTGCCACAAGAGAAGATGTAGGAAAGTGTGTGTGTGTGTGTAAGGGATGCTAACATACCTGTACTCTATTATATGAACACAGTTAGTATGAAGGGCTGATGCTCAAAAGGGACTGAAATAGCACACACACAAACACACATACTTCTTGAAAATGTTTGGACTGAAAATCTCCACTAGCTTTGCTGGCTCAGATCTCAGAACATTATTGCACCTAAAGTAACTTTTCCAAGCTGTGCCCTTACATACATCGAAGGAGCCTCGAATGGGTTAAACTCTTGTGCCAGCAGGACTGCTGACCGACAGGTCAGAGCCTCGAATCTGGGGAGAGCATGTTGAGCTCCCTCTGTCATCTCCAGCTCCCCAAGTGGGGACATGAGACAAGCCTACCTCAAAGATGGTAAAAACATCAAACATCCGGGCATCCCCTGGGCAACGTCCTTGCAGACAGCCAATACTCTCACACCAGAAATGACTTGCAGTTTCTCAAGTCGCTCCTGACATGTCAAAAAAAAAAGCCCATACATTGAATACAACCTTGCCATGCCAACAAATAGGCTTTCAGTCGGAGACATGTTACTGCTCAAGCCAAGGACCATATAGCATCCTGATCCATCTTAAGACCCCAACTGCATATGTGTTTGCACCTAACTTGGACCCTGATGTTGTTGTTGTTGATGATGATGATGCATCTTCACCCTCCATCACACCACAGAATAGCAGGTTGGCCTTGGGAAGATCTACGAGCTTCCCTTTCCAACAGAGAAGAGCAACCAGAGGCCTTACCACCTGTACAGTTCTGAAGACGACTCATCTGAAGCGACCAGCTCCATCTCCTTATGGCAAGGCAAGCTCTGGGTGCTGAAAAGCATTGGGTTCCTCCTGGTGCCTGTTCTCCATACATACCTTCCTCTTTTGTGGTGGGTCTTTCTCGCTGGCATTGGATGGCTTCCGCCGCAGCATGGTGCTCCCTCCAGAGCCGCGCAAGGGGTTGCCTGGACAAGAGCAAGGCTGGCTCAGAGGTGGCGGGCAGGGGCACCAAGCAGCACCCGTCGAGGCCAGGAAGTGTGCAGGAAATCACTGCATCACATGGGGCCCCTTTTCCCAGCAACGGGGCCTCCAGAAAGAGCAGAAGCAAGGCCCGGCCCTGCGCTTACACACTTTGCACAGGAAGGAAGTGGCGGCTTAACATGCTCATCAGGGCTTCACTGGAAACCTGGCGAGGGCGGGGGACAGAGAGGCAGAAAAGGGACCCAAGGCGTCTTTGTAAAGAAGATGGAGGAAGACAATGGATACATACCAGATCGAGTACCTTCAATGTCTCACTTTGCAATCCATGGCTCTGCAATTGTATTTCTGCAGGCACTCGTGACCCCACCTTCCTGCACTACTGTTGTTCCTTATTTTTAGTGCTATTTTAGTGGATTTTTTTAAGAAAAAGAAAGCAAATATAATTACAAGATAAAAGGGGAATGCTAGCTTGGGAACAGTTTGGAAGAAGGTCAGTTGAGGAGAGGAGGAGAATCCTTCCCCCTGATGTCACTTTACTGCCTTTATGGCATGCCGCACTTAAACAAAGAGATCCATCACATCGAGATTGGTGACAGGAAGCTTATGGGATTGGGAGCTATTGAAGGGTTTGATCCATAATAGCTAGAGATGGGAGAATCATGGGGCTGAGGCAGACCAGCAGTGGGATACATACAACTGCAATGTCAGTTGGCCTGTCTTGTGCAATAAAGTCCTAAATGTCCCTAATCTGGGCTGAATCCACATAAGGCTTGTATCCCAGATCCAGTATACAGTATACTGTGTTGGTTTGAGTCCATTAAAGCCACACCTGCCCGTTTTACTCTGAACCAAAATAGGTCTTGAAAGCCCTACCCCAAAGTCACCTCAACACAAAACATTGTTTCAGGCATGTTTAAAAAGATCTCTTGCTTTCCTGTCAATCTTACCACCCACCTTGCAATTATTTTAGATGGTTCCCTCTTCTTACCTCATTCCCATGGCCTGAGAGAGCGAGTGAGCGTGGGAACTTGAAATGTCCTGACCTTAAAATGAACGAGAAGTGGCAGATAAGAGAGACACCGAGGACGGAAAAACGCTCTTGGCTGTGCTGACCGCCAATCTCCTTTCTCTGCTGGATGAGTTTGGACAACTTTGTGGTGGAGTATGGATTGCAGCCATAGGCAGAGAAGGGTATCACCAAGCACAGTGCGGAGGGATAGAGATCATTGCCAACCCTTGGCAAGCATAGCCAGAAGTTTTGGATTGGGGTGCTACCAATATGCAGATGACACCCAGCTTCTGCTGAAGCTTGAGCCAGGTGTAACATCGGTGCCTGAGAACTTCAGACAAGGACTAGAGGCAGTGACCAGATGGCTCCGCTCATACAAACTCAAGATCAATCCATCAAAGACTGAGATTCTATGGCCGGGACGCCCAGAGCCACCCATTCCGCTGCCTCTCTTTGAGGGAGAGCCGCTGATCCCGGCCCGTTGGTGAAGAGTCTCGGTGTGATACTAGACTCGAGACTCTCACTGGAGGCCCAGGTTGCTGCGACAAGTAAGGGAGCTTTTTTCCTCCTACGCCAGGCACGTCACCTTACCTTCCATCAGATGCGCTGGCTACTGTGGTCCATGCCACAGTGACATCACGGCTGGACTACTGTAATGCCTTGTACGTGGGGTTGCCGCAGTCAACCACTCGTAAAATCCAGCTGGTGCAGAATGCAGCCGCCAGACTCCTCACCGGGACACCACTGAGATGCCATATCGCGCCATCTCTGCAGCGCCTGCACTGGCTGCCAGTCGAGCTCAGAGCCATCCACAAGATCCTGTCGCTTACCTTTAAGGCCCTCCATGGTGCTGGCCCAGCTTATTTAAAAGACCGCTTGTCCGAACCAGCTCATTTAAGGTCACCGCGCTCAGGAAACAGGGACCTTCTCTGCATCCCAGGTGTGAGTGAGGCCCGCCTCGACACCACGAGACGGAGAGCTTTTTCCATCGCGGCCCCTGTCCTTTGGAACTTGATGCCGGCGGATCAGAGACGTACCGGGACATGCCCCAGTTCCTGACCGCACTGAAGACCTGGCTCTTCCGAAAGGCTTATGGCTAAGGACACCTCCCAGACTTAGCCTGAGTTACTGGAACTATTTTAATTAATCTTTTTATTCTTTTAGCTTTTAACTATTGAATTCTTTTATGTGTTTTTGTGTGTAAGTCGCCCGGAGCACTGACGTGGAGGGCGACTCATAAATAATAAAATCAATCAATCAATCAATCAATCAATTGTCAGAAATACCAAAATTTAAATAGGTATTTTTAATTACAAAAATGTGAGTCAAGCACTGAAAGAGTTAAATAGATTCAAAGTCTCTGCAAAACCAGGTGTGCTTAGTGGGCCTTAGTGTTAGTTTGACTCAGTGTGAAAGAGCCCTCAGTGTAAGAAAGACTTCAGTGTGAGGTAGGCCGTGGTGTGAGTACATCGTGGTATGAGAAGTTTTGGTGAGAGGAAGCCCCAGGTTGAAGGCCATAGTGTGTGAAGGCTGCTGTGTGTAAAACTATTGTGCGATGCTCCTGTGTAATTTTGGTGCGAGAGGAGGCTCTGTGAGAGCGAAGCATGAGAAAGAAGCCCAGCATGGAAGCAAAGAAGGAAGTATAAAGAACTTTATTTGTGTTATGGAACCCTTGTTCTTGTAAATAGTACAACCATATTATTTTGCTATAAAGAAAGGCCTCATATGGAAGAGATGATATTGGTCTGTGTGTTTTTGTTCTTTTTTCACTTTGGGCTTCTGGTGCCGGGTCACGCTGCTGCTGCTAAGTTACTTTGCTGTACATTAGTAAGCCCACTCACCCAACAATCATGCCCAAAGAAGGCGATTTGAACAGATCGCAGGAACTCCATCAGCTACCCTTTGGACTGCTTCCCTCCTAAGTATCCACACACTGACGGTGCTTCCTTCTTCTTGCCCCACATTGGACACCACCCTGGGGCAATCCTTCCCTTCCTTAAAAAACTTAGATAGGGATGGACCTCTTGTCCTGCTTCCTCTCCTCCATACATAAACTTGAAATCACACACACACAAACACCCTTAAACTAGGATTCTATAGGATGGGAACATGACAGTTGAAACTGAATCAAGGTGTCATACTTATCCAATGTGAAAGGGTCCTAGGTGAAAACAACAAGATAAAAAAATTATGTCTTGTTTGTTGTTTATTCGTTCAGTCACTTCCGACTCTTCGTGACCTCATGGACCATCCCACGCCAGAGCTCCTGTTGGCTGTGGCCACCTGCACCTCCTTCAAGGTCAAGCCAGTCCCTTCAAGGATGCCATCCCTCCATCTTGCTCTTGGTCGGCCCCTCTTCCTTTTTCCTTCCATTTCCCCCAGCTTCATTGTCTTCTCTAAGCTTTCCTGTCTCCTCACGATGTGGCCAAAGTACTTCATCTTTGCCTCTAATATCCTTCTCTCCAATTAGTAGCCGGGCTTTATTTCCTGGAGTATGGACTGGTTGGATCTTCTCGCGGTCCAAGG
Organism: Anolis apletophallus; assembly: GCA_030556195.1. Lineage (NCBI taxonomy): Eukaryota > Metazoa > Chordata > Lepidosauria > Squamata > Anolidae > Anolis > Anolis apletophallus. The sequence continues at coordinate 28,844,601 of JARBWK010000016.1, forward strand.
CACTCTCAGAATTTTCCTCCAGCAGCACAGTTCAAAAGCATCTATCTTCCTTTACTCAGCCTTCCTTGTGGTCCAACTCTCCCATCCATAGGTTACTACGGGGAATACCATTGCTTTTACTATGTGGATCGTTGTTTCCAATGTGACGTCTCCACTCTTCTCTATTTTATCAAGATTGGACATTGCTCTCCTCCCAGGAAGGAAACGTCTCCTGATTTCCTGGCTGCAATCTGCGTCTGCACTCATCTTCGTACCTAGAAATACAAAGTCTGTCACGGTCTCCACATTTTCTCCCTCTATTTGCCAGTTGTCAATCAGCCTGGTTGCCATAATCTTGGTTTTTTTTATGTTTAACTGCAACCCAGCTTTTGCCCTTTCATCTTTCACCTTGAGTAGAAGGCTCCTTGGCTCCTTCTCACTTTTGGCCATCAAAGTGGTATCATCTGCATATCTAAGGTTGTTTCTTCCAGCAATTTTAACCCCAGCCTTGGATTCGTCATTCATTGATGTGTTCTGCATACAAGTTGAATAGGTAGATATGAATCTCACTAACAAAATGTATGTCTTAAATGGAGACAATTTAATGATATGTTAGAATGTGGCGATCCTTCTGGCACAGGATGATGAAAGAACGCTTGCGGAGAGGCATCCCAAAACGAGGCGGCGTTTCCTGGATGGATGGATGCCGTTGTCATTCTGGGTGAATTTGTGTACCTGTTTCTGCATTGGCAGAACATTGATTTTGACACAAGTTACATTTAAAGCTGAATATAGTGGCATGATAATGTAGGTAATAGCCCCGGGCTGTGTGTATTTGTAAGTGCGTGTGTGTCTCTCTCGCTCTCGTTTCTACACACAATCAATCTCTCTCAGGGAACATTAGCATGACCTTGGTGATCTGCAGCGGCTGAGCAGAAAACAATAAAAATGAAACCCAACAAAGCAGATGAAGAGGATAGGAATGCTAAAAAGTGGGAAGGGGGTGTGTTGTCGAAAGGCACTGCAGACTAATCCAACCTGAGAAGTCAGCCATAGCAGAGCACCTGATGAACCAACTAGGACACAGCATATTATTTGAGAACACAGAAATACTGGACCACTCTAACAACCACAACGTCAGACTACGCAGAGAAGCCACTGAAATCCACTTTCAACAGAAAGTAGGAAACCATGGAAATGAACAAAATCTGGCCACCAGTATTAAAAAAACCTCTAAAATCAGGACAGTAAGTAAATACAGTAAGCAACACTCAAAAAGCAGGGGAATTCCAGACAAGAAACAATCAGGGCCAGCTAACACATCCCAACAAAGGATTCCCCCAGGCAGTAAGCAGCCAGATCTTGAAGTTGCAAGGCTATTCAATGCTAATCAAGGTGGCCAATGGCAACATTCACACTTGCCTTAAGCAGACAAGAGTTCTTTCTCTCACCCTGGACATTATTCCACAGATATATAAACACTAAAAAAACCCCAAAAAAACCAGGGGAATTCCAGACAAGAATCAATCAGGGCCAGCTAACAACTGCCAACAAAGGATTCCCCAGGCAGTAAGTAGCCAGTAAGGTTATTCAATGATAATCAAGGTGGCCAATTGCAACATTCACACTTGCCCCAAGCAGACAAGAGTTTTTTCTCCCACCCTAGACATTATTCCACAGATATATAAACCTCACTTGCCTAGTTTGCAACAGACCTCACAACCTCCAAAAATGCCTGCCATAGATGTGGGCGAAACGTCAGGAGAGAATGCTTCTGGGACATGGCCGTACAGCCCGGAAAACTCACAGCAACCCTGGGAAAGGGATGTCGACATGGAAGCAGAAGTGAAGGAGAAAGTAGCGATGGACCAGAACCATGTAGGAAAGGAGACAATCACTGATACGGAAGACCAGTATCATGGGTTAGTCCACCACATTTCGAACTGGACTCCTGAAACATTGTGCCGCCAGGAACGAGGAGTGCCACTCACACCAATAAACCCAAAGGGATGTTTCCGAAAAGGAATTGAGTGCATTTTAAGATGTCATTGGGCAAACTGGGTAATAGCATGCTAATACACAGGTGATACATAAGAAGTTGAAATAGCTGGCTGAGGTTTTGCTTCAAGTCAAGAATCCTGGCTTACTGACCCAGAACATCCATGTGCTCCTGTTTGCCTTTTATCTTACTACTCCTCAGTCCTTCAAATATCTCTGGATTGTCCTAGGACACCAGGCATGTAGACTTTGGGTAGTGAAAGGCACTCTTTGAGCAGCAAAATGTTTTGAGCTGGGTTGGATCTCAAACCCAATGGGGAATGGCTTGGTTGCAATGGTGATTCAGAGCCCGGAGTTGAGCCTGGGGGCCAATGTCTTGAAATGCACCAGAAAGAAGAAATATCGGTCAGTGCAGAAAAGGAAATGTCAAAGTCGCCCCCACGCGTAGTCCTATGCCCCAGGCAAAAGGGTGGAGGTTACGGTGCCCATAGCCAAGGTGCCCAGGGAGGCTGCCAGCAGGGAGGAGCGGGAAAGCGGCTGCGTGTTTCGCTGCAGCCATTGGTATTCCTCATCCAGGTGACGCCTTTGGAGTTCGGGGCCGATATGCTTGCGGATGGACTCATAATAACTGTTGATGTACTGAATCTGCAAAGTGACAAAAGAAAAAGGTGGCAGGGAGAACTCTTGGTGGGTCCTGCTTTTGTGCCCCTTACCTCTTTCCCATTACCTTCCCCCCCAGTAACGCACCTGCTCGTGAGATAGGAGGTTGATGTCGATGAGATTCCGCGCATAGGGCACCAATGACACCACCTCAAAAGTCAGGTAGGGTTCTTCATGCACCAGATACTGAAACAGACAAAGAGAAGGGAAAACCAGGCTCAGTCCTATCTACCTAGCAAAATGGTATGATCTAAAAGGACCCCATAACTTGTGCGACTGTGGAGCAGAACAGACAACTCCGCATCTGCATGTTTGTCCACTGTGCCCTGCCTCATGTACAGAGGAGGAATTGTTGGAGGCTACAGACAATGCTGTTGCTGTTGCCCATTTTTGGTCAAAAGATATTTAGCCTCCTGCGCACCTTCTATTTTTATCAGTTTTATACTAATTTATGCAATGCTTTTGATACAAAATAAATAAATAACCAGTAGATAGAATAAAGAAGGCAGCAAATTAGGCCCTAAACCCTTTGTTAGTCCTGACAACAACAACAACAACTAGAGTACACTCATTGAATCCACTGGATTTTTCCATGTGTTGACTCACCATTCAAAAATATGGACCTGCTTTGGTGGGATGCCAGCCTTTGAACATCACTAGCTATGCTATCATTGCAAGTTTTACTGCCAGTAATGGGGAGAGACACTTGTGATATTGGGTTGCTGTGAGTTTTCTGGGCTGCCTGGCCATGTTCCAGAAGCATTCTCTCCTGATGTTTCACTCACATCTATGGCAGACATCCTCAAAGGTTGCGAGGTGTGTTGAAAACTTGGCAAGTGCGGTTTATATATATGTGGGATGTCCAGGGTGTCACACTGCTTGAGGCAAGTGTGAATGCTTGAACTGATCACCTTGATTAGCATTGTGATATTTTCTGCACTGCTAAGATTCACCGGTTTGGAAAACACTAAAGATGGGTCCATCTTTTGTGATGCAATGGGTTAAACCCTTGTGCTGCTGAACTTCTAACTTGAAGGTTGGTAGTTTGAATCCAAGGGTCGGGGTGAGTTCCCACTGTTAGCCCCAGCTTCTGCTTACCTAGCAGTTTGAAAACATGCAAAATGTGAGTAGATCAATAGGTATTGCCTCGGTAGGAAGGCAAACAGGTGCTTCAAGTAATCATGCAGGGCACACGGCCAGGAGGTGTCTACGGACAAGGCAGGCTCCTCGGCTTGGAAATGGAGATGAATACCTCCCCAAGAGCTGGAGTTGAGGACCGCTTACAGAAGTCTTTGCCTGTGAATTTCTGTCTCATTGTATCAAAGCATTGGATGTTTGCCTGTATTTGTGTTTGTATATATGCTGGCCGTGGTGGCGCAGCAGATTAAACCATTGTGCTGCAGAACTTGCTGACCAAAAGGTCAGCGGTTTAAATCCATGGTGGGGTGGGGTGAGCTCCCATCGTAAGCCCCAGCTAGCCAACCTAGCAGTTTGAAAACATGAAAATGTGAATAGGTCAATAGGTACCACTTCGGCAGGAAGGAAATGGCACTCCATGCAGTCATGACAGCCATACGAAACAGCGAGTCCGCAGTATGCGCAGTATCATTATTTGATATAGAATAAAATTATATTATATGTATTAACACTGTTATGTTAAGCCTAGCTTCTGCTAACCTAGCAGTTCGAAAACATGCACTGGGACTGTGGCACAGCTGGCTGGGAGTCAGCTGCATTAAGATCACTACTGACTGAAAGGTCATGAGTTCGAAGCCAGCCCGGGTCAGAGTGAGCTCCCAACCAAAATTGTGTAGCTTGTTGTCAACCTTTGCAGCCCGAAAGACATTTGCATCTGTCAAGTAGGAAATTTAGGTGCCAGTTTGTGGGGAGGCTAATTTAACTGATTTACCAGGCCATAAAAATATCCAGGATGTACGCAAAGAATAAGGAAGCCACAGCTCCCCTGGTGGCCAGATGCTGGAATGTTAAATAGCCCCTGAGTGTCTGTCGATATATGTTGTGTGTCTATGGCTTTGAATGTTTGCCATGAATATGTACATTGTAATCCGCCCTGAGTCCCCTATGGGGTGAGAAGGGCGGAATATAAATACTGCAAATAAATAAATAATTAAATAAATAAATGCGAATGGGAGTAGATCAATAGGTACCACCTCGGTGGGAAGGGAACGGTGCTCGATGCAGTCATGCGGCCACATGACCTTGGAGGTGTCTACAGACAACGCCGGCTCTTTGGCTTAGAAACAGAGACGAGCACCATCCCCCAGAGTCAGACACAACTAGACTTAATGTCAGGGGAATCCTTTACCTTTGCAGGGAAGGAGCATTACCTTGGTCTGCGCTTCTACCACGAGTACGACATCCTCAAGCCGGATCCCAAATTCACCCTCCAGATAATATCCAGGCTCTGGAAAGCGCAAGGGAGAAGGAGAAAGACTAATGATGAGGCTCAAAGAGTCCTGGGGGCTCTTCCAGACGGGGCAAATGCACGAGGAAATTGCTGGGTGCCGTAGTATCTATTGTTGTAATTCTGGTTTTTTTTTAAAAAAAAGTCTCCAAACATTTCTGTCGCCCCAGTTTTCTGCACCAGCTGCAGTATTTCTATTCCCACTCTGAAGATATATTGGAACAAAAATAACTCTCCCTCCTTTCTCTCATTTGTCTTATATGTAGTTATCGTGCCAAAGAGGATCAGTATAACATAACCCATGGCTCGGGAGCCAGATGCGGCTCTTATCATAATTGCATCTGGCTCTCCCTCTTCCTTCCTTTCTCCCCTTCACACTTTCCTTCTCTCCCTCCCCCCCCTCTCCCCTTCCTTCTTTCCTCCATTCTCCCTCTTCCTTTCTTCCTCTTCCTTCCTTCCTCTTCCTTCCTTTCTTTCTCCCCTTCACTCTTTCCTTCTCCTTCTCTCCTTCCTTCTTTCCTCCATTCTCCCTCCCTCTTCCTTCCTTCTTCTATTTCCCCAAGTCCTTCCTTTTCCCTCCCTCTCCTTCCTTCTTTCCTCCATTCTTCCTCTTCCTTTCTCCCTCTTCCTTTCTTTCTTTCTCCCCTTCACCCTTTCATTCCCCTTCTCTCCTTCCTCCTTTCCTCCATTCTCCCTCCCTCCCTCTTCCTTCCTTCCTTCTTCTATTTCCCCAAGTCCTTCCTTTTCCCTCCCTCTCCTTCCTTCTTTCCTCCATTCTTCCTCTTCCTTCCTTCCTCTTCCTTCCTTTCTCCCCTTCACTCTTTTCTTCTCCTTCTCTCCTTCCTTCTCTCCTCCATTCTCCCTCCCTCTTCCTTCCTTCCTTCTTCTATTTCCCCAAGTCCTTCCTTTTCCCTCCCTCTCCTTCCTTCTGTCCTCCATTCTTCCTCTTCCTTCCTTCCTCTTCCTTCCTTTCTTTCTCCCCTTCACTCTTTCCTTCTCCTTCTCTCCTTCCTTCTTTCCTCCATTCTCCCTCCCTCTTCCTTCCTTCTTCTATTTCCCCAAGTCCTTCCTTTTCCCTCCCTCTCATTCCTTCTTTCCTCCATTCTTCCTCTTCCTTCCTTCCTCTTCCTTCCTTCCTTTCTCCCCTTCACTCTTTCCTTCTCCTTCCTTCTTTCCTCCATTCTCCCTCTTCCTTCCTTCCTTCCTTCTTCTATTTCCCCAAGTCCTTCCTTTTCCCTCCCTCTCTCCTTCCTTCTTTCCTCCATTCTCCCTCTTCCTTCCTTCCTTCCTCTTCCTTCCTTTCTCCCCCTTCACCCTTTCCTTCTCTCCTTCCTTCTTTCCTCCATTCTCCCTCTTCCTTCCTTCCTCTTCCTTCCTTTCTTCCCTTCACCCTTTCCTTCTCTCCTTCCTTCTTTCCTCCATTCTCCCTCCCTCTTCCTTCCTTTTTCCTCTTCTATTTCCCCAAGTCTTCCTTTCCTTCTCCTTCCTTTCTCTTCACTTCCCTCTCTCTCCCCTTCTTTCTTTTCTTCTTTTCCCTTCATTATTTTACTTTTTCCTCACTCCCTTTCCTTTCTTTTCCCCACCCTTTACTTTCCTCCCTTCCCATTTCCTTCTTTCTTTCCCCCTCGTCTATCTCCTGCTTTTCTTTTCTTCCTTTTCCATAGTTCGTTCTTCTTTTCTTTCTTCTTCTCCCCCTCCCTCCTTTATTTCCTCTGTCTTTATTTCTTCCCCACTTTCTTCCTTCCGTATTCTCTTCCTTCCTAGAGTCCTGAGCATGCCTTTTGCAGAGCCAGGTCTGAAGTGTCCCTTCATTCTGCCGGGGGAAACCTTTTCTCATAGTATGTACGTATGTATTCACATTTAGCTGAATTCAGTCTTAAATATATTATATATTACAGTATATGGCTCTCACTGAAATAAATTTCCAAATATTTTGCTTTTATGGCAAAAAGGTTCCCGACCCCTGCTCTAAGAACATATTCAAGTTGCCCTTCAAAACAAAGAACCACCCCAGAAAAACAAATCCACCAATTAAATATATATCTTTAATGCTCTAGTGTACATCCAAGTGATCGATATAAACAGACCCCTAGAAGAAACGGATAGGTGAAAACCAAAGCTTTATTACAAGAATACGTTCCCATTTAGACCAGTGTTTCCCAAACTTCCTAATGCCGCGACCCCTTAATACAGTTCTTCATATTTTGGTGACCCTCAACCATAACATTATTTTTCTACTGTTATGAATCATCATGTAAATATCTGATGTGCAGGATGTATTTTCGTTCACTGGACCAAATTTGGCACAAATACCCAATACGTCCACATTTTAATACAGGTGGGGTTTATTTTAGTGGGGTGTTTTGATGATTTTGTAATAATTTTATAATAATAATATAATAAATAATATAATATAATGTTGTATATTATAATTTCAATATATTATAATGTCTATATATATTATAATAATTATGATATTAATACTAATAATCTATGAATATTTATTGATATATTAATATGTTAATATATTGTTATTTTATAATAATAATAATACTATGATTATGGTATAATGTGTTGTATATGCATTTGGTATTGGTGGTGTTGTATTGTAACACAGTATAATACTGCCAATGATAATGTGATATAATTATATCGTGATATTATAATTTGTATATTTGTATTACATGCAATATTGCTAATCAATATTGCGATATGTTGTAGTGCACTATGATGTGCATTACTGATGCTGTGCTATGACAGTAATGTTATTTGTTGTTTTTTCAGTTTGCTGTAAGCCACTCCGGCAATATTGTTATATGTACACTATAAGTCCCTCTGGCAGTATTGTTGTTTGCTGTAAGCCGCTCTGAGTCGCCTTCGGGGTTGAAAAGGGCGACATATAAATATAGTAAATAAATAAATAAATTGAGGCGGGACTGATTTTGTCATTTGGGAGTTGTAGTTGCTGGGATTTATAGTTCACCTACAATCAAAGAGCATTCCAAACTCCACCAGCATTGGAATGGAACCAAACATGGCACACATAACTCCTATGGCCAACAGAAAACACTAGAAGGGTTTAGTCAGCATTGACCTTAGGTGAGTTGTAGTTCACCTACATCCAGAGAGCACCGTGGACTCAAAAAACGATGGATCTGGACCAAACCTGGCATAAATACTCAATGTGCCAAAATGTGAACACTAGTGGATTTGGGGGAAAATAGATCTTGACATTTGGGAGTTGTAGTTGCTGGGATTTGTAGCTCACCTACAATCAAAGCGCATTCTGAACTGCACCTGTGCTTGCATTGAACCAAACTTGGCACACAGAACTCCCACGTCCAACAGAAAATACTAGAAGGGTTTGGTGAGCATTGACCTTAGGAGAGTTGTAGTTCACCTACATCCAGAGAGCACTGGACTCAAACAATGATTGATCACGGATACTCAATATTCCCAAATACGAACACTGGTGGATTTGGGGGTAGACCTTGACATTTGGGAGTTTTAGTTGTTGGGATTTATAGTTCACCTGCAATCAAAGAGCATTCTGAACTGCACCAACAGTAGAATTGGGCTAAACTTCCCACACAGAACCCAAATGACGAACGGAAAATACTGTGTTTTCTGATGGTCTTTGGTGACCCCTCTGCTACCTCCTTGTGACCCCCAGGGGTCCTGACCTCCAGGTTGAGAAACGCTGATTTAGACCAATCTCAAAAAGTGGGGCAAAGAGAATCATGCTCTGCAAGAGGGGGAAATTGGCTGACCGTTTCTGCCTTGGACTGGAGAGCCTGGCTTGAGAACATCAAGACCGAGAAGATCAGGTGTCACTTACCTATGGAGGTGAACATTCCCTTGTCTAAAAGTACGTTGCTGGACTGGAAGCCCACCGGCCCTAGAGAGAAAAGGTCAGTTAGACTAGGGACCCCTCTGGACAGGCCCTATATCTCAGGATCTGATCCCAGGTTTTCTGTTTCAACTGGAACGCATACGTGACATGGGAAGATGCACACGTAGTGAAGCGTAGTGATGGGCATCACACCAGAGAGAAACCTAGTAACTTAGTGTGGCCACTTACTCTCACGCCACATAGCAAGGCAAGGCACTCATCAATTTGGTTAAAACACACTGGCCCATCATTTCGCATATACAGGGCTTGGAGACACCCCCTCTTGTAGCGTATAAACGCACTCATAATTTGGGCGATGCTCTTATGCAATCAAACCGTTTTAAGAAACCTAGGAGTAACTTTGGGAAAGGCACTAAGATCTGTGGCCATTGCTCTATATGTGACAACATATGCTCAGATAAGTCTATCTTTAGCCCCTCTCGCAATAGGGAGTTTGATATACAATGCTTCGCTACGTGCGCATCTTCCCATGTCACGTATGCGGTCACGTGTTCCTGTCCTCTTATCTATGTTGGGATCACAACTAGACAACTCAGACAACGCTTTATTGAGCATCTTCCCATGTCACGTATGCGTTCACATGTTCCTGTCCTCTTATCTACGTGTTCCTGTCCTCTTATCTAGACACAGAGCACCCGAAAGGGTTAAATGAAACCATCAGCTTATAGGCTCTAGTCAATTGAATTAATCGTCCCCACCTGATTACATCCTACTTAATTCCCTCTGGATCCTCCTATACTCACCTTTATGGTCACCTCACTACACATAGTGAGGTCAGGCTTCTGATTTCCCAACTGTTGGTATGTATACCTAATATGTATGTTTATGGCTTGTTTTAAGGGTTGTACACTTGGCAGCAATGTACTTGAATATGCTATACTTCTTCTTAGATAAGGACTACGGTACATTAATAGAGGCCTTGATAAAGCCCCGCCCGGGGGCGAAACGGAGGACAAGCGGCCCTAACATCGCTGGCATCGCCATCCCGTCGGCCTTGCCCTAAATGCCTCCTTGAGGAGCTCATTTCAGCCTCCTTTTGTCCTTTACTGTTGGATTGTCAACTATTTCCAGACTAGAGACTGCTGATTGCTATTATTTTGGACTACCTTACATACTATATGTGTAGCTGCGAATTTTATATTGTGAAGCTGCTATCTGAAGCATTAACTTCTGTATTTGTGATCCTTAAAGCTGTACACACCTATAGCTTGTACTGGATATGGTATGCCCTGAATGTGTTATACAGTATCTGCTCTAGTTCTGAGAATAATATACTATTTTATATTGGATAAGCCTTTTTGTGTAATACTTAAGACTGTTTCTTGAACCCTTGCTCTTTGTATACAGTAAATAATCTGGGATAAACAGAAAACCTGGGATCAGATCCTGGGATATAAGGCCTGTCTGGAAGGACCCTAGGACATAAAATGAATGAGTAAGAAAGAGATTCCACCTAAACATCAGGAAGGACTTTGCAAAGATTAGAGAGGTTTGATAGCAGGATGGGTTTCCTTTCCTCAGACTGGGGTAGACACTCCTTCACTCCGGGGCAGAGAGTTCCATTGCTGAACAGCTCTCACAGTTAGGAAGTTCTTTCTCATGTTCAGGTGGAATCTCCTTTCCTGTAGTTTGAAGCCATTGTTCCGCGTCCTATTCTCCAGGGCAGCAGAAAACGAGCTTGCTCCCTCACCCCTATGACTTCCCCTCACATTTTTATACATGGCCCTCATCGTGTTTCTTCTCAGCCGTCTCTTCTAAAGACTAAACATGCCCAGCTCTTTAAGCCATTCTTCATAGGGCTTGTTCTCTAGACCCTTGATATTGAGTCACCCTCCTCTGGACACATTCCAGCTTAGAGTCAACATCTCCCTTCAATTGTGGTGCCCAGAATTGGACACAGTGTGATTCCAGGTGTGGTCTGACCAAGGCAGAATAGAGAATGGAGAGCATGACTCCCCTGGATCCAGACACTAGACTCTTATTGATAAATGGCGAAACCACATTGGCTTTTTGAGCTGCCGTCAGGTGGCACAGTGGGTTAAAGCGCTGAGTTGCTGAACTTGCTGACCGAAAGGTCGAAGGTTTGAATCCGGAGAGCGGCGTGAGCTCCCGCTGTTAGCCACAGCTTCTGCCAACCTAGCAGTTCGAAAGCATGCAGATGTGAGTAGATCAATAGGCACTGCTCCGGCGGGAAGGTAATGTTGCGCCATGAAGTCATGCTGGCCACATGACCTTGGAGGTGTCTATGGACAACGCTGGCTCTTCGGCTTAGAAATGGAGATGAGCACCAACCTCCATGACTGGACTTAATGTCAGGGGAAAACCTTTACCTTTTACTATGACATAATAATAATAATAATAATTTATTTATACCCCACCACCATCTCCCCGAAGGGGACTCGGGGCGGCTAATATGAGGCCAAGCCCTTCTAAAATACAAAATACAAAACAAAATGCATCAGAAATAATAATAAAAGGAAAAAAATACACTTACAATAACAAATGAAATGATACAGGGAATTCACACGCAAGAACCGAATAGGATGGGCAGGCCAAGTGGGCACAATAAAACTGAATCAGGCTCAGTTCCACATTTTGACTATTTCTACTTTTTTGACAGGACTCGAATCCCCAACCCATCAAATACTTGTGGGTGCATGTAATTGTGTATGTCTCCATGACAGGGGGTTGGACTAGAATGGTACTTAGGGATACTTATGATTCTGAGCTCGATGCCACCCATGTCTCATTTAGATGGGCTGCAGAATTCATTTTCTATTGTGCCCAAAAGATTTCACGTTGGTTGTTGAAGAGCGTCATAGACGTAACCCATCGTGCCACTTACATTCGTGAACAGATAGGAAATTGCCGATGCCGTGACCAGTGCCGTGGCCATAATTGAGTCCAACTTCCCAGAGTGGCCGGCGTGCCAGGACCTCCACCATTCTGCCTGAAACGCAAAAGGCAACTTGTGCTGAACAGCAACTGAGAGAGATTCTCATATATATATATATATATATATATATATATATATATATATACACACACACACACACACACACACACACACACACACTGTATATATATATATGTGTGTGTGTGTGTGTGTGATACATATTTATGTGAATGTTGTCCCATCCCTTGTAGAAAACGTTCTTCCACTTTCCTCCCTTGGTTGCTATACACCAGGCATGGGCAAACTTTGTCCCTCCAGGTGTTTTGGACTTCAACTCCCACAAGTCCAAAACACCTGGAGGGATGAAGTTTGCCCATGCCTGCTATAGACAAATAAATCCTCACCTGACGTCTTTGGTGGGAAGACGAGCCTTGAGAGGTCAATGTTTCCCATTAGCACCCGTGTATAAGCTTCCTAAGACGTGGAAGGAAAAAAGATCATAAAAAGGGGACTGTGGGAATGTTAAAATATTAGCCAAATTCACCACCAAGACACCAAACTTGGAGGACCATCATCTTCAGGCGACGAGGGATCGCCTAAGTAAGTAAGGACCTCCAGATGTTGCTGAATTCTCCATTAAATCAAGTTGTTAAGAGGGTAGTGAAATAAAGAAGGGCAAAACTGCTCCAAGCAACCCAGGGACAGTAAAGTAGCTGGGAGGTTAGCCTGCAGGGCCTGCTCCAAAGTCCCCAGGTGTGCTTTCCCAGCAGATGTTGGCAGAAGCCTTACCTTCTGCAAAGCTGTGGGCTCCCCCCACTGGACAGTTCGGGTTATGTCTGTGGTTCCATCTCTGCCGGAGAAAGAGAAGCGCAAATAAAGGTTTGCAAGGCCAGGCGGGCATATTCAGTGCCACCCACCACACCTGGCAGATCCTTTAAGGCCAGCAGATTTCCCTTTGTAACACTGAAGACATCGCCTACAAGGACCAACCACACTCTATGTCTGCTTTAGTAAGCAAACATCAACCATTTGTTTTTATACACATGTATCTTAGAATGTGGGTTGCTGTGAGTTTTCCGGGATGTCTGGCCATGTTCCAGGAGCATTCTCTCCTGATGCTTCTCCCACATTTATGGCAGGCATCCTCAGAGGTTGTGAGGTCTGTTGGAAACTAGGCAAGTGAGGTTTATATATCTCCAGGGTGGGAGAAAAAACTCTTGTCTGTTGGAGGCAGGTGTGACTGCGTCAATCGGCCACCTTGATTAGCATTTAATAGTCTTGCAGCTTCAAAGCCTGGCTGCTTCCTGTTGGGGAAATATTTTGAAGCTGCAAGGCCATTAAATGCTAATAATTGGAGAGTAATCTATAGTGCAATAACAGCCTCAAAATATGTGAAATTGATCTTTGGATTGGTCCCAGATTATGATTGAGGGTGGCGTTATTTTAATAGTGAATGCAATGTAGTATCTCCCAAAGATACTACTGTATGGTGAACTCAACACAGGTCAGCGCAAGAGAGGCGCCCCCAAAAAGAGATATAAGGACTCCCTGAAACAACATTTCAGACTCGGCCAGATTGATCACCAACAATGGTCCATCCTGGCCTCACAACGGGAGGCATGGAGACACACTATCCACAATGCTGCGGCCTCTTTCAAGAAGACACGCCGAACGGGTCTCGAAGAGAAACGACAACGCAGAAATAACCGCAACTTGGAAACAACATCACCCAAGGAGACTTTCTGCTGTGCTTTCTGCAACCAAACTTGCCTATCTCAGATTGGCCTTTTTAGTCATCAACGCGCTTGTAAAAAGCATGGGATGAGTCCTTCCTAAGAATCTTCGTTCGCGAAGTAATGCTGAGAGATATGTTGTAATGTGCATTTAATTTTAATTTCTAACTTAAGTGTATTCAAATTGTTTGGTGTCCAAAGGCATTGAATAGTTTCCTATATGTAAAGCTGCCTTGGGTACCCTTTGGGGCAGAAGAAGGTGGGATACAAATAGGGTAAATAAGCAAATAAATAAATTGCAACATTCACACTTGCCTCAAGCAGTCAATAATCCTTTTCATAACAAAAATAATGAGGATAGTATATCAGAAAATTTTAGAATGGTACACAGAAACGGAGTTGATAAAAGAAAATATGATTAAGTGGGCAGTTGACATCGGCCACTCAATCTTATTAGACGACTGGGAAAAAGTGTGGGGAACCAAAATAAAATATTCTAGATCAATGAATATAATAGACAACTGGTATAAGATGTTTTATCACTGGCTTCTTACACCCCAGCAATTAGCAAGATATTATAAGAACCACCTCTCCATTGGCGCCCCCTTGTTGTGGGGGAGAGGCTTGCGTACCCTAATGAAGTTGTGAGCTATGCTGGTTGTGGCAAAATAGCCACCGGTAGGGCCTCCCATGCCAGACAGGTCACAACCGAAGGGTCTGACAAAGAGCGTCAATGGGAAGGATGGGCTCTCTAGCCTTTTGGCAACCGTCCTAGGAGAAGGAAAACTCTAAATTCAAACCCAGGCAGATGGTGCTCGTCTAACCCTGTAAGGTCAACCATCTAAGAGAAGGAAACTCTAATCAAACCTACGACCTGAGGACTTCGCTGCCACCGTCCTAAGCTTGCTAGGCCCCGGCAGATGAACCTTTGGTTTAAAGGGTGAGGCCCGTTCTGTGCACACTGCGCTCCACCAGGAAAAATCCACTGCACAGGCTCAAAGGACACACCCAACTTCCGAAAAAGCATGGGATGAGTCCTTCCTAAGAATCTTGGTTTGTGAAGTAATGCCAGAGAGAGAGAGATAAGAACCAAAATAATAAATGTTGGAAGTGTGGGGAAGAAGTGGGATCCCTTTTTTCATTCATGGTGGCCATGCAAAATGGCTAGACCCCTGGCTAGACCCCTTCCAGTCCGGCTTCCGTTTGGGCCATGGGACAGAGACCGTCCTGGTCTCCATCACAGACCTGCTCCGATGCCATTTGGACCGAGGCAGATCGGCGCTGCTCGTGTTATTGGCCCTCACGGCAGCGTTTGATACTGTTGATTACCAACTTTTGGCACACTGCCTGGCGGCAGCGAAGGTCAGGACAACAACCCTCAATTGGCTGTCCTCCTTCCTCCAAAACCGCCTGCGAGTGAAGTGGGGAGGGATAGTCTCCGAGGGCTCCCCCCCTACATTGTGGTGTCCCTCAGGGAGCCATTCTCTCCCGCTGTTATTTAACATCTATATGCGACCACTCGCCCAATTGGTGCGGAGTTTTGGGCTGGAGTGCCATCAGTATGCTGATGACACCCAGCTCATTCTGAGGATGGACGCCGGGGTGGAGTCTGTACCCGATAATGTCCATCTCTGCCTAGAAGCCGTAACTGGATGGCTGCGAGCCAGTAAGTTGAAGGTGAACCCGGCAAAGACAGAGATCTTGTGGCTGGGCCGTCTGGGGGGGGGTAGAGACCCAGTTGCCGACGTTTGACGGCGTGGCACTTCGCCCGCAACCATCAGTAAAGAGCCTAGGGATCCGGCTGGACTCCCAGCTGTCTATGGAGACGCAGATTGCCTGCGCCTGCAAGACAGCGTTTCACCACCTTCGACAGGCAATACGTCTGGCTCCTTACCTCTCCCGCTGCGACCTGGCCACGGTGATCCAAGCCACGGTCATCTCGAGGCTCAACTACTGTAATGCGCTGTACATTGGCCTACCCCTGTCGGCGATCCGGAAACTCAAGCTGGTGCAGAACGCAGCAGCACGCTTGCTCTCAGGAGCCTCAAGATCTACTCACGTGACTCCACTCTTGCGCGAGCTGCACTGGCTCCCAATTGAATTCCAGGTCACCTTCAAGGTGTTAGTTCTAACTTTCAAGGCCTTATATGGTTTGGGGCCAGTGTACCTGAGGGAGCGGCTTACCCCTTATGTGCCCAGGAGATCACTGCGCTCAGAGGGGCTCAACGTACTGGAGGTGCCTGGCATTAAGGTTTACAGGCTCTCTAGTACGTGACAGAGGGCGTTTGCTGTGGCCGCACCGACTCTGTGGAATGACCTCCCTGAGGAGATACGAGTCATCTGGGGCTTGATGCCATTCCGCAGAGCTGTTAAGACCTGGCTATTTAGACAGGCATTCAGCCCATAACCATTGCCCGTCATAATCACCTCCCTGCCGCGTCACCGCCATTGCATTTATGCTGTCTTATGGCAGTTATTGTTGGGAATAGGATTTTAATTGGGGGTTTAATTAGATTTTACTATGTTTTTATGTGTTTTATTGGCTATTTTAATTCTGTAAACCGCTCTGAGCGCCAGAGAGAGAGGTATATTAAACTCAATAAATAAATAAATAAATAAAATAAAAAAGTTAAAAAATACTGGAGAAAAATACACAAGCAATCCCAAAAAATACTAAAATTGAAGTTTGAATTTAAACCAGAATATTACTTACTAAACCTAATAGATTTTGAAATAGGTAGAAATAAGGATAAAATATTTTTTTCACCTGACCTCTGCATCAAGAACATTACTTACCCAGAAATGGCGTTCGAAAAAAAAACCAGGACTGTGGCACAGCTGGCTGGGTGTCAGCTGCATTAAGATCACTACTGACCAAAAGGTCATGAGTTTGAAGCCAGCCCAGGTCGGAGTCAGCTTCCGGCCAATTTTGTGTAGCTTGTTGTCAACCTTTGCAACCCGAAAGACAGTTGCATCTGTCAAGTAGGAAATTTAGGCACCACCTATGTGTGGGGAGGCTAACTTAACAAATTTACGAGGCCATAAAAAATCTCCAGCAAAAAGCATGCGGGGAATGCGGAAAGTAATTCATCAGTGTTGCAGATGGACGGTGAAGCAACAGCTCCCCTGGTGGCCAAAAAAGAAGTTAAATAGCCTCTGACTGTCTGTCTATATGTGTTGTGTGTCTATGGCATCAAATGTATGCCATGTATGTGTAAATTGTAATCCACCCTGAGTCCTCTGCGGGGTGAGAAGGGCGGAATATGAATACTGTAAATAAATAAATTAAATAAATAAATCCCGACGGTTGACACTTGGAACATAAAAGTATTGGACTATATAGAAATGGACTCCTTAACTTTTCTGTTGCAGGATCAGAAAGATAGACGCCGAACAGATTGGTCAACATTTAAAGACTATCTCAAGGAAAGAGGATTCACCATACAGGTAGAATAGGTTAATTTGTGTAAACTTATGAGAAAACCAGGAGAAATTCTTGAGAACCTCAACTAGATAGAGGAGACACCCTGTGGAATGGACCAGAAGGCAATATTCCCCACCCTCTTTTTTTTCTTTCTTTCTTTCTTTCTTTCTTTCTTTCTTTCTTTCTTTCTTTCTGTCTGTCTGTCTGTCTGTCTGTCTGTCTGTCTGTCTGTCTGACTGTCTGTCTGTCTGTCTGTCTTTCTTTCTGTCTTTCTTTCTTTCTTTCTGTCTTTCTGTCTTTCTTTCTTTCTGTCTCTCTGTCTTTCTTTCTTTCCTGTCTGTCTCTCTGTCTCTCTGTCTTTCTTTCTTTCTTTCTTTCTTTCTTTCTAACTCTTAACCATCCCCCTACCCCACCATTCCATTTCTTCCCAATTCTATTGTATTATTATTAAAAAAAAACCTCATGTAATAAAGATGATTTTTAAAAATAATTCTTTCCCCCACCCTGGACTTTATTCCACAGACATACAAAACCCACTTGCCTAATTTCCAACAGTTCCCTCAACCTCTGAGGATGGCTGCCATAGATGTGGGAAAAACGTCAGGAGAGAATGCTTCTGGAACATGGCCATACAGCCCAGAAAACTCACAGCAACCCAATGATTCTGGCCATGAATGCCTTCGACAACACATATCTTAGAATGCATTTGCACTATAGAATTGATGTGGTTTGACATTACTTTAAACTGCCCTGGCTTAATGGCACGGAATCTAGGGAGCTGTAGTTTGGTGTGAAACCAACACCACATGGAAAGAGAGAGATACTAGACTCTTCATACGCACAAATATTGGCCTCCGGAGTCCAACAAGTACATTTCATTCACAGTCAGCTTCCGGCTGGTTGTGTTAGATGGGCTGAAAGAAGAAGAAGCAAAAAAAGAAAGAAAATGTGTTTTGAGGAACTGGATTGGGAGTTGGTTCTTCTCAGCTTGCATTTAATGGGTAGCAGCCTCAGAAGAGGGAAAATAGAGTAAGACAAGGCAATAGCAGTCCTCAATTAGTACAAGTTCGGACAATCTATTTGGGAGTTGTTTCTATTTCAAAGACAAAGTGGTAGATTGACAAATATTCCCCTGATTTCTGTCTTGATTCTGAATACCTGTAATGAGCCAAAGCTGCATTCAAACCACTGGCGGAGATAGTTTCAAAACTCGGCCCTTGGCAGAAGAGTTCTTCCCTGTGAAGGAAACAGAAAGCTGTCTCTTGGTTGCTCTCTCCATTACTCTCTTCGGGGTAAGAGGCACCAGCTTCTTCCAGTCAGATTATATTATGGTGGAGCCAACCTTCTCACGCACTCCATGGCCAGTCACTTACCTAGTTCCCAAATGCAGGCTCAGACTGACCTTCGTATAGGGTTGCCACATGTCCCGTATTATACGGGATGTCCCGTATTTTAGCTCTGAATTTTGTGTCCCATATTGTCAGCTCATGTCCCGTATTTGATTACATTGGTATTGCAGCCAACCGGGCTGGAATGCCAGTCACAACCCAGGTGCACTGTCCCTTGAAGGCACCCGCTGGCCAATCTTTCCTGTCTCTCCAACCCTCTCGCTGTGGGGAAAAACAAGACGCCTTCTTGCATATGCGCACAAGGCGCTTTCTCCCACCATTCCTAATACCTGCCTGTCATTCTTCTTTCCTGACTCCATTGGCCGAAATGGCCTGGCAGGGTGGCCAGAAGAGGCAGGGCTAGAGCAGCAGGTCTCCCTGGGTGACGGGACTGTGAGGCGGGCTTGGCAATGGCCTAGCGGAAAGGATGGCCAGGACCACAGCTGTGACTGAGCCGGAGATGCCCACTTTTGAATGAAGGGAGCCCACGGTCGTCGAGGGAAGCAGCTCCCCCTCGACCTTCAACCTGCTGAGCGCCAGAGAAGGTGAGCCAGGCCGTGGTGCAGGGTCTTCAGCCTTCTCCGCCAGACTGCTCCCATGATTCCATAGCATTGAGCCATGGCGGTTGAAGCGGTGTCAGACCGCAGTACTGGTGCCAATGTTGCAGCATCTCAAAAGAACTATTGTCTGTTTGAGGCAAGTGTGAATGTTGCAATTGGCCTAGCAGCTTGAAAGCCTAGCTGCTTGAATGTTGCCTTGCAGACTTGGCAGCCTGGCCAGAAGAGGCGGGCCTGCCAGCGGGGAATCCCCGGGTGATGGGGGAGATTTTAAAAATCCCTTATTTTAAATGTTTGAAAAAATCCCATATTTTTAGGTAAATTGTCCCTTGTTTCTCATATCAAAAAGTGGCAAACCTACCTTCGTAACTGGTCCACAAAATTTGCGCCTGAGATTTCATCCACGGTGCCAGAGGGAACCGTCTTCTCTAGCCAGACCAAGTACCGGATCACCGCAACAGCATCTCGAACCTGTGAGAAAAACCAAAGCAACAAGGGCGGGGTGCTTCAGCTATGTATCTCTGTGTCATTGTGTGAAAAAGATCAGATGAATATGGAAACCCTCTCACACTCACACCCCCAGACCATTGAAATTGTTCTTCCTATTTCAGGGCACGGGAGCCTGTTCCTCTTCAGATGCTCCTGGATTGCATCTCCTATCAGTGCCAGCCAATGGCCAGAAAAGATAGAAGTTGTAGCCCAGTAATGCCTGGAAGGTTGCAGGCGTCCTACACTTTTTTTGTGTTGCTGTCCCTTCTGGACCTAAACTCTCAGGCCAGAGGGGTCCTTCTCCGCTTGGTGGTCTTACATACGTGGGCAGCCCGCATCAGTTCCTGCTCCTTGGAGTTCTTGCTTGCCTTGGTGATCATGACAGGGGAATAATTCTCTTCGAGGCGCTTTTCCTGTGAGAAAGTAAAGGCATAGTAGTGTCCATAAGCCTTTCCCAGGCCACTCGAGGGATGCACCTGTGTGGCTCCCCTGCAACAGCCCAGCTGTGGACCGGCCTTGGCCATCATCATCATCAACAACAACAACAGCACTTTATTTATATACTGCTCTATCTCCTCGAGGGGACTCAGAGCAGTTTCCAAGTAACACCATCAATACATACAGAGTAAACAACATAAACATAAAAATAACAAAGCAATATCATAGAAATCACAACAGCACATAAATATTTAAAATAATCCTGCCTGTTCAAGGCAATTTTAAAAGCATTTTGGCATTATGGAAGTTTTGGAACATTTGCAAGAAAGCAGTCTGGCCTAAGATAAATTCTTCTCCAGGAGACAGCAGGAGAATGGTGATGTAGGTATGCATGAGGATGACTTCATGAATATTAGTGGTGTGAGTAAAAATGTCATTCCACTTTGGTTGTTTGTTAGACAATGTAACCATAAGTTGTTCGTGAATCCAATACACAGAATCTGTATATCTGTATGTCCAGTGTCATTCTTGGCCCAAAAGTTCTGTAATCTGATGCCCTTTCTCTTACTGGAGATTTGCAATAAAAAGAACCTGTGCTTTAAGGTTATTGGAAATGTCATTCATAATAATAATAAAAAATAAAAGTAAAAATAATAATGATAATAATAATTTTATTTTTATACTCCGCCAACCATCTCCCCTTGAGGACTCGGGGTGGCTTACAAGGGACAAGCCCAAGAGACAATTAAGCCACATCAACATACTTTACACTGCAACATGGGCAGTTTGCAGGAGTGAGAGGGTTGGGAATGGCAAATTTCATACTCAAATCAAAACACTGAATGGCTATCTGATACAAATGCACAAGAAAAACTACACTGGGGTGAACAATAGCACAGTCAATGAATCAATACAGTCTGGGGTTTAGTTTCCCAATATATATTGAAAATATCTAATATAAACCAGGATTTCAGCAATCAAATATCCGTTTGGGCATACAAATATCCAATAAGTAGCCTTTCGTGGCACACATCAAATATATAAGGTCAAGAGGCAGTCACATACACAATATCATATATTCAACACCACTATATATTGCAAAATACATCATAATATCATAATACTTGTGGTCAAGGGCTGTTCCTCTTGACTCTGTTGATTCTTGTGCATAGATTGATGGTATTATTTACCTATAGGGCGCCTTGACCCAGGCATGGATGATTTATATATCGGGCCTTGAAAAAGCTAGAACATTCCTAGCGAAACGGCAAAGGGCCCCCAATATTTATGATCCCGTCGGCCCCTCCCTCTTGTTAGCTCCTCCGTACTTTTGGATATTTGAATCGCTACAAGGTGATAACGGGAGTAGAGCTTTTCGTGCATCCTCCAGGATATCTATACATTTTTGGGTTGGGTGCCGCTAAGGAGGCAAGTCCTGAGAGAATTACTGGATTGGGTCCCTCTGTATCCTGCCCGCGTCATCATTCGTTGGATTTATAATTATTGGATATATGTGCCAAAGAATACTGATGAAGGCTCATATGTACTTGTCCTTTTGGGATTTGTAGTCCGCACTCAGGGGGCATTTGTACATTAACAAACGGAACTTCCACTCCCATCACCTCCCCGGAAGAGGTGGGACTTAGCGGTCCGGGCCATTGGGCGTTTGGATTATTTTGATAATTTTTATAAACAATCTTGGGACTACTTTGGAACTACCTGGGATTACAGCATCATTTTTGGAGAGTTCAAAATTGCAAAGGACTTTTATGCAGAGCGCCCTCTCTATAGCGTGAGTACGGACTGGGGCGTTACTGCGCCCGAGGATTCCTTTCTTCACACATGTGGAACTGTGTCTTCTTGCGGATTAATTCAAGTGTGATATTATGATGTATTTTGCAATATATAGTGATGTTGAATATATGATATTGTGTATGTGACTGCCTTTGGCCTTATATATTTGATGTGTGCCACAAAAGGCTATTTATTGGATATTTGTATGCCCAAACGGATATTTGATTGCTGAAATCCTGGTTTATACTAGATATTTTCAATAAATTTCATACTCAGCCTTGGTAATCAAAGCTCCTTGGTGCTCTGAACTTGTGAGCTCTGAACCAGTCATATTCCATATCCCTTGTGTCTCCCTTGGCAGCGGTGAAGCCAGATGGAAAGGGCCAATGCGTTGGCAGTTGGGAAAGTGGAAAATAACTTAGAAAGGGGCTGGATGGGGGCTTTCAGTCCTTAGAGCAGTGTTTCTCGACCTTCCTAATGCCGTGACCCCTTAGTACAGTTCCTCCTGTTGTGGTGACCCCTCAATCAAAACATTATTTCCATTGCTACCTCATAACTGTCATTTGGCTACTGTTATGAATAGTTGTGTAAATGTCGGATATGCAGGATGGATTTTCAACCAAATTTGGACCCAATAAGCCCAAATTTGAATACAGGTGGGGTTGGGGAGGGGGGTTAATTTTGTCACTTGGGAGTTATAGTTGCTGGGATTTCTAGTTCACCTACAAACAAAGAGCATTCTGAACTCCACCAATGATGGATCTGGACCAAACTTGGCACAAATACTCAATATGTCCAAATGTGAACACTGGTGGAGTTTGAGGAAAATTAGACTTTGACATTTGAGAGTTGTAGTTGCTGGGATTTATAGTTCACCTACAATCAAAGAACATTCTGAACCTCACCAATGATAGAATTGGGCCAAACTTCCCACACAGAACCCCAGGACCAACAGAAAATACTGTGATTTCTGATGGTCTTTGATGACCCCTCTGGCACCCCTTCGTGACCCCCACAGGGGTCCCGACCCCCAGGTTGAGAAACTCTGCCTTAGAGGCTTCTTGCTCATATGCCAACCTGGAACCAATAACGTTGGGCTTCTTATCTGGCTCTTCACTGTGATGACACAGCCTTGTGTCTTTCCTGTTGTCTTTCATCTCATTCCCAAATAGGCCCCTTCCTTCTCCACATGTTATCTGTGCATCTTTTGTTGCATGGTGGAACCCAGCTATGTTTAATTGCCCAGGGAACTTGTTGTGCTTATCTCAGATGAGACATGTGTGCATCTGAGTTGTGGCGAGTGGAGAAAATGTCTAGCTTGCCAATGCAATATATCTTGCTCTTGATCTTTTGGGTCTTTAGACTTAGCCCACTCACTACTAGAACATGCTCCCGTCTCCAGCTCCAGGAGTGAACAAGATTCCTCCCCCTTGCTCTTGCCTCTCATCTCTTACCGGAGGGATTTCTCTGTAGAGAGCCAAAGTGGTGTACTCGGTCCCGATCCAAACATGAACGCTGTCCTGCTGAACATACTTCCTCAGGATCTCACTCATAGCCTCATAGTCTTCTACCGTCACGCAGAGAGGCCCTGGGCACCCAGCAACCAGCGCCTGAGATGCTTCTCCACTTAGCCGACTCCGATTTACAAACAGGCTGAAGGCAAATCAAAGGAGGTCAGAAAGACCCTTGCAAAATAGGGGAAAACACAATTAGATTAAACACCTACCCATCGATGCAAACTACATGATTCTTTCTCATCAACAGCCCTGGTCCATCATTCCAGATTTGAAGCCCATTGTCTCTCTGAGCCTCTCTCCTGCCAACAGCGCTGGCACTTCATTCACTTTCCCACCGTCCCAACACAAAGCCCCATCAACCTAAAACCCTTTCCTTCTTTTCTTCCTTCCCCACCATCCCACCACAAAGGGTGCTTCCAGATAGTACTAAATCACGTGCTTTAGTCAGGGGCAAAAAACCCGGGACCCAGATATAGACCTGATGGTCCCGGGATTTCATCCTCTGTCGTCCACACTTGCTGCTTTGTTACCGAATTTTGCAGCCCCCAAGATGGCTGGCGTGGGACTTCCGCCGAACATTTCAGCATTTTAAAAAAACCCTTTAAGATGCGAACATGCAAAGATGCGAATCATTGTAAATTCCATTCCTGGGTTATATAAGCGGCAGGGCCATCTGTGCAGACAGGGTGTTGTTCCTGGGTTATACATGTCTGTTCTGATTGCTGTTATTGTGAAAAGATGTATAACGTCGACTAGGGGGGCACAACTTTGTTCTGGCCAGAGAAAATGTGCCCTCCACATATTTCATGAAGTTTCTGGCACACAAACAGTTTTCCCCGTCTACTCAACTTTTAGGAATCGACCAATCAGAAACAGACATCTAAAACTTGCGACCAAACCCAGATTTTAAAAATCCCGTGATTTACAAGTGCAGGGACATACAGACATTCAAAGATGGGGATTTTCAGCTCACAACTGGGATTGCACCGGGAATGTGGCGCAGCTGGCTAAGTGTCAGCTGCATAAGATCTCTCTGACCAGTAGGTCATGAGTTTGAGGCCTGCCCAGGTCGAGGTGGGTGCTTGACCTTTAAGTGTAGCCTGCTGTCGACCTTTGCAGCCAGAAAGACAGTTGCATCTGTCAAGTAGATAAAGGTACCACATTAAGTGGGAGGCAAATTTTGACTGAATTATGAGGCCATTAAAGAACTCCAGGAATGCTGAGAATGTGGAAGGAACAACAAGGGACGCTGGGAACGCTGAGAGATGAGAAGTGCGTCAGCTCCCCCTGGTGGCCAGTTTGCCTCTGTTCGTCTATATGTATGTATGTGGAAACAGCAGGGAATGTCTGCTAGTCTGTGTACTGTAATCCGCTCTGAGTCCCCTTCAGGGTGAGAAGAGCGGAATATAAAATAAATAAATAAATAAATAAATAAATAAATCCCACACCTAAAAATCTTGCAGGTTTTTTACATTTGTAGCGATTGCTTCTGCATTTACAGGGAATAGCATTTAACCACCCTCCTGTTTGCTGCGGGAGCTCCAGGGATAAAGGTAATGTCTGGACAGGCCCAAAAAGTATAAGGAAGGGGTTTTTTTACATGTCAGGAGCAACTTGAGAAACTGCAAGTTGCTTCTGATGTGAGATAATTGGCCGTCTGCAAGGACGTTGCCCAGGGGACGCCGGATGTTTTGATGTTTTACCATCCTTGTGGGAGGTTTCTCTCACATCCCCGCATGGGGAGCTTGAGCTGACAGAGGGAGCTCATTCATGTTCTCCCTGGATTCGAACCTCTGACCAGTCGGTCTTCGGTCCTGCCAGCACAAAGGTTTAACCCGTTACACCACTTAGGGAAGGGGTATAAAATAGGAATGAGGCTCCAAGGTGGGAAAGGGAATGAGATGCTGAAGGTGTTGTAATGGAAAAGTGAAAGGGCAGCAGAAGGAGCGGGGTGAGGATGTCCTAGGCAGTAGCCACAAATGTGCAAATAATGAAAATAGGTGAAGATAAAACCCATGAATGTGGAAGGGGCAACTGTACTCCGCTCCCATGTCTCTTCTAAAGAACCTGAGAGAGTGAACTTAGTTGAGCCTTTCCTCACAACAACCCCACAAGGTCAGCTAGTGTAATCTGGTTCTGGCACTTCTTCCCAGCTTTCTCTCATCTTGCATCCTCAACACGTGCTGAGCCAATGGGGGTTCAAGCCAAAGACATACGAAGTTGGAGAAAGTTGCTTTATCTACTACTATATCAGGTTGTATTTAGGATAGAGCTATCTTGAGAAAAGTTAGCTCTTTTGAACTACAACCTCCATAATTCCCTAACTAGCATGGTACTTCCTATACTGCTTCATGGAGTCTGAGAGTTATAGTCCAAAAATGTAAATTTCTCAAGCTGTGGCTGTTGCATAGACTTCTTCGGGGCGTGGGAAGCATTTATTTCAGGCGTTGCTGTCACTTTTCCTAGAGAGACCCCAAAATGACAAACTTGTGTCGCACTTGTTCTATAAATAAATGTTCTGCTTGTTTGCCGGCCACTGTGTCATGCGCAAATAGCTGCATGGATGTGTATCAAATTTGGAGAGCATGTCTGAATTGAAATAGTCTATGTTTTCAATTGAAATAGTCTATTTCAATGGTGGGAAACTTATTTTGGAGGCTCCTAGCAAGGAACCACAGTATCATTCAGGCAAGGTAGAGTGGTGCGCCATTTGAAAGACTTGGATGAGTTGAGTTCGCCTTGTTTTACGAAATAAGAAAAACAAACAATATAAACAAAATTAAGTTTCTATCTGCCAATTTGTTACAACCAGACTCTTGCTTGGTGTGGCGTGGAGAGGTCAAGTACCTGATATTCGTCTTGGTGAGAAGTGTGTAAGCGTAGAAGACGGGTGTGTAAGGGATGTCATCTCCACGGAGATTGAAGAGCCCTGTGGTGGAAAGGCAGCTGTTTGTTACCCCTTCCATTGTGATGCCAGGACAGCCCTTTGGTTGTTGAAAGGAAGGCAGAACACAAGCAAGGAAGTTGCTATAAACATTGGGGGGAGACGGGGACAGGGAAAAGGATCTAGACATACCCTACTCCAGTGATTTTCAACCAGTGTGCCGTGGAACACTAGTGTGCCATGAGAGATCATCAGGTGTGCCGTGTGCCTTCCCAGAAAAAGGAAACAATTATTTTGACCATTTCCCTGAAAATTCATTCATATATAAACTATAAGGCACACCTGTCCCTTTAAGAAATGGAACCATAGCACTCTCATGTCACCTAAGAAGAGACGTGAGACTGCTATGGTCGCGCCATCTTGGATTTGCTCAGACGCGGCTAAGTAAACATAAAGTGTTACTTAGCTCCAGTGGCTGTCACGCAACAAAGTGCTGGCCCGAGTGTATGAGCTGCGAGAGGAACTTAAGGTATTTCTACCATTCCTGCCAGGATATCTATTTTGTGTTCATCAAAACAGGCCCAGGTTTCATACTAAGTGAGTGTATAAATACATTTAAAAACATATTAACTATATGTATTACTGTGTTAGAGTGTCATTTTGTGTCATTTTGGTTGATGGTGTGCCCCAGGATTTTGTAATAGTAAAAAATGTGCCGCGGCTCAAAAAAGGTTGAAAAACACTGCCCTACTCTGTACACGCCCATTGCTTTTTAAAAATTTTAATTCATTACATTTGGCCTGGCCATAGTGTTTTTAAATCTCTTCTGTGTCATTGCTTTATGTTTAGTTATATTATTTATATTGTTTTTCGCTTGCTTGTTTTATTGATGTACTTACTGTTGTATTTGCATTGTATTTGATGGGCTTGGCCTCATGTAAGCCGCCCTGAGTCCCTTCGGGGAGATGATGGCGGGGTATAAATAAAGTATAATAATAATAATAAGATGATAATGATGATGAAGACAATGAGATGAAAATGAGAACGTCCTGCTGCATCAAACTGTTGGCTCATGTTCTATATGTTGTTCATGAAGACACCAAGATCTTTTTCACATGGACTGTTGTCTAGCCAGGCGTCACCCATTCTGTATTTTTGCATGCTGCCTGGCTTGACAACAGTCCATGTGAAAAAGATCTTGGCGTCTTTATGGACAACAAGTTGAACAGGAGCCAACAGTATGATGCAGCAGCTTTAAAAAACCAATGGGATTTTGGGATGCATCCAAAGGGGTATATTGTCTAGATTGGTGGTTCTCAACCTCTGGGTCCCCAGATGTTTTGGCCTTCAACTCCCAGAAATCCTAACGGCTGGTAAACTGGCTGGAATTTGTGGGAGTTGTAGGCCAAAACACCCGGGGACCCACAGGTTGAGAACCACTGGCTAGATCCAAGGAAGTCATGGTGCCTCTTTATTTGACTGTGGTTAGGCCTCACTTGGTATAATGTGTCCAGTTCTGGGCACCACAGTTCAAAAGAGACATTGATTCTAAGCTGGAAGAGGGCAACTAAAAGGATCAAAGGTCTGAAGACCATGAATAATCCCTATGAGGAGCATCTTAAAGAACTAGGTATGTTTAGCCTGCAGAAGAGTAGGCTCAGATGAGACATGAAAGTTGTGTGAAAGGCTGTCATAAGGAAGAGGGAGCAAGGCTTCCTTTATGCTGCCCTGGAAACTAGGACTCAATGTAGTCATGAGTTCAAATGACAGGAAAGGAGATTCCACCTGAACATTAGGAAGAACATCTTAACCATACAAGTTGTTCAACAGCGGAACTCTCTGCCTCAGGGTCTGGTGGAAGCTCCTTCTTTGGAAACCTTTAATCAGAGGCTGGATGGCCATCTGTCAAGGGTACTTTGTGCTTTTCCTGCATGGCACGGGGTTGGAGGAACGGTGGTGCTAGAGCACTATCTCACAGCATACGTATGTCATCTCAGGTGGCTTCCTCATTGGGCTTAACGGCTGGCCACTGCATAGCATTTCTTGTGACCATCTTAAGCTATTTTTATACTATGTGGGTTAGAACTATCCACAATCCCTGGCTGTGGTCTCAGATAGAGGGCTGTCCTAACCAAAGCCTACATCACCAGCCGGTTAATGTGGATTTAGCTAAGCATAAATTACATCTGGGTTGGCACTCATTTCCAGGAGCTGAGAATTGGGTTAACCTGTGCATTACAAAGTGTGATGCAGCCAATTCTTCCCCTATTGAAAACTGTGGTGGCAGAGATAGAAGGAAGCGGGATAAGAGTATAGATGAGAAGGATGGAGAGACATGCATTGACACGGAAGAGACGCGTACAAGCCGTTTCCTCAAGACTGGAGAGCAGGACTGCAGTGGGCTTCCCGCTGTGATTCTCCATCTGCGTCCGGGTATGGGACACCTTCTCCTGCCAGGTGCTCCCTGGAGAAAAGAACAGCAAGAAAGAAGATAAAGAGTTATAAAACACAGGTGAATGTAATGATAGGCTGAAGCCATATATGACTGTGCAGTCAAGAACCTGATTTACTACTCCTTCGACGTGTCGTTACATTCAGCCCAAAATTTAGGAAGGAACTACTTTCAAATAGATTTATTGATTCTTTTCCTCCAATGGCTCAGGCACAGCTATATTGTGATTATAATCAATACTGGGCAACATCCCTCCTTTTGTGGTGTGATTCTGTAACTGTCTCCACCCAAGCTTATGTTTCTGTCTCAATATAAACATCTAAATATGTATGTTTGTTTATTTCTATGCATACTAGCTTATGGAACTGGTGCCGTCTGGGTTTGCATTTTCTACTGGTATGTATTAGTAAAAATCATTATCCCTCAGGTAGGGACCACATCTGGCTGATTGAGGTCTCCATGGCAACCCTCCAGTGGCTTCTTGGGGTAACAGCTATCCATTTCCCATGACCCTCTAGTTACCTATTAGAGTAACATCTGGCTTTTCACATGACCCTTTACTGACCTCTTGGAGTAACAGATATCTCTATCCCAGTGACCTCTTGGAGTAACACCTGGCCCTCCAGTGACCTTCTGGAGTAACAGATATATCTCTTTCCTGTTATCCTTCAGTGACCTCTTGGAGTAACAGATATCTCTTTCCCATGACCCTCTAGTGACCTCGTGGAATGCCACCTGGCTTTTCCCGTGACCCTCCAGTGACCTTCTGGAGTAACAGGTATCTCTTTCCTGCTATCCTTCAATGACCTCTTGGAGTACCACCTGGCTTTTCCCATGACCTCCAGTTACCTCTTG
The DNA here is from genome assembly GCA_030556195.1 of Anolis apletophallus. Taxonomy (NCBI): domain Eukaryota; kingdom Metazoa; phylum Chordata; class Lepidosauria; order Squamata; family Anolidae; genus Anolis; species Anolis apletophallus. The sequence continues at coordinate 28,874,003 of JARBWK010000016.1, forward strand.
GAGTAATATCTAGCTTTTTCTGTGACCCTTTAGTGACCTCTTGGAGTAACACCTGACTTTTCCCATGACCCTTTAGTGACCTTTTGGAGTAACAGATATCTCTTTCCCATGACCCTCTAGTGACCTCTTGGAGTAGCACCTGGCTTTTCCCATGACCCTCTAGTGACCTCTTGGAGAAACAGATGTCTCTTTCCCGCAGCCATTTAGTACCCTCTTGGAGTAACACATGGCTTTTCCTATGACCCTACAGTGACCTCTTGGAGTAACACCTAGCTTTTTCCGTGACCCTTTAGTGACCTTTTGGAGTAACAGATATCTCTTTCCCGTGACCCTCTAGTGACCTCTTGGAGTAACACCTGGCTTTTCCCGTGACCCCCCTAGTGACATTTTGGAGTAATACCTGGCTTTTCCCATGACCCTCTAGTGACCTCTTGGAGTAACAGATGTCTCTTTCCCGCAACCACTTAGTACCCTCTTGGAGTAACACATGGCTTTCCCCATGACCTCTTAGTGACCTCTTGGAGTAACATCTGGCTTTTCCCGTGGCCCTCCAGTGACCTTCTGGAGTAACAGATATCTCTTTCCTGCTATCCTTCAATGACCTCTTGGAGTACCACCTGGCTTTTTCCGTGACCCTTTAGTGACCTCTTGGAGTAACAGATATCTCTTTCCCATGACCCTCTAGTGACCTCTTGGAGTAACACCTGGCTTTTCCCGTGACCCTTTAGTGACCTCTTGGAGTAACAGATATCTCTTTCCCATGACCCTCTAGTGACCTCTTGGAGTAACACCTGGCTTTTCCCATGACCCTCTAGTGACCTCTTGGAGAAACAGATGTCTCTTTCCCGCAGCCATTTAGTACCCTCTTGGAGTAACACATGGCTTTTCCCATGACCTTTTAGTGACCTCTTGGAGTAACACCTGAATTTTCCCATGACCCTACAGTGACCTGTTGGAGCAACACCTAGCTTTTTCCGTGACCCTATAGTGACCTTTTGGAGTAACAGATATCTCTGTCCAGTGACCCTGTAGGGACTTCTTAGAGTAACACCTGGCTTTTTCCCGACCCCCTAGTGACATTTTGGAGTAATACCTGGCTTTTCCCATGACCCTCTAGTGATTTCTTGGAGTAACAGATGTCTCTTTCCCGCAACCACTTACTACCCTCTTGGAGTAACACGTGGCTTTCCCCATGACCTTTTAGTGACCTCTTGGAGTAACACCTGAATTTCCCCATGACCCTCCAGTGACTTCTTGGAGTAACACCTGGCTTTTTCCATGACCCCCCTAGTGACATTTTGGAGTAACACCTGGCTCTTCCCATGACCCTCTAGTGACCTCTTGGAGTAACAGATATCTCTTTCCCATGACCCTCTAGTGACCTCTTGGAATGCCACCTGGCTTTTCCCGTGACCCTTTAGTGACCTCTTGGAGTAACAAATAACTCTTTCCCGTGATCCTGTAGTGACTCTTGGAATAACACAATAACTCCCACAATCCTCCATCATGGCCCCTAAGCCCCCCAGTATTCTAAGGTGTGCCATGAAGGGGGTGTGTGCTACGTTTGGTCCAGATCTATTGTCAGTGGGTTTCTCACGACTACCTGGATGTAGGTGGATTACAACCCCTATAATCCTTTATCAATCTCCCCAAATTCCACCAGCATTTTAAGTTGGTTATGATGAGTACACATGCCAGGTTTGGTTCAGATCCATTGCGGTGGATTCACATGGATTTTTGGATGTGTGTGTACTACAATTCCCATCATTCTCTATCATCCCTACAATCATAAAACCTATAGGCTGTTAGGAATTGTGGGAGTTGGAATCCAAAACACCTGGAGGGTCCAAGTTTTCCCCTGCCTGATCTAGATCCTAGCATCCTCCGCTATCTCCATGTTTGGATCCTGTGCCAAAAAGATGGCAGATGGCCAATTTTATTTCTGAGTTTAATAACTTACCAATGAAATTGTCTGGGAGTTGGTAGATGGCGCTAGTGGGTGGAAGGGGCCTCTGTGACCCCCAGACAGGGTCCACTAGATTGTCATCTATGGCAACAAGGGTCCGATCTGAGCCCTTCAGGGCTTGGAGGTAGCTGTCCCAATCATCTGAGAAAAGAGCACATCAAGGACATAGGTACACATAATCTAACCAATCTGCCCATAAATTTACATAGATCTGTTTTCTTTGGACATGAGCCATTGAAGTAGAACAGCATTTTTCAACCTGGGGGTCGGGACCACTGGGAGGGTTGTGAAGGGGCGTCAGAGGGGTTGCCAAAGACCACCAGAAAACACAGTATTTTCTGTTGTTCATGGGGGTTCTGTGTGGAAAGTTTGGCCCAATTCTATCATTGGTGGGATTCAGAATGCTCTTTGATTGTAGGTGAACTATAAATCCCAGCAACTACAACTCCCAAATGTCAAGGTGTATTTTCCCCAAACTCCACCAGTGTTCACATTTGGGCATATTGAGTATTCGTGCCAAGTTTGGCCCAGATCCATCACTGTTTGAATCCACAATACTCTCTGGATGGAGGTGAACTACAACTCCAAAACTCAAGGTCATTGCTCACCAAACACTTCCAATGTTTTGTGTTGGTCACGGGAGTTCTGTGTGCCAAGTTTGGTTCAATTCCATTGCTGGTGGAGTTCAGAATGCTCTTAGATTGTAGGTGAACTATAAATCCCAGCAATTACAACTCTCATATGACAAAATCAATCCCCCCAGCCCACCAGTATTCAGATCTGGGTGTGTCGGGTATTTGTGCCAAATTTGGTCCAGTGAATGAAAATACATTCTGCATATCAGATATTTATGTTATGATTCGTAACAGTAGCAAAATTACTGTTATGAAGTAGCAACGAAAATAATTTTATGGTTGGGGGTCACCATGACATGAAGGACTGTATTAAGGGGTTGCCGCATTAGGAAAGGTTGAGAACCTCTGAAGTAGAGGACGACAAGAACAGCCATCCTACTAATCCAGTATGCCAAGTGTAGTAGAGGCTGACAACAAAAGGAAAGAGACCATGGGAGTATTTCAAGGTGACGAAAGTCTTCTATTTATCATTGTCAGCCCCTTGTGACTTGAACATAGCTTGGATTTGTTGTGATTTCAGCTAACAGTAGCAAAATTACTACCCGCCAAACCCTTCCAGTATTTTCTGTTGGTCATAGGAATTCTGTGTACCAAGTCTGGTTGTGACCTGAACAGAGCTTGGAATTGTTGTGATTTCAGCTACCACAAGATCCACTGGGTCTTTATGGATCACAACTCCCAGAAATCCAAGGACGGTATGACGACTGGCCATAGAAGTTGGAAGATTGTGCTTTGAAAAAGCAACTTTCCCAAATTCTAGATCTGAATATCCTCTAGTCGTTCCCCCCCCCCCCCTCATTTGATTCAGCTCAGAGGTACGTCTTACCAATAGAAAAGAGGTAAGGGTCTAGTCCAATGTTCCCCCCAGCAGGAACTTCCTTCATCATCCACTGTCCAATTGAGGAAGTCCAAGCTGCAAGAGAAAGAGGAAACCACCAGTGACTCCTTGCGTTTTGGTTTGTTGCTTTTTTGTGTGTCAGGAGCGACTTGAGAAACTGCAAGTTGTTTCTGGTGTGAGAGAATAATCCGTCTGCAAGGACGTTGCCCAGGGGACGCCCAGATGTTTTGATGTTCTACAATCCTTGTAGGAAGCTCCACATGGGAAGCTGGAGCTGACAGAGGGAGCTTATCCGCGCTCTCCCTGGATTTGAACCTCCGACTTGTCGGTCTTCAGTCCTACTGGCACAAGGGTTTAACCCATTGCACCACTGGGGGCTCCGTTTTGGTATCTTATATTGGCTTTTCTTCGCGAATGAAGATTCAGGAAGGACTCCTCCCATGCTTTCTAAAGTGCGTTGATGATTCAGAGGTTGGATGTGTCCTTCGAGCCTGTTGCAATTGATTTTTCTGGTGGAGCGCAGCGTGCACAGAACTGGCCTCACCCTTTAAACCAACGTCTACCGGGGCCTAGCAAGCTTAGGACGTTGGCAGTGAGGTCCTCAGGTTGTAGGTTTGATTAGAGTTACCTTCTCTTTAATGGTTGACCTTATAGGGTTAGACGAGCACCATCTGCCCGGATTTGAATTTAGAGTTTTCCTTCTCCTAGGATGGTTGCCAAAAGACTAGAGAGCCCAACCTGTCCTTTGATGCTCTTTGTCAGACCCTTCAGTTGTGATCTGTCTGGCATGGGAGGCCCTACCGGTGACTATCATGCCACCGCCAGCATAGCTCACAACTTCATTAGGGTACGCAAGCCTCTCCCCCACAACAAAGGGGCGCCAATTGAGAGGTTTACCATTTTGGTAAACACTAAGCAATTGGACCACCACAGCAGGAACTTGTGTTGTTGAAGGGACCACAAATCCCTGGGAAAACATATGAAACCCAGGACCAGTGGAGCAGTAGCAGACATTAAAGTGTGAGTCCTCCTCATAAGAGCATTGTTGTGCATCTTCGAGCCATTTCTGAATTATGGCAACCCTAAAGCGAACCTTTCATGACAAGCTTTGTTCACAGGAGATTTGCCCTTGCCTTCTTCTGAGGCTGAGAGATTGTTACTATACCATGGACTATTTCTAAATCCAGAGAGAAAGGTAGCTTCAGGCCTTTGGGGTCAATAGCAGCCCTTCGTGCCTGATTTTCTACCGGATTCAATAGCTATTTCCCATCTCCTTGTCAACTGGTCATGGGATAAGGAAAGAGAAGATGATGGCAAGCGGAAAGGTTCAGCCGATAGCCAACCTGATTTCTGCAATTCCCAGTTACAATCCATCTGGCGCTCAGCTTGGATCCAGTAGCGGCTGTCTGTGAAGAGGGCTGCCTTTTGCAAAGTGACCACCCCGGTCCCTAAAACAAGAAGGCAGGAAGATTAATCCCTATGGGAATTCATTTCTAAAATCACAGGGGTTGAAGCTATTGTGGAAACACATGCCTTTGTGCAAAATTTAGATTTGTCCCCAATACTAAGTTTTCCATGTTGGAAATAGCAACCTTAGACAAGCCTCCCATACTAGTTATCTGTTTATCATATGAAAGCAGACTGGCACAACCAGATACAGAGAAGACACCTACCCTTTGCTATTCTGCTGCTGAGTAGTACGCATGCCCAGTGTGGAACACATCTCAACACGCTAACACAGTGGATGCGGCTCTTAATTTTAACTGATTTACAAGGCCATAAAAAAGATCTCCAGAAAACACGCCGAGGAATGAAGGAGTGCAACAGCTCCCCTGTTGGCCAGATGTTAAATTGCCTCTGTCTGTCTTGTGTGTTTGTGTGTCTAAATGTAATGTGTACATTGTAATCCGCCCTGAGTCCCCTGTGGGGTAAGAAGGGCGAAATAGAAATGAAGTAAATAAATGAGACATGACGCATTATCACGGGGTGTCTGCGCCCTCCACCACTGGAGAAATTACACTGTTTAGTCGGTGTTGCACCACCTGACATGCACCACCGGGAAGTAGCAACCAATAGTGAAAGGACCAAGGCAGTGACATCTCCGGCCCATCCCTGTTTGGGTATCAGCCAGCACGTCAACGATGTAAATCAAGAAATAGTTCTCTAAGTTCTACAGAGACACTCGCTGGAACACCTCAGCAAGCAAGAGTCCAAAAGTGGCAGGCTAAAACCCAGAACCTCAATCAATGGCTGATACTGAATGAGAGACTCTCTCCTGGGCACACAGAAGACTGGGCGACTTGGAAGGTGCTGAACAGACTGCGTTCTGGCACCACGAGATGCAGAGCCAACCTTAAGAAATGGGCTGCAAAGCTGAATCCACAATATGCGAGTGTGGAGAAGAGCAAACCACAGACCACTTACTACAATGCTACTTGACCCCTGCCACATGCACAAAGGAGGACCTTCTTATAGCAACACCAGAGGCACTCCAAGTGGCCAGCTACTGGTCAAAGGACATTTAATAGAATGCCAAGTTTGCAAACTTTGTGGGGTTTTTTTTGTTTTTTTAAAAAAATACAATACAACTGTTTGGTTAGCTCCTGATACAATAAATAAAGAGTTATCTGTTGTGTATAAGATTCAGATTGTTTACTATATTGTATATGTGTGTATTGGTTTGCAGTTTTCCCTTAACTCTATATTGTTTGAGGTTGTGGGAGGGACTGCTGACCATGTCACCATTCAGACTGAGACTCCATTTCAGAAGTCAGTGTATGTATATTTGTGTGTGTATTTTAGTATAGTGATTGGTTATGCATTAGACAGAGACGAGACTGCAACAAAATGCCTTAGAGCAGTGTTTCCCAACGAGTGTGCCGCGGCACACTAGTGTGCCGTGAGCGATCAGCAGGTGTGCCGTGGGAAATTGGCACTCTTCCCCCTCCTAGCAGCTCTTTCTCCCTCTTTCCCTCCCCAAAGATCCTCCCCGAGGCAAAGGAAGGGCTCCGCCGAATGCCAGAGCTCCACGCCGATGAATTGGGCAGTGAGTGAACCTGGGAGCATCGAGAGGCTGAAGCATTCACAGGTTTCCAAGAAACAAATTGAGCCTCTCCGCTTGGAAATGTTTATTTTTTTTACTATTTTACTTGATTTTTCATGAGTCCGTCCCCCCCAGGAACTGTTTATAACAGCTTCATGACATCCATAGTTATCTGGAAGCAAGTTTCACTCAGGATGAAATTTCACAAGGGTCTGGAGAACAAGATCTATAAGGATCGGCTTGAAGAGCTGGGCATGTTTAGCCTGAAGAAGAGAAGGCTGAGAGAAGACATGATAGCCATGTATAAGTATGTGAGAGGAAGTCATATCTGTGTTGTGTTCATCGAAACAGGTCCAGGTTTCACACTGAGTGTATAAATACATTTTAAAACATTTTAACTATATGTATTACTGTGTTAGAGTGTCATTTTGGTTGGTGGTGTGCCCCAGGATTTTGTAAATGTAAAAAATGTGCCGCGGATCAAAAAAGGTTGAAAAACACTGCCTTAGAGAACTAACTGTTTAAACTCTCAACCAATAAGAAATGTACCTGTATGCTGAAAGCATAAAGTTTGTAAGTAAATCAACTATGTTATTTTTAATGAAGACTACTTATTTTGTCTTTTGAGAGCATGATTTAAAACCAAATATATTTTATGGGAGAGTATTTGGGGGGGAGGGCAACTGAAACAACCATTCTTAAGATCTGCTATATATTTTGTGCATTGCTCCTAGTAGTTCAAAGAGATAACCAGGTATATCAGTCTAACAACTGAGAAACCCAATTTGCCTTGCACACACACACACACACACCACTAAAGAGAAGATCAAAGTGTTGGAAGAGACCACATGAGCCATCTAGTCCAACCCCCAGCCTTGCAGCAAAAGCACAATCAAAACCCACCCTCCTCCCAACAGATGGCCATCCAGCCCCTGTTTAAAAGCCTTCAAAGAAGGAGTCTCCACCGGACTCCGATGCAGAGAGTTCCACTGTTGAACAGCTCTTCTTATGGTCAGGAAGTTCTTGTAAGTTCGAACCCATTGCTCCATTGAGTCCGAGTCTCCAGGGTAGTGGAAAGGGTGCCTCCTCCTCTTCCTTATGGCATCCTTTCACATATTGAAACCTGGCTCTCATGTCTCCTCTCAACTCTCTTCTGCGGCTAAATAGGCCCAACTCTTGAAGCCAGTCCTCATAGGGCTTGGAAGAGGACTCACCTGAGGACCCCGTGAAGCCTGTCATCCATGCGAGCCTCTTGTCCCGTTCTGCAATATATTCGCTCTGGAACAAAGAAAAGTTCTGAGTCAACTGGTGAGTGCTCTTTTGCAGAGGCAGATGTCTTAGAGGAGAAATACAGCAAGCTGATTTATATTGGGACGGACTAATAGTTGCCCATCGAGCCCAGTGCCACCCTTCTGTTCGGCAGCACCTAGGTTTCAGGTAGGATTTTTTTCCTAATCCTATATAGCAGGCATGGGCAAACTTCGGCCCTCCAAAAGCTTTGGACTTCAACCCCACTCCCCGGATTTGAACCGCCAACTTTTCGATCAGGAAGTCCAGCAGCTCTTAACCCACTGAGCCACTAGGGGGCCTTCTTTGGCATTACAAATCCCATAAACAGCCCAGCCAATATGGCTAGCGGAAGCTGGGGCTAATAATGGGAGCTCACCCCATCCCACTGATTCGAACCACTGAGCTTTCGGTCAGCAAGTTTTGCAGCTTAGCGGTTTAACCCACTGCGCCATCACAAATATTCTAATTCAGCTTTCTCATATCCGATCGTGTCCAGCAATCATGAAACAGAGGTTGTAGCTTTGTAGTGTAAGATATTTGGAGACCATGCAATTAAGGAAGTTCAATATACAACTCCAGCAGCCTGGTCATAGGAAGGACATGGCAACCTTTACCTTACCATGTGGGCATCAGTGGCAGGAATGATGTAGGCCGAGAGGTTGTGGCTCTGCATGTGATCCCGCAGGACGCGCAGCCGCTCGCTCGTCTCGATCGCTGTCGGGGGCAAATACTGACATTGCAAAGGGAGACGTTATAAGCACAGCATTGGAGATCTGGAGCAAAGACTAAGACCCCTTCTACGCTGCCATGTAACATCTAGATTATCCTCTTTGAACTGGAAAACATTGCAGTGTAGACTCAGATAATGCAAAGCAGATATATGGCAGTGAAGAAGGGGGCTATAGTTGTAATCGAGGACTGGGAAAACCAGTCTTGAAGCTCTTGGACCCATTGCTCTCTCACAATTTAACCTATCTCTTAGGTTGTAAGGACAAAATTGCTAAAGAGGAGAGCCATGTGTTCTGTATTTTGAGTTCACTGGAGGAAAGGTTGATTGTAAACACGATACATTAATTACCGTATTTTCCAGCATATAAGATGACTGGGCGTATAAGACAACCCCCCAAATTTTCCAGTTAAAATATAGAGTTTGTGATATACTCGCCATATAAGACTACCCCCTTCCAGCGCATACCAAATAAAAATTTAAAAAGCATCAGATTTGATTTCAATATGGTAATTTTCTTATTACTGTACCTCCTTCTCTGCCTCTTAAATCTCGCACATGCGCACCTGCACCGCTTCACTGCAGTCTTCAGGAGCGAGATCTCAGAGCCAGAGAAGGAGGTACGGTAACAGGATACAAGGGCGGGCCAGACAGGTAAAAGAGGTGTGTTATTCTGGTCCCAGAGCCACTCTATCTCTTTTTTCAATACCCCGGGTGTCCCGGGTGCCTGCAGCTTGCCCCACCCTTCACTTACACATTTCCGGTGAGGCGCCCCTTCACCTCACCATCGAGACCGCATTGAGTCCACGAATCCTGATGAATGGATTTTCTTCTATCATACTTGTACAGCGTCGCCCTTAATGCTTTCATACAGTTGCTGCATATGGCAGGGACGCAGCCCCTGCTATTTTTGAGCTCCCCCCACCATATGCGGCAACCACAGATTCTCCAATCCGGATTGGAAGTTTCAGCACCCGTTCTATAAGACGACTCCCGGCGTATAAGACTACTTACATGTATAAGATGACCCCTGACTTTTGAGAAGATTTTCTTGGGTTAAAAGTAGTCTTATACTCCAGAAAATACGGTATATTTGCTATATAATAAACAAGCAAGGAAGCAGAGAGGGGAGAAGTTGGGATGACCCTGTGTTCATTTACGGTCCCAACACAACACTCACATTTTGGATGGTCTCAAGGATTGCTGAATAGTAGCCACTCCGGAAATGGCTATGGAAGCTTATTAAAAATACATGCGGAAACAAATCAGGGTCATTATATTTTAAGGCTGAAATAGGCAGGCAATTAGAGTGAAGGATGTTGTCCTGTCACCATTTGCTTTGGGCAGCAAAATGCCTGTGTCCAGACTTGACACAGAAAAGCACACGACCAGCCCTGCTGTTAGGAGGTTCACATCAATCTACTCATTTGTGGCCAATGGAGGACACAAGCGTGTCCCACATTTTGAAGAGTCAACAGATGCTGGATCTACACTACCATATAATCTGTAGTGAGATGAAAATCATGTGTAGTTCACTTTTTACCAGTCCGCACAGTGTCTTGCCAGAGAAAAATGCCACACAGATTAAAGATCAAGTTTGTGAAAAGTTGCACTGACTCACACAAAGTCCTTTGGGAGAGATTCAAATGGTCTTTAGGTGTCCATGTGGAAGATCCCCTTCCAGCAGCTCATGAAGCAAGAACTGTCTCTCTCTGTCCCTGCAAAGCTCCTGCACAGCTAAAGCCTAAACATGTCACTGTTGCCAAAACTCCCAGGCTCAGCTAGCTTCTTAGGTGTGGCCCAATCAATCTGCTTCGGGCTTTGTATTTTCAGTTAACACACTCACCAACTGATTTTTTTTACATGCCCTAACATAATACAATTTCTGAATCTAGATCAGGGGTGGGCAACCTACGGCCTGCGGGCCGGATTCGGCCTGGCAGCCAATTCTGTCCGGCCCGGGGAGAAGGGCGTCGGGGGCGGGGCCAAGAGGAAGGGGTGCCGCCGCCGTCATCCCATCGCGGGCTCTGTGCGGCCTGTGTCGGCAGATAGGCTGGAGGAGCGGCGGCTTTGGAGTGCCTCTCATTCCTGGAAGCGATCTGGGCCTGCACTTGGCGACCTGTGCGGGTTGATCGCCCTGGCGACCCGGAAGACTTGATCATCTTCTGGGTCACCAGGGCAATTATCCGCCTCAGATCGCCAAGTGCTCCCCCTACAGGCCCGGAACGCCACCAGGAATGGATAAATGAAAAAATAAATAATGTAGATTAGAATGTAGTTCAGCCTTTAGGTGCGGCCCTCCATAATATTTTTTGGCTTTCGTGTGGCCCCTTGGAAAAAATAATTGCCCAGCCCTGATCTAGATTATCTTCTGTTAACTGGTTTATATGAGTCTACACTGCCATATAATCCAGTTCAAAGCAGATAATCGAGTTTCAGAAACTAATTATATGGCAGTGTAGATGGGGCCTGACATTCCACTTAGCTTCCCACTTGCCCTTAGGTAGTATAATTTATACACTGTATATTTGCAACTCCACCCACCCCAAATAAGAGATATATATCTATTTCCAATGGGGTTAACCATTTTACCGGAGGAGTTGCTGTACAGTTCCTGGTATCCTCCGATGAGCTGGACATTTTTGGCTGGGGATAACCTGAGTTGAAAGAGAAAAAACATATTTATACAAACTTGCTTGGTGGGAGGAACAATTAAGGGAGTCAACTGGCTGAGCATTTACCAGCTCTCTTTGTTCTGTTGCCATTGCTTTCCTAGAAAAATGAAAGCTAGGAGTAGGTTTGATATTTGTGGAGTGATTCTGTGGACTACTATTAGCACCTTTCCTTTTGTATCTCTGCTGTTAAAAAGGATATGCAAGGTATATGCAAGAAAACAACCCTCAGTGAGGTCATTACGTGAAGACTTGTAATCGATGCAAAATAACGTGGCACGGTAAATTCAACCGCTGCTCCATACAAGACGCCAATACCCCTTCAATGGGTCGATATGGAGCACAACAAAGATAGGAACAGCGAGTAAGGCTGGTCATTTGCCAACATACCGGAACCATTATTCAGTGACTTTGAGTGTGGCTGAGCCACGTTAGTGTGGACTTCGTATACCTCGGGATTTTACCCTAGACCAGTGTTTTTTGAGCCACGGCACATTTTTTACATTTACAAAATCCTGGGGCACACCACCAACCAAAATGACACAAAATGACACTCTAACACAGACGGAAGCACACTCTGAGGCAGAGAGTTCCACTGCTGAACAGCTCTCACAGTCAGGAAGTTCTTCCGAATGTTCACCCTAGTACACAGACATGCTTCCCTGTGATGTTTGCTTTTCTGCCTGTGCTGTTGTGCTCTCTCTCTCTCTCTCTCTCTCTCTCTCATATATATATATATATATATATATATATATATATACTGTGTGTGTGTGTGTGTGTGTGTGTGATGTTCATTTGTGGGATTAACATAACTCAAAAACCACTGGACAAATTGCTGCCAAATTTGGCCACAAAACATACTAATACTAACCCAAGGAGGGACCATCAGTCAAAAAATTGATTTTGTCATTTGGGAGTTGTAGTTGCTGGGAGTTATAGTTCACCCTCAATCAAAGAGCATTCTGAACTCCACCATGATGGAATGGAATCAAACTTCCCACACAGAACTCCCATAACCAAGAGAAAATACTACAAGAGTTTGGTGGGCATTGACCTTGAGTTTTGGAGTTGTAGTTTACCTATATCCAGAGAGCACTGTGGACTGAAACAATGTTGGATCAGGACCAAACTTGGCATGAATACTTAATATGCTCAAATGTGAACACAGCACACCAGTTGGGAAACACTGCCCTAGACAATGTACCGCAATTTGCATTTGAACTTATTTTGGGCTTATTGGTCCAGTAGGATTTATGCAACTGACTTTGTCATACTCACCGATGATGGACACATAGATGAACAATTACATTGAGTAGTGAGTATGGACACATAATGGATTGAATATAGTACCCACTTGCTACGGATTTTCCATATATCGTGTTCCTTACCTGTATATTGCTTGTTTATTGATATGACTGTGTTATTTATGATATGTAATAATTAGTATATAAAATAGTTACAGAGGATTACATTTTGCTACAGTCTTTATTACCAGTTTAGCCTGTTTTGTATTCTCAATGGTAGCAGGAAATTGCTAAGTAATGAATAGAATGAATGCACTTTAACATTACTTTCACTGCCATGGCTCAATACTATGGGATCCTGGGAGTTGTAGTTTTGCAAGACCTTTCTTTAGCCTTCTTTGCCAAGGAGTGCTGGTGCCTTGCCAAACTACAACTCCGAGGTTTCCACAGCACTGGGCCTTGACAGATAAGGAGATGCACATATAAGTCCTTCTTTGCAGCATTGAGGTTGTCTTCTAGCAAACCGTGCGCAGTTTTACATGGAAGTGCATTTGCCATTCAATCGGCAAGGATGGCAAGAGACGCATCTGCCGTAGGAATTGGCACCAGATGTGCCACGTTCTTCCTCTTGGCAACAGGCTGAAGTTGACATAATCTAAACAGCACACAACTCTCCTCTTTTTCTTAGTGTGTAAACACATTTGGGAGAGCTGCTAAAGGGTCGGAGCTAAAGGAGCGGTGATGCCTGATCTGATTTTTCCTGGCCCCGGTCCTGTGCTTTTTATTCTCAAACCTTTTTATCTCCATGCCAAGAACAATGCAACGTTGTTCTGCTTAATTTTCACTATGCCACCTTGCAAAAGGCATAGGAGCAGGGCCAGTGAGAAAAGATGGTGACCCTAGAAGAAATGGGACTTGGTGGCTGGGGAAAAGAGAGCACACGGTATGTAAAAAGAGGATACAGGAAACACATGTATGTATAAGTACATACCAACATAAAAGTCCTGATTTATTCTGATGATGGACCAGCAGCAGCTTATAGATCAGGCATGGACAAACTTATTAGAAGTCATAACTTTTTTTTTTGGAAAAATGATGCCATAAACCTTGGTCAAAAAGCACAACCTGTTAAAATCATAACCCTTCGGGAAAATTGCATTCAGCAGCATTCATCTACAATGCAAATCTTTTCTCAAGGGTTTCTCAGTTAACAGAAATTGATTTATACCTTAGTATGTCTTTGAACTGTTAGGGACAAAGATATGCCAATGCAAAACATATATTCAGCAGAGTTTCAGAAGTGATCTTTTTAGTTGCCCAAAAAACATCTACTCTCTCTTAAAATATATTTGCCTTTAAATCATTTTCTCAAGGGACAGTCTTCTTTAAGATTAACAGAGTTGGTTTACTCACAAGCTTAATGTATTCAGCATACAGGTACTTTGCATATCAATCCAGTTACAATAGGATTATAAGTAGTTTGTGTGGGTAACACACAGGGCATCATTCTTAGAATCTATAGTCCATAATCTAAAGCAGGCAAGGACAAACGTTGTGGCTTCAGGTGTTTTGGACTCCAACTCCCACAGTTCCTAACAGCCTCAGGCCCTTTCCTTTACCCCTTAAGCGGCTGAGGGGGGAAAGGAAGGGGCCTGAGGGCATGATATAAATCAACATGAAATAGAGCTGGCTTTCAGTATCCAAAAGAAACAACTGTCCATAGTATGATAGTATAAAAATATGAAAAACAAGCCTTGATTTAACTTTTTATAATATCCTTTTTCATGGGTTAGTGGGATTTGGGGATCCACAGATTTTGGTATCCATGGGGAGCCCTTGAACCAAACCCTAGAGGTTACCAAAGGCCCACTGCAAAGGGAAAAATACAAAGGAAATAATGGGCATGGCCGACTTACTGGCCATGCGGTTTGCGGGGCAGCGTTGCCCCCACGCCATCTTCTTGCCTGAAGGGGCTTCTTCTCCCCAGAAGCCCCTGGGGTGGCAGGATGGCTTCCCGCCATCCTGCCGGTTATGTTCTTTGTCGCAAATCCGTGTTTGGCGTGTGGCGTGTGGCATGGCTCCTGGATCAGGCTGGCTTATCGCCCCTTGTTTGTATTGGGGATAATGCCCAGGCCCCTGGGTGCTGCCATGGACCCTATGTTGGACTTTTCTGTGTCCTACCCTGATTCAGGATCCAAACCCTATGTTCCTGTGTTCAATAAATTGAGTTGTGGCCAATTGTATCCAACCACCTGTGTCTGCATGTAGTTCTTGGCGCGAGGTGTGTCACGCTTGCACACGCAATTTATTGTCGAAGACTTTCATAGCCAGAATTACTGCGTTATTGAGGGTTTTCCAGGCTGTATGGCCATGTTCCAGAAGCACTCTCTCCTGATGTTAAAACCCATTTTCCTAGTTTCCAACAGACCTCACAACCTCTGGGTTTGCCTGCATTAGATGCAGGTGAAACGTCGGAAGAGAATGCTTCTGGAACCTGGCCATACAGCCTGGAAAACTCACAACAGCCTAATGAAATATTGTTTATAATTACAGTATTTCACATTTAACTATTGCCATCTCTTGCAAGTGCTCTGAAGAGCTAAAACTGCAAAGCCAGTACAGCAACGAACTCTTCGAAATATGTTCTTTCCTCATTCAGGTGACATACAGCCTACAGTAAGAACTTAGTGGTAAGCAACCATTTGTGAAATCTTACAGACTTGGTATATAGCTTGAATAGTTCTTTGAGTGTAAGGTTTGCTAAGTATTTTCCCAGACTTCTGCAGGAAAGCAAGATGGCATCAAGAAAGTGTACCAAATAGACCAGAAAATAATTCCTGAAATGGTGACCTCACATGCCAAAACAGCCAGCACATGATGTCCATTCAGTTATCTCCTGGTTGTTGTAAGTTTTCCGGACTGTTTGGCCATGTTCCAGAAGCATTCGCTCCTGATATTTTGCTTGCATCTATGGCAGTTGTGAGGTCCTACCAGAATGCTTCTAGAATGTGGCAAAACAGCCCGAAAAACTCGCAACAACCCAGTGACTCCAGCCATGGAAGCCTTTGACAATACACTTCTTTCCTATTCACCACACCTGTAGGGGCGGCACAAGTCCTCCCCTCTTTTATTTATGCTATGGGAAATAGTATCCATTCCCCTTCCTTGCATACCTACCGTGAACAGGAACAAGCAGGGAAATCCATACCCACAAGAGACCCGGGATGCAGACCATGGCTTTGGACACCTTTCCAAGTTGACGTTTCTGAAACCAGACAATGCGTTTGCCTCTGACGGTGCCTGAAGCGTGTTAAAATTATTCAAACAGTTTGAGAAAGCCTAGCACCTTCCCAGCTATTGTTGCTCTCTAGACTCCAGAGAGCAGACTCTGCACCAGATAAAACAAACAGATAAGGTACAGGACAGAGACACAAAGTCCAAAGCAGCTGAAAGTCCACCTTCTCTGATTTACAGTATTTTCTTTGAAGCCGAAAGCAAGATTGCTCTAGCCTGAGGCCAGAGCTACATATTAGCAGATTATTTACTGCGATAACTCTCACTTTAAATCTCTCTCTACTCTATAAACTGTGATAATCGCTACTAAAAACGTTCCGAACCTTTATTGTATTTGTATTGCAACAAGGTTGCCTTCCATTTCCTGCTCCTATTTTGACAGATGCTGGGTCCATTCCACCAAGCAGCCTTGGTCTGTTGCAGTTGCAGAATATTTAACCCACTGATTCTCAAAGTGGGAGGTACCACCCCCTGGTGGGCGGTGAGGCGATCCAAGGGGGCGGTGGGAGGCTCAGGGGAATTTGGGGGGCGGTGAACCCCTATAAGGGGGTGGTGAACGATTGGCCATTTAGGAGGGGTTGCGTGGCCCTCTTCTTTGGCCACGCTCCCTCTCACTTTGACCCTCACATACACTGCAGTGCAAAGGCTGTTGGTCATGTGGGTTCTCTGTGGCAAGTTTGGTCCAGTTCTGTAATTTGTGGGGGTCTCAGTGGTCTGTGGAAGTCAGAGCTGAATTGATTGAAGGTACTGCAAATCCCATCATCCGTTGTCCATACTCCCCCAAACATATTGTTTTTGTGATTAATCACTATGCTTTAATTATGTTAAATTTGTAACAATGAAAATACATTCTGAATATGCTCGTGTTATTGGACCTCACGGCAGCGTTTGATACCGTCGATTACCAACTTTTGATACATTGCCTGGCGGTGGCGGGGGTGAGGGGGACAGCCCTCAACTGGCTGTCCTCCTTCCTCCAACGCCGCCAGCAGCGAGTGAAGTGGGGAGGGGCGGTCTCCGGAGGTTCCCGCTGAGTTGCTGGGTCCTCAGGGGGCCATCCTCTCCCGCTGTTATTTAACATCTACATGCGACCACTCGCCCAACTGGTACGGAGTTTTGGGCTGGAGTGTCATCAGTACGCTGATGATACCCAGCTCATTCTGAGGTTGGATCCCGGGGCAGTCTCTGTACCCGATAATTTCCATCTCTGCCTTGAAGCCGTTACTGGATGGCTGCGGCCAGTAAGTTGAAGGTGAACCCGCGAAGACGGAGATCTTGTGGCTGGGCCGCCCGGGGGGTAGCGACCCAGCTGCCAACGTTCGATGGTGTGGCCCTCTGCCCTCAGCCATCGGTAAAAAGTCTGGGTGTCCGGCTGGATGCCCAGCTGTCCATGGAGGAGCAGATTGGCTGCACCTGCAGGACAGCATTTTACCATCTCCGGTTGGCTAAGCGCCTGGCTCACTACCTCTCCCAACACGACCTAGCTACAGTGATCCAAGCCACGGCCACCTCGAGGCTTGATTACTGTAATGCGCTTTACATTGGCCTTCCCTTGTTGATGATCCGGAAGCTTAAGCTAGTGCAGAGTGCTGCAGCTCGTCTCCTCCTGGGAGCTTCAAGATCTGACCGCGTGACCCCACTCTTGCGTGAGCTGCACTGGCTTCCGATTGAATTCCGGGTCCTCTTCAAGGTGTTAGTTCTTACTTTCAAGGCCATCTATGGTTTGAGGCCAGTGTACCTGAGGGAGCGACTTACTCCTTATGTGCCTGCGAGATCACTGCGCTCTGAGGAGCTTAACCTCCTTGAGGTGCCTTCCCTCGGAACCTGCAGATTGGCCTCCACACGGCGGAGGGCTTTCTCTGTTGCTGCTCCAATTCTTTGGAACGGCCTCCCTGAGGAGATCCGGGCCATCCGCGCTCTCCTGCCCTTCCGCAAGGCGTTGAAGACTTGGCTCTTTAGGAAGGTGTTTGGCCCTTAACCCAATCATACTGTGTGCCATGCCATGCCGCCTATGGTTGTCCCAGATCCTCATCATGTCCCACCCAGCCTCCGTTGAGGGCTATTGCTTCGAAATGTTTTAACTGTTTTAATGTCTTAATGTGTTTTTAATTTGTTTAATCTGTTTTATCATACTCACTGTGTTTATACATCCTCTGTACACCGCTCTGAGCCTCGGAGTGAGCGGTATACTAAATCGAAGTTAATAAATAAATAAATAAATAAATATTAGATATTTGCATTAGAATTCATAAGAGTAGCAAAATTATTTGTGAAGTAGCAACGAAAATGGTTGGGGGTCACCACAACATGAGGAACCTTATTTAGGGGTCACGGCATTAGAAAGGTTGAGAGCCACTGCATTAATACATATATCTTTCTGTTTAATTGCTATTAAATTTTTAAAAATTAATTTTTAGGGGGGCGATGCGTAAAAATTTTTCTGGAAAGGGGGCGGTAGGCCAAACAAGTTTGGGAACCACTGATCTAACCAGATAGACAGCTCTGAAAAAAAGATGCCTCTAGGAAAAGGCGGGTGCATGGTAACCTTACCAAAGACTGACAAGGCTTGTTTATTGTTTTAAAGATGACTGTTTGGTTTTATTTATGTTGTCTTATTATTATGTATCTATGCTCTGATTTTATTGGAATTGTTGAAATAGTCTCTTAATGGGGCTCAATGTAAGCCGCCTTGAATCACCCTTCGGGGGTTGAGATGGACGGGATAGAAATGCGGGAAATAAATAAATAAATAAATATGTTCTCCAGTCTTGAGCTAGAATTTACCTTTGGAAACTGGTCTTCAGAAGAAGGTTGACCCAAGGCATTTGGCTGCCAAAGGGAAAAATTGCAGTTCTTCTCATTCCAAAAGCTGGTCCAAAACACACACACACACACACACACACACACTAGCTTGGGGACCCGGTGGTGCCCGGGTTATTTGAGAAAGGCATTGTGTGCCAAGGTTGGTCCTTATCAGGTGTTTACGTGGCTTGCAGTGGTCTCTGGAAGTTAGTGAAGGTACTGCAAGTCCCATCGGCCATGGTCCATCCCCCTCCAAACAGCACCAGGATGTAGAGTGGGTCATGGGGGTTCTGTGTGCCACGTTTGGTCTTGATCATTCATTGGATGAGGGTCGCAGCTGTCTCGGAAGGTGAGTGAAGGTACTTCAAGTCCCATCATCCATGGTGCATCCTATTTCAAACTGCACCAGGATGTAAAGTGGGTTTTGGGGGTTTTGTGTGGCAGGTTTGGTCTGTATTGGTCATTGGATGAGGGCCACAGTGCTCTCAGGAAGTGATTGAAGGTACTTCAAGTCCCATCATCCATGGTCCATCCCACACAAAACTGTACCAGGATGTAGAGTGGGTCATGAGGGCTCTGTGTGCCAGGTTTGGTCTTGATCAGTGATTGGATTAGGTTTGTAGCAGTTTCGGAAAGTGAGTGAAGGTACTTAAAGTCCCATCATCCATGGTCTGCCCTCCTCCAAACTGCACCAGGATTTAACACCATTATCTCCACGTCAGCATAGGCAAATCTGTGCTTAAGTCCGTTCAGCAGTTCACCTACCTGGGAAGCATTATCTCTTCAGATGCCAAGATTGATAAAGAGATAGATCACAGATTAGCAAAATCATATAGTGCATTTGGAAGGCTTCACAAAAGAGTCTGGAGCAACAAGCACCTGAGGCAAAGCACCAAAATCAGTGTGTACAAAGCTATCGTTCTGACTATTCCCCTCTATGGGTCTGAAACATGGGTCACCTATCACCAACACCTACGACTCCTCAAACACTTGCATCAGCGCTGTCTTCGCACAATCCTAAATATACACTGGACCGGCTATGTGACTAATGTTGCTGTCCTTGAGCAAGCAGGGATCACCAGCATTGAGGCCATGCCATTGAGAACACAGCTGCGCTGGGCAGGGCAGGGCACGTCTCTAGGATGGAGAATCACCGCCTCCCAAAGATACTACTCTACGGTGAACTCGCCACGGGTCAGCGCAAGAGAGGCGCCCCCAGAAAGAGATATAAGAACTCCCTGAAACAACATCTCAGGCTCGGCCAAATTGATCACCAACAATGGTCCACTCTGGCCTCACGTCGGGAGGCATGAAGACGCACTATCCACAATGTTGCGGCCTCTTTCGAGAAGATACGCCGAACGGGTCTCAAAGAGAAACGACAACGCAGAAAGAACTGCAACTTGGAAACAACATCACCCAAGGAGACTTTCTGCTGTGCTTTCTGCAACCGAACTTGCCTATCTCAGATTGGCCTTTTAGTCATCAACGCGCTTGTAAAAAGCATGGCATGAGTCCTTCCTAAGAATCTTCGTTTGCGAAGTAATGCCTGTGTGTGTGTGTGTGTGTGTGTGTGTGTTTGAGAGAGAGAGAGAGAGAGAGAGAGAGAGAGAGAGAGAATAGCACAAAAATGACAAGAAGGCGATACTGGAGATGCACCGGAGCAGATGTGATGCCAAAATAGAAAGAAAACAATAGTGAAGACAGAGGGCGGCACTTTAATAACAGAATAATGTAGGTGTCTCTGAGTAGTACATGGATTAAACTTGAGGGCCTTCCACACAGCCATAAGGTAAAGGTAAAGGTTTTCATCTGACATTAAGTCTTGTTGTGTCCGACTCTGGGGGGTGGTACTCATCTCCATTTCTAGGCCGAAGAGCTGGCTGTTGTCCATAGGCACCTCCTAGGTCATGTGGCCAGCATGACTACATGGAGCACCGTTACCCTCCCGCTAAAGTGGCACTATTGATCTACTCACACTTGCATGTTTTTGAACTGTTAGGTTGGCAGAAGCTGGGGCTAACAGTGGGAGCTCACCCGCTCCCAGATTCGAACCTGCGACCTTTCGGTCAGCAAGTTCAGCAGCTCAGTGCTTTAACCCACTGCACCACCGGGTGCTTCTTAATATAATATATATGATATTATACGGGGCCAAAATGTGGGGTTTAAGCAAATTATCGATAATGGAACAATCCAAATTCCAAAGACAGGTACATTTGCTTATAAGATGGCCATCCCCACTTTTAAAAAACCTGTACTTGTATATTTAGAATTTTACTTGGAGCTGATGTATACTGCAGTGTTTCCCAACCAGTGTGCCGTGGCACACTAGTGTGCCGTGAGTGATCATCAGGTGTGCCGTAGGAAATTGGAACCTCCAATACCCTTTCTTCCCCCTCCTGCCGAACACTTTTTCTTCTCCACTCGGGCTCCCTTCTTCCCAGCCTCGCTCTGCTCGCTTTGCCCTGGGGCAAGTCTGCGCAGTAGCGCCCGCACAGGTCACGTCTTCCTCCCTCCCCCTCCCCTCCTGAACACGCTCACGCTGCCCCCTCGGATCAAAATGGCGGCAGAAGCGGCAGTGTAGAAGAAAAAGTAAGTGTTCGGCAGGAGGGGGAAGAAAGGGCACGAAGGGGGAGGAAGAGGTCTCTGTCGAAAGCTGGCATGGGCAAACTTGGACCTTCCAGGTGTTTTGGACTCCAACTCCCATCATTCCTAGCAGCCTCAGGCTCTTTTCCTTTTCCCCCCTCAGCCACTTAAGCAGGCTGTTAGGAATGGTGGGAGTTGAAGTCCAAAGGGACCTTAGGGACCGCCTTATCCCATACTGCCCCGCTAGGTCTCTACGCTCTGAGGTGGGTCAGCTATTAGAGGTGCCCGGTGTCAAATTGTACCACCTGACGGCTACAAGGCGGAGGGCCTTTTCAATAATCGCTCCGACATTGTGGAATGCCCTCCCTTCCGGAGTCCGGGTTCTTACGGATCTAGTCGCCTTCCGGAAGGCGTGTAAAACCCTGCTGTTCCGGCAGGCCTTTGGGTTTTAACAATAGGCTGGCAGGCCCCTTCCTTCTGGGTATATCACATTGATGTACTTATGGCGTTTTACTGTCTGTTGTTTCTGCTTTGTTTTATGGTGTTTTTACTCTGTTTTTACTCTGTTGAATATTCAACTCACTGTAAGTCGCCCCGAGCCATCCGGGAGTGGCGACTCACAAGTTTGAATAAATAAATAAATAATAAATAAATAAAGCACCCAGAGGGCCGAGGTTTTCCCATGCCT
Organism: Anolis apletophallus; assembly: GCA_030556195.1. NCBI lineage: Eukaryota > Metazoa > Chordata > Lepidosauria > Squamata > Anolidae > Anolis > Anolis apletophallus. The sequence continues at coordinate 28,895,788 of JARBWK010000016.1, forward strand.
GTTTTAGGGACCTTAAAGTGGTGAGCCTCCTTCCAACATTGTGATTCTGGATAGAAAACAAACAACAACGTAACATAACATTGTTTGAGTCCACAGTGCTTTCTGGGTGTAGGTGAACGACAACTTCCAAACTCAAGGTCAATTCCCAAGCAAACCCTTTCAGTACTTTCTGTTGGTAATGAGAGTTCAATATGCCAAGTTTGGTTCAATTCAATTGTTGCAAGAGTTCAGGATGCTCTTTGATTGTGTGTTAACTATAAATCCCAAAAACTGTAACTCCCAAATGTCAAGGTCTATTTTCCCTAAACTCCATCTCTGTTCACATTTGGGCATATTGAGTATTCATGCCAAGTTTGGTCCTGATCCAACATTGTTTGAGTCCACAGTGCTCTCTGAGTGTAGGTGAACTACAACTCCAAAACTCAAGGTCAATGCCCACCAAACTCTTATAGTATTTTCTCTTGGTTATGGGAGTTCTGTGTGGGAAGTTTGTGCCTTTCTGCCATTCCTGCCAGGATATCTATGTGGTGTTCATCGAAAGAGGCCCAGGTTTCACACTGAGTGTATAAATACATTTAGAAACATATTAACTATATGTATGACTGTGTTAGAGTGTCATTTTGTGTCATTTTGGTTGGTGATGTGCCCCAGGATTTTGTAAATGGAAACAGTGTGCCGTGGCTCAAAAAAGGTTGGGAAACACTGGTATACTTTATGTTGTGTTTCTATTGTCTGTTTTGATAAGGCCAATTGGCTTATCAATAAAATAGTTTTGAGTATTTTTTTTAAAAAACACCCCAGACCTTATGAACTTTTAAGGCAACTCTGCAAAGACTTTTCTGTATTGGGTAGGGTTTTGAAATACACACCTGCCAAATTCATAGTGGTAAGATGCTTTGAAGGAGATTCTCAACGTCCAAAGAGAACATTGCAGGGAGGAAGCCTCACCAAGCGCAATACTGCACAAAGGCTGTTCCTTCCACCTCTGTGGATGAAAGGGAATGGCCTGGCTCCTCTGTGCATTCTCTGGGATGCTGTTGCCATAGGAACAGGACCCGTAGCCTGGCATTGCCTGGTGCCCGGTGCTTGGCTGCTGCCTTCTCCTCTGTGTGGACAGAAAAGATGCTCGCAGGGAGAACACCTCTCCTCTGCTGCCATTCCCTCCTAGGCTTCCCATGGCAGAGGCTTTGGCTGCCCTTGCTCCGACTCTGCTGTCCAAGAAGGCAGCTGTCAGCAAGTCTCAACCTGCCTTGGTTATGTAAGTGCAATAAATACTTATCAAATTGCAGCAGAGTTGGCTGGGGACCGCAGGCCATGGACACAGTTTGTAGTCCCTCTAGGAAGCAAAGGAAAGTCGGTCCAGAGGTGGTGCCAAAGCACTTGCAGTCAGAAGGCAGCTCTCTTTCCTTCACATGGCAGCCCAAGTCAGGGACACTCTGCTGTCCCAGATCCATGTGGGGAGCCTCTCGTGACTTTGACAACGTGCAGAAATGCATGCACAGATTCCTAGAAGAGTTTCCGTCAGCCACGCGCTGCTCTTAGCAACGGCTCCCTTGCCTAAAAAGCAGGCCGGTAGGCTGTTAGGAATTGTGGGAGTTGGAGTCCAAAACACCTGGAGAGCCGACGTTTGCCCAGGCCTGCTAAAGAGCAACATCCCTCTTCTCCTGTTTTTGTCTTTGCTCTCCGCAGGCCTTCGAGTCACCTGCCAATTTATGGGGACCACCTTAATTTGCAGTGTGGTACAAAAGGGAGGGCCAAAGTCTCATCTGCTTTTGGAAGCTAAGCAGGGTCAGCCCTGGTTAGTCCTTGAATGGGAGACCACCAGTGGATACCAGGTGCTGTCGGTTGTATTTCAGAGGAAGGAATTGGCAAACAACCTATGACTTATGTTGTCAAAAGCTTTCAAGGCCGGAATCACTGTGTTGCTGTGGGTTTTTCAAGCTATATGGCTGTGTTCCAGTAGCATTCTCTCCTGACGTTTCGCCTGCAACTATGGCTGGCATCTTCAGAGGTTTGTTCATAGGTCAGTTGGAAATGAGGCAAGTGGAGTGTCACTTATATGGAGCCCATGAATTCTTTGTAGTCTTCTTAGTTGAAGACAACTCATAAGTGGGTTGTTTGTGAGTTTTTTGGGCTGTATGGCTATGCTCCAGTAGCATTCTCTCCTGACATTTTGTCTTAATTTGTGACTGGCATCTTCATAGGTTATGTTGGGAGTGAGGCAAGTGAAGTGTGTGTGTGTGTGTGTGTGTGTGTGTGTATAGGTAGATAGATGGTTCTGGTCCAACTTACCCTATGAACTATCGAGACGTTTGATATCATCAGGAGAGGCCCTGCTCTCGGTCCCGCCTTCCTTGCAGACGCAATTGGCGGAGATGAGAGACAGGGCCTTTTCAGTGGTGGCTCCTCGGCTTTGGAACGCCCTCCTCCTGACAATTCGTAAGAAAGTCAAGACCTGGCTGTTTGAGCAGGTTTTTGCAGACGAAATATAAATGTTTAATTGGACCTACAGAATGAAGACGATGTGATAGAAAGAGATTTTACCGAGACGCTATGAATTATATTTTTATGTTTTAATTGTTAATTGCTAGTTGTTTCATACGGTTAATGTTTTAACTGTTTTAATTGTATTTTATCTGGAGGGCAGTGACTGCCATGTAAACCGCCTCGAGTCGCCTTCGGGCTGAGAGGGGCGGTATAGAAGTGTAGTAATAGATAGATAGATAGATAGATAGAGAGAGAGAGAGAGAGAGAGAGTGAGTGAGTCCAGGGAGGGAGAAAGAACCCTTGACTATTTATAGAAAGGAGGAAACCATGAAAATGAACAAAATCTTGTTACCAGTATTAAACAACACCAGAATCAACACAGTAAATAAATAACACAGCTCAGAAACAGTGGAATTCCAGACAGCAAACAATCAAGTGCCAATTAACACATCCCAAACATACAATGTCCTCAGGCAACAGAGGCTCCAGGCTACCTCCATGCAGATACCCTCACTGATTGACTTTGCAGCAATTCAATGCTTATCAAGCTTGCTAATTGCAACATTCTCTCTCGGCATTACTTCGCTAATGAAGATTCTTAGGAAGGACTCATCCCACACTTTTTACAAGCGTGTTGATGACTAAAAAGGCCAATCTGAGATAGGTAAGTCCGGTTGCAGAAAGCACAGCAGAGAGTCTCCTTGGGTGATGTTGTTTCCAAGTTGCGGTACTTTCTGCGTTGTCGTTTCTCTTCGAGACCCCTTTGGCGTGTCTTCTCAAAAGAGGCCGCAGCATTGTGGATAGTGCGTCTCCATGCCTCCCGATGTGAGGCCAGGGTGGACCATTGTTGGTGATCAATCTGGCCGAGCCTGAGATGTTGTTTCAGGGAGACCTTATATCTCTTTTTGGGGGCGCCTCTCTTGCGCTGACCCGTGGCGAGTTCACCATAGAGTAGTATCTTTGGGAGGTGGTGGTCCTCCATCCTAGAGATGTGCCCTGCCCAGCGCAGCTGTGTTCTCAATAGCATGGCCTCAATGCTGGTGATCCCTGCTTGCTCAAGGACAGCAACATTCATCACATAGTCGGTCCAGTGTATATTAAGGATTGTGCGAAGACAGCGCTGATGAAAGCGTTCGAGGAGTCGTAGGTGCTGGCGATAGGTGCCCCATGTTTCAGACCCATATAAGAGAATAGACTGTACGATAGCTCTGTACACACTGATTTTGGTGCTTTGCCTCAGGTGCTTGTTGCTCCAGACTCTTTTGTGAAGCCTTCCTAATGCACTCTATGCCTTTGCTAATCTGTGATCTATCTCTTTATCAATCTTGGCGTCTGAAGAGATGATGCTTCCCAGGTAGGTGAACTGCTGCACGGACTTAAGCACAGATTTGCCTATGCTGACGTGGGGATGATGGTGTTCTTCCTGTGGTGCGGGCTGGTAGAGGACTTCTGTTTTCTTCAGGCTAACTTCCAGCCCAAACAGCTCTGCAGCTGCTGCAAAGCAGGATGTTAAACAACACCAGAATCAACACAGTAAGTAAATAACACAGCTCAAAAACAGTGGAATTCCAGACAGCAAACCATCAAGTGCCAGTTAACACATCCCAAACATACAATGTCCTCAGGCAACAGAGGCTCCAGGCTACCTCCATGCAGATACCCTCACTGATTCACTTTGCAGCAACTCAATGCTTATCAAGCTTGCTAATTGCAACATTCACACTTGCTTTAAACAGACAAGGGATATTTCTCCCATCCTGGACATTATTCCACATCTGTATATACACTCCACTTGGCCCACTGCCAACAGAACATCTGAGGATGCATGCCACAGATACAGGCAAAATGTCAGGAGAGAATGCTACTGTAACATGGGCATACAGCCTGAAAAACCCACAGCAATCCATCTATGACTTGCCTTGAACTAAGATGACTATTTATTTATATTTATACTTCCAACTTCTAGACCGCCACTCCCCGAGGGCTCGGAGCAGTTTACAGAATTGAAGAATAAACACAGTATGAGTACAGATAAAACAACAACCAAATTACAATACAAATTCAACTAACAATAAATTACCATTAAACATAGTAACAATACACGGTAGCCGGTGTATTTCAGTGATCTCAAGGTGTTTTGAGTCTTATTGGTTTTAATTGAGGGGCTATGGGAGCCTGTTCTGGCCCAGCTCCCGAAGCCCAACCTCCAGAAGGTCCTGGTTTTATATTTCTTATGTTCGCTCCTCCCCAAAGTACGGCCAGGATCGGCTCCAGGGCTGTCCTTATCTCCATTGCTCATACCGGAGCATATGGGGGCAGCCCGATGTCCTTGGCGGCCCTCTGGGTTGACTCTGTTCAGTGAGGAGAGGCTCGACTCCCTAGGAACGTCGGCCTCTTGGAGGTTTGCTGTCCACTGACGGGCTGGAAGTTGGGTGTTCCTTTGGTTTCTTCCTCCGGCGTCTCTTCCAGCGCCTGCGTCTTCGTCTCTTCCAATCCGGGTCCAAGGAGGAGGAAGAAGACGGCCTCCCCTCAGCGTCCTCAAGGCCATCCGCCATGTTGCTCAGCCCCCGAGCTCCCGACTCGCTACCACCAGGCGGCCACGACGTCAGGGACGGGGTCTCTGAGCACAGGCTAGGACCTCAGTAACGTCCAAAGGTGTCTGGTCTCTCCAGAGGCATCCTGCCGGCGCCGGGCAGCTGGGCCGATCAACATCACTCCCGACCGGCCATGGACCACCAGCCACTGCCTCAGCACCCCCGTCAGGGTTGGACGCGATACGAGAATAACACGATTCCCAGGGATCCGCCGCCGGGGCCAAGGATCCGGGTCCGACCACGGGCTCTCTGTCCTCCCCGGCCTCTAGGCCCCGTTCTCGCTCAGTGTCCTCCTTCTCGGCTGCCCTCATGACGACATCGTCCGAGGGAACTGTAAGTTGCTCATCCGAGCCTCCCGGCTCCTCTTCGATGGATTTATTGGCTGGAAAGTCCCAAGTTTGATCCCAACACAGATTGGGGGATTCCTGCTGGAGAGGGTCTGGGGTGGAGACTCTGGACCAGATTGCAGATCATGGGGTTGGGAAATGTTCAGTTTCATTAGTAAATCACCGAAGCTTTTTAGGCAAAGTAGCAGCCGTTGGTATTCTCTGTATAGATATAGATACTACGAAGAATTCTGGGGTCCGGATAAGTGACTTGAAGGCACAGGCACATAGGACAAGTGGAGGAGAATCTACCAAAACCCCACAAACCCCAAATTCAAGACGAATTAGTCAAAGTCATTTAGCTACATCCGTGTAGCCTTCCCCACTAAGCTCAGACCCTTTCTATTTCTATTTCAGTTGTAGTAATTGTACCCAAATTGGCACTTGTCTGTATGAATTAACATATGCAAATTTGTGTATTTTTAAAGTTGAACATTTCCTCATCCTCATCCATGCTGCTCACGATTCCTGTGCCAACCCTCCTCTCCGCTGCCGCTGCTGACCCTTGGAACCTGGAGAACATTCACCCGGCCCAAAAGCACATTCCAGAAAGGGAAACTGATCCTTGACTTTGCAGTTTCCAGAGACAGATTCCTTTCTGGCTGCGAACGCTGAGAAGGCGGCCAGCTTGCCTTCTACACTCCTAACAATTGCTTATTTTTTAAAAAATGATTTTGAGATTGCATTAAAGCAGACAGAATATACATGCAAATATTCACATGCAAAGTGGCATTTAGGGCCCAGGAATGGGGCAGACACACTATGTTAAGCATTTGAGGGGGGGAAAGGTAAGGGCCTGAGGCTGTTAGGAATTGTGGGAGTTTATTTATTATTTACGACATTTATATGCCGCCCTTCTCACCCCGAAGGGGACTCAGAGCAGCTTGTAATTAAACTGTAAATACAATATATTATATTATTGCCCTAGCACAATATTAATATTATATATTACATTGTACTATAACATTATACTGTAATAATATTACATGTAATATAAAATATATAATTATAATATCATATTATTAGTAGTAGTATCATATTGTATTACATTATAATATTATCAATATAATATGTATATACAACTTTACTCTATTATTACTGTTATTACATTTTTGTTATTTTACTCTATTATTTTTATTACATTTATTACTTTATAATATTTATTATTATTACATTACTGTTATTTTACACTATTATTGTTTTACTACATTTATTATTTTACTCTATTAGTAGTAGTAGTACATTTTGTATTTTACTCTATTATTATTGCATTTATTTTACTTTATTATTGTTATTATTTCATTTATTACTTTACTCTATTATTACTGTTATTATTACATTTTTGTTATTTTACTCTAATATTTTTATTACATTTATTATTTTACTCTATTATTATTGGAAGGATACGTAAGCATATTTACATTGAAGAAGGTTAGAATAATGGTTGAATCAGAGTTGGACAGTCTTATCTTACATTACAGTTTTAGGTAAATATTCAAAAACATTTAATCTGATGCCTCAATTACTGTAATATTATTGGTACCTATTTTTATTTTGAAATTTACCATTCACTGCTACATTTCCCACCCTTGGCTTATATATGAGTCAATACATTTTCCCAGGTTTTGTGGTAAAATTAGGGGCCTCGGCTGATATTTGGATCGGCTTATACTCGAGTATATACGGTACTAATGTTTAAGTCAGTATGCTTACGTATCCTTCCAATAATAATAGAGTAAAATAATAAATGTAATAAAAATAATAGAGTAAAATAACGAAAATGTAATAATAACAGTAATAATAGAGTAAAGTAATAAATGAAATAATAACAATAATAAAGTAAAATAAATGCAATAATGATAGAGTAAAATACAAAATGTACTATTACTACTAATAATAGAGTGAAATAATAAATGTAGTAAAACAATAATAGTGTAAAATAACATTAATGTAATAATAAATATAGTAAAATAATAAATGTAATAAAAATAATAGAGTAAAATAATGAAAATGTAACAATAACACATAATAAAGTAAAATAATAAATGAAATAACAATAATAAAGTAAAATAAATGCAATAATAATAGAGTAAAATACAAAATGCTGTCATTGTGTTAACTGTGTTATTAATTACTATACTGCTGTTGTTTTTAATTGTTTTTAACTGCTTATTGCCTGTATTTTACTGTGCCCTTCGGCTCCTGTAAGCCGCCGCGAGCCTCAGGGAGTCGGTGGCATAGAAGCCCGAATAATAAATAAATAAATAAATAAATAAAATGTACTAATAATGCATAGGATGTGTGCATATAATTGTATTTTAATGTATTTTGGTGTCGAATGCTGGAGGGTTTTATATTGTGTTTTTATACTGCGATTGTGATGTAGGCATCAAATTGTGCCTTTTTTGGAAGTCGCTCTGAGTCCCCCACGGGGTTGAGAAGAGCGAAATAAATAAATAAATAAATAAATAAATAATAATAATAGAGTACAATAATAAATGTAATAAAAATGATACTAATAACAGGGTAAAATAATAAATAACCTTGACTCGAGTATAAGCCGAGGGCAGCCTTTTCAGCCTAAAAAGGGGGCTGAAAAACTAGGCTTATACTCGAGTATATACAGTAAGTACTCCTTGACAGTAAGAGCTGTTCAGCAGTGGAATACACTGTGCTGGAGTCTTCTATGGAGGCTTTTAAGCAGAGGATGGATGACTATCTGTCAGAGGTGCTTTGATTGTGCCCTTTATGCATAGTAAGGAGTTCAACCGGATGGCATTTGGGGTCTTTCCCAAAACTGTGTGGCTGTATGAAAGCGCTCTGCTTCAGGGAGGCAGGGAGTGAGCAAGGCTCCTCCTCAAGGTCTGGGAAGGGCATTGGCTGGCTTTTCCCTTGGGACTGACATTGGGCCACCTGCTTCCAAGCTGAAGGCTGAACTTTACTGAGCGAGAGAGAGACAAGTCCAGCTGCAGTTTGTACAGCTTGACGCCCTCCGACAAGAATGGCCGTTGGCATCTCTTCCACCGAAGCAGCAAAAAATAAAATAAAATAAAGGCCTTCGTATCATTCCCCACACACTGGAAAAACGCAGGCCTTGTTTACTTTTTTGCTGGGCAAAACCGGACCGTGCTCATTCTGACCGCAAGTCTTGTTGGGACTCAATTTGTTTAGTGGCTTGTTTTCCTGGAATCCCCCAAATAACGGGCCGGGCAGGACTCATCCTCGGCCAAACATCTGCCGTTTCTGGACGCTGTTCCATTTGCTCATTAAACAATTTAATCAAAGCAATGAGCAACTCGAGACAGAAGTTTCAGGGACTCTCAAAGATCACTTGAAAAGTTGCCCTCCCTTTCGTTTTGGGAGAAAACAGACTTTTCTGCACCAAAGAAAGCAAACACCGAAATACTAAAAAGCCCCAAAAGAATGACTGCATTGTCTTGTATTGCTTTGTATTATTGCCAAAAGGCCCATCCTACATAATTCTACCTAAACACCTTGGACATGCCACTAGGTGGCACCCATAGGTTACTCTTAGGACAGTGAGTCTACCACGCATTGGGCATTGGCTGCTCCAAGGAAGCGCACCCAAGGCGCACCCTTTGCAAAAAGAGAGAGGTTCCAATTACTGGCGACACAAACTATCTTGCTGTAGTGAAACGCCTGGGTTTCCAGAGCCAGGTAAATATTCCAGATGTTTCTGAATTGCAACTCCTCCCCGTTGGCAACAAAGTCATGGGTTGATGGGAAATAACGTAAAGGTTTTTCCCGACATTAAGTCCAGTCGTGTGCAACTCTTGGGGTTGGTGCTCATCTTCATTTCCATGCTAAAGAGCCGGCATTGTCCACAGACACCTCCAAGGTCATGTGGCCTGCATGACTGCATGGAGCACCATTAACTTCCCACCAGAGCGATACCTATTGATCTACTCACAATGGCATATTTTCGAAGTGCTAGGTTGGCAGAAGCTGGTGCTAACAGCGGGAGCTCAACCTGCTCTCCAGATTTAAACCTGCGACTTGTCAATCAACAAATTCAGAAACTCAGCACTTTAACCCGCTGCCCCATTGGGGGCTCCTGATGGGAGATATGACCTAGAAATATCTGGAGGGATGCCGCTGACCAATCTTAATCCAGTGGCTGTTGTGAATGCATACAACTGCATGGTGCTGGGACAATCTACTAATCCATTTGCATCAAACTCAACACCTGCAGACTAAATCTGGCCTTCCATGTCATGTTCTATGACCCTCCAGATGCTGGACTACAATGTCTATATTCCTCATCATTGGACATCATTGGACATCAAAAGAACCGCAGTGGTGCAATGGGTTAAACTCTTGTGCTGGCTGAATTGCTGACCTGAAGACTTGAAGGTCGGCGGTTTGAATCCGCAAGACGGTGTGAGCTCCCGTCTGTCAGCCCCAGCTTCCCATGCAGGGACATGAGAGAAGCCTCGCACAGGATGGTAATGCCTCCCGGCGTCCCCTGGGCAATGTCCTTGCAGACAGCCAATTCTCTCACACCAGAAGCAACTTGCAGAAAACTCACAGCTACACAATTTTTAGGTGCTGTCTAGGCAATACTTGCTTTATAGTGGAACACAGAAGAGTTATTTCTTTGCATTACATGGAAAACATAGTCAAATTTATTATTTATTTCAAATATTTGTACCCAGCCCTTCTCAACCCCTCAGGGCGGCTTCCAGCCGGCAATGATTCGATGCCCCCACATACAACATAATAAAATACAATAATTACATTAAAAAACAATAATTACAATTCAAATAAAAATAGTTTAAAATAGTACTGGCTAGTTGGCCTTATCTAAACTAAATTCTGTGACCAGTGACTCAATCAGGAACCTGTCCATGGTCCATATTCCATAATGTTGTCATCATTGTCATTGTCACCATGCTACCCGAAAGCCTGGTCTCTGATATCACTACAACCACATTTTCAACTTCTTTCTGAAGGATAGGAGGGATGGAGTGGACCTAATTTCACTGGGGAGCGAGTTCCACAGGTAGGGGGCCACCACCGAGAAGGCCTTGTCCCTCGTTCCCGCCAAGCACATTTGCGTCAGAGGCAGGGTCGAGAGCAGAAGATCTTAAACTGTGAGGTGGGATATAGAAGGAGATATGTTTGGACAAGTACACTGGGCTGGAATCGTATAGGGCTTTATAGGTTAAGACAAGCACTTTGAATTGTGCTCAGAACTGGACCAGCAGCCAGTGGAGCTGACATAACAGGTATTCCCCATAGTAGCCTATGGATGCGAGAGCTGGACCATAAGGAAGGCTGAGCAAAGGTGTTGGAGGAAAATTCTGAGAGTGCCTTGGACCACGAGAAGATCCAACCAGTCCATACTCCAGGAAATAATGCCCGGCTGCTCATTGGAGGGAAGGATATTAGAGGCAAAGATGAAGTCCTTTGGCCACATCATGAGAAGACAGCAAAGTTTGGAGAAGACAATGATGCTGGGGAAAATGGAAGGAAAAAGGAAGAGGGGCCGACCAAGGGCAAGGCCCTTAAATGGGTGTCCTCTTTTCTCCAGCGAGTGGAGAGGGGAGGTATGGTTTCTGAGAGGCTCCCCTTAAGTTGTGGGGTGCCTCAGGGAGCCATTCTCTCCCCTTTACTATTCAACATCTACATGGGACCCCTTGCTAAGCTGGTGCGGAGTTTTGGTCTGGAGTGTCATCAGTATGTGGATGACACCCAGCTGGTGCTGAGGATGGACGGCCGGCCGGACTCTGTACCCGATTGTTTCCAACTATGCCTTGAAGCCGTGACTGGCTGGCTACGGGCCAGTCAGCTGAGAGTGAATCCTTTGGCTGGGTCACCCGGGTGGATGTGAGCTCCGGCTGCCTGTGCTGGACGGCGAGGCATTACGCCTGTCGTCCCTAATAAAGAGTTTGGGGGTCCAGTTGGACCCGCTGCTGACGATGGAGGCTCAGGTCTCCACTGTCAGCAGATCTGCCTTTTACCATCTGCAGCAAGCAAGGCAGCTGCCGCCCTACCTATCCGGTAATGACCTAGCCATGGTAATCCAGGCAACGGTCATCTCGAGGCTAGACTACTGTAACAGCCTTTACATTGACCTTCCTTTGTCGGTTTTCTGGAAGCTTAAACTGGTGCAGAACGCAGCAGCGAGACTCCTGGCTGGAGTACTGGCCAGGGCTCACATCACTCCAACCCTGCAGCGTTTGCACTGGTTACCAATTGAGCACCAGGTCATCTTCAGAGTGTTGGTATTGACCTTCAAGGCCTTGCATGGTCTGGGGCCGGTGTACCTGAGGGACCGTCTACTCCCATATGTTCCCCAGAGATCCCTCCGTTCAGAAGACCTCAATCTTTTACAGATTCCATCATTACGCACCATCCGTCTGTCTTCAACTAGACAGAGAGCCTTCTCCGTGGTGTCACCTTGTTTGTGGAATAGCCTACCACCAGAAGTTCGTTCAATTGGTGAACTAATGGCCTTCCGGAGAGCATGTAAAACCGCGCTGTTCCGGCAGGCCTTTAGCTTATCACTTCCCTGGGAGGATGGAATTGTCCTATTTGGAACTGTTCCAATCTTGTCTGTTCTTACACTGTTATTTGGTACTGTTTTAAATTGTTATGTCTTATGCCTGTTGGTAGTTCGATACACTGTAAACCGCCCTGAGCCATCTGGAAAGGACGGTATACAAATCGAAATAATAAATAAATAAATAAATAAGGTGGAGGGATGGTATCCTCGAAGGGACTGGCTTGACCTTGAAGGAGCTGGGGGTGGCCACGGCCAACAGGGAGTTCAAACATCCGGGCATCCCCTGGGAAACGTCCTTGCAGACGGCCAATTATCTCACATCAGAAGTGACTTGCAGTTTCTCAAGTCGCTCCTGACACGACCAAGAAAAAACTACGCCAAAGACTTTGAAATGTGTAGTGTAAATGAAGAGAGACATAATCGGCGTGAGATGTGGAACAAACACCTGCCAAAACAAACCTCCTGCATCACTCCAATAATGATATAAACTCTTTGAAAAGGGACCAACGCCTTGATCAGCCCAGCCTAAGGGTTTGGTTTTTTTAAAAAAAATACTCGTACGGAATTAAATATTCATCAATAGCATTATCCGTCTCTCTGGCATAAAAGGAGCACCAAAATATGAGATCCGCACATAGAGACTCCTCCATAATTTAGCACGAAAGGACGAGGTGGGAATAAAGCCTGCCAGGAAGGGAGCGAAAATCCCCAAACAGGAGAACGACTGCAAGACAAATGGGAGGGTGGGGAAGTGGCCAGTTAACGTGCTATTTTTAATTACAACAGCAGTGGGGAAAGGAGGGGGGGCACCTCACCTCCTTGTTACCATAGCAACATCCCTTCCTACCATCCTGAAACTTGGATTGCCATGGAAACATAGACCGCCCGGCCACCTTCACCACAAGGAACCGAAATGGCTTCTCTGGGTAGTTGACACTTTCGATGCACCTTCCATCTTTTTGACCAAGACTAGGAGGAGATAGCCCTTAATGACTTATTTGTGTTAATTATCGTGAAGGGAAAGTGCAAGGTGCTCCCTTGTCTCAAACTGGGTTCGGTTTGGTCTGAACAAGAAATGAATTCATGAATAATTTGAAATGGGGCGAAAATGATGCAATGGCACGTGGCAACCAGCAAGTCCTCTTGCTCATTCCTGTGGCACAATAACAACATTGGGCTGCTGTAAGTTTTTCGGGCTGTATGGCCATGTTCTAGAAGCATTCTCTCCTGACGTTTCGCCTGCATCTATGGCAGGCATCCTCAGAGGTTGTGAGGTCTGTTGGAAACTAGGAAAATTGGGTTTATATACCTGTGGAAAGTCCAGGGTGGGAGAAAGAACTCTTGTCTGTTGGAGGTAGGTGTGAATGTTTCCATTGGCCACCTTGATTAGCATTTAATGGCCTAGCAGTTTTCAAGGTGTGGCTTCTTTCTGCCTGGGGGAATCCTTTGGTGAGCAAGTGGACAATTTCAACAGAAAAGAAGAAACCATAAAAATGAACAAAATCTGGCTACCAGTATTTTAAAAAATTCCAAAATCATAACAGTAAATAAAGAACAACATTCAAAAGCAGCGGAACTCCAGACAAAAGAAACAATCAGGGACAGCTAATCACCTCACAACAAGAAGCAAGGAGAGGAGAAGATAGGAAAGGAAAGGAGAGGAGAAGAAATGAAATGAAAAGAGAAGAGAAGAAAGGAAAGGAAAGGAGAAGAAAAGAAAGGAGAGGAGAAGAAATGAAACATAGGGAGAAGAGAAGAGGAAAAGAAAGGAAAGGAGAAGAAAAGAAAAGAAAGGAGAGGAGAGGAGAAGAAAGGAAAGGAGAAGAAATGAAACAAAAGGAGAAGAGAAGAGGAAAAGAAAGGAAAGGAGAAGAAAAGAAAGGAGAGGAGAGGAGAAGAAAGGAAAGGAGAAGAAATGAAACAAAAGGAGAAGAGAAGAGGAAAAGAAAGGAAAGGAGAAGAAAAGAAAGGAGAGGAGAGGAGAAGAAAGGAAAGGAGAAGAAATGAAACAAAAGGAGAAGAGAAGAGGAAAAGAAAGGAAAGGAGAAGAGAGGAGAGGAAAAGAAATGAAACAAAAGGAGAAGAGAAGAGAGGAAAAGAAAGGAAAGGAGAAGAGAGGAGAGGAGAAGAAAGGAAAGGAGAAGATATGAAACAAAAGGATAAGAGAAGAAAAGAGAGGAAAAGAAAGGAAAGGAAAAGAGAAGAAATGAGAGGAGAAGAAAGGAAAGGAAAGGAGAGCTTAGGAGCAAGGAGAGGGTGATGGTATGAATGGCGGTGGTAGCAGTCAAAATTTTAGAGCAGGGTCTGTGTAAACAACCTTGGGGCCGTATCTGGCCCACGGGATCTAGTTTGGGGACCCCTGCCATAGATCCTTACCTGTGTGAGATATGAGCTGCGAACTTGCCCTGCTTTACTTGAACAGAAACAGATGGCTGGGAGAGGGATAAAACCCAAGCTAAATCCAACCTGAGTCTGGCTACTTAAGTATCACTTGCATTATGAGCTCCTATCAGGGGAAGGCTATCAGATTTTCCAGGGAGAGTGATAAATAGAAAAGGGTTTCCCGGGCAGCCAATTGAGGCTGCAGCTCCTCCTGCCGCATGTGCAAAAGGCACTGTGAGGACGGCAGTGTCATAGAGCCAGGATGTGCATATTGTGTACACGCCTTTGGCTGCCCAGAGAAGCCTGTAAAGTATCACCATTTACAGCCAGGTCAGAGGTTATGCCCTGCAGGAGCATAGGGCAGGCCCTGCATCCCTTAAGCAGCCATTGAATCGGAGCCTGCATTCCTTTAAGCTTCTCCAGCTTCTGGACAATGTCCTTCTATCCCGGGGCTTCAAATCTGCTCTAAATGGGCTTCTCTGGGGCAAAGGCGGTAGGTAGGTAACTAGCCGTTCAAAGAGGAGACTGAAGATTTCTTTTGCTTGATGAGATCTCTGATGCAAGGCTGCAGCTAGATGTTTGGTTGCCTGAATCAAAGGACAAGATGGTTAGAAGGGAAATTATTTTCCATGCTATCAGTGCATTTTGCATGTTGATGCCACAGACCAAAAAGTGTGCATGGTGTATATATCTCTCTGTATATTTATTATTATTTTCAAATATTTGTACCCCGCCCTTTTCTACCCCCGAAAGGGGACTCAGGGCGGCTTACAGCCGGCAGCAGTTCGATGCCCCTCATATACAATCAATAAAAAATTACAGTTACATAATAAATAACACATTAATCAGATTAAAAACCATTTTTAAAAGTACAAATAGTCCGAGTTCCACAATCACAACTTAATCCGAAGCCAGTCCACAGTCCGTTTTCCATAGCATTGTCATAATGTTATTGTCCGCCTGCTACCCGAATATCTAACCAAATGCCTGGTCCCATAGTCACGTCTCCAACTTTTTCCTAAAGGAAAGGAGGGAAGAAGTTGACCTAATTGCGCTGGGGAGTGAATTCCACAGGCGAGGGGCCACCACCGAGAAGGCCCTGTCCCTCGTCCCCACCAAACGTATTTGCGACAAAGGTGGGATCGAGAGCAGGGCCACCCCGGAAGATCGTAAATTTCAAGGTGGGACATAAGGTGAGATACGTAGATATCCATGCTTTGAAATTCCATCCCATGCATGTAAGGGAGTGGACTATCATTCACAAAAGATCCCACATTCACAAATTTTCTAGTCTTATTAACACTATATCAGCCTCTAGAGTTTTACTGCCAAGGCTAACAAGATGTTAAGAGACATTCAAGCAGTCGCCAAAGACCATCAGAAAACATATATTTCTGATGGTCTTAGGAACCTCTTTGGCAGAGAAGGCATAAAATCACTCCTCCTGTCCTTCTTTTCCTTTTTGGAAACAGATGCAAATCTGTGGGAAGTTTGGCCCAATTCTATAGTTCGGAATGCTCTCTGATTGTAGGTGAACTATCAATCCCAGCAATGACAACTCCCAATTGTCAAGATCTATTTTTCCCAAACTCCACCAGTGTTTACATTTGGGCATATTGAGTATTTGTGCCAAGTTTGGTCTAGATCAGGGCTGTCCAAGAGGCGGCCCTGGGGCCGTACACAGCCCCTGAGCCCCTTCCCTCCGGTCCCCTAACTTGTTTTAATAAAATACAAATTAAAAAATAAAATAAAATAAAAAAACCTACTTCCGGGTTTAGGCAAGCATCGCGAGACTACGCTAGCCACAGACGGGATGTCGAGGAGGTCGAAATCCGTCTGTGGCTGTGGCTAGTCTCACGATAGCTGCCGAAATCTCGGGTCCCGTGGGACTTGCGGCTGGCCTGGGCGCGCGCCTCCTCCTCCCTCGCGGCTGCTTCCAGGCCAGCCCCCATTCCCTCAGAGGGAGGGAGGAGGGGAGTGAGGCAGGGAAAGCCCCTCCTGGCTCCGTCCTCTTCCTGTGTAGGGCCCTCGCTTCCCGCCCCACGGATGGGAGAGCCGCCGCGCCCGGCCTGAGCTTGGCCTCGGCTCCAGCGGGGCTCTTCGGAGACGGCGGCAGTATTGGCGCTTTGGCCCTGTGGCGGGGCTCCCACAGTATGGGTAAGGAAGGGCCTGGCTCGAATCAATCAATCTAAAAACAGTGGGACGTTGGGTGAGGGGGGGAGGGGTCCCTCAGCGGCGGTTTCCTTGGCGACGCTTCCTTCCCCTCCTCCGCGCCCCCTCCCCCCTGGTTGTGCTGCCTTCCCCCGCGTGCAGGGCGCAACGTGGCTTCCTTTGCGCCTGCCCCCCGCGGCTTGTTTTCCCTTCAGGGAGGGAGGGAGCTCTTTGGGCCTCCTCCACCCGCTCTGGGAAAGGAGGCCCCATCAAGCCCTGCGACGGCATTGAGGTGTTTGGGGTTTTTTTGGTGTGTCCCAATTTGAGTGTGGACTCAAATAACTCAAAGGTATTAGGAAACATTCCCCCAAATCCACCAGTGTTCCCATTTGGGTATGTTGAGTATTCGTGCCAAGTTTGGTCCAGATCCCATCATTATTGGAGTCCACAGTGCTCTCTGGATGGAGGTGAACTACAACTCCACAACTCAAGGTCAATTGTAAGTAAATTGGAGCCGGGGAGGGGGCAGAGCCGGGGAGGGGCGGAGGTGGAGCCGGGGAGGGGGCGGAGCCAGGGACAGAGGCAGACCCTTCGCCCCCCCCAGGTGATCAGTGACCGGAATTCCGGCCCTTGGGCACGTAGAAGTTGGACAGCCCTGGTCTAGATCTATTATTGTTAGAGTCCACATTGCTCTCTGGATGTAGTTGAACTACAACTTCAAAACTCAAGGTCAATGCCCACCAAACCCTTCCAGTATTTTCTGTTGGTCATGGGAGTTCTGTGTGCCAAGTTTGGTTCAATTCCATCGTTGGTGGGATGTAGAATGCTCTTTGATGATAGGTGAACTATAAATCCCAGCAACTACAACTCCCAAATGACAAAATCACACTCCACCCAACCCTACCAGTATTCAAATTTGAAAGTATTGAGTATTTGTGCCAAATTCGGTCAGGTGAATGAAAATACATCGTGCATATCAGATATTTACATTGCAATTCATAACAGTAGAAAAAATACAGTTATGAGATACCAACGAAAGTAATTTTATGTTTGGGGGTCACCACAACATGAGGAACTGTATTAAGGGGTCACGGTATTGGGGAGGTTGAGAAACACTGGACTGAAGCATTCGTTAAAATACCCTCACAACCTTTCATAGGTGAAAACCAGAAGCCTTGTGGCCAAGCAACTCTAAGGGGTTGTTGAGATGGCAACAGTTTCTACGAGAAATGATACACAAGGAAGAAGATATTGCAGGTGTGCTTTTCTCTGAGATGAGAGAGGGTTAATTGGGATTCTCCCAGCCAAATTGGGACCATTGGAGGGTATCCTTTGGTTACTGAACCTTGTCGGGGCTAATAAAGCCTCCCTACAATCTATCTTGTGTTCCTTTACTTAGCTCCATGAACACATAGTTTGAAATACGCATTGTGCTTGGAAGTGTCCCTGTGCTTACATTATTTTTTGTGTGTGTCAGGATTAAATTGAGAAACTGCAAGTCGCTTCTGGTGTGAGAGAATTGGCCGTCCGCAAGGACGTTGCCCAAGGGGATGCCCTGATGTTTTGGTGTTTTACCATCCCTTGTGGGAGGCTTCTCTCATGCCCCGACATGGGGAACCGGAGCTGACACAGGGAGCTCATCCTCATTCTCCCTGGATTTGAACCCCCGACCTGCCGCACAAGGGTTTAACCAGTTGCTCTATTCATTCCCCTCCTGCAAGTAGAGGAAATTAATAACTATCTACCTGCAAATATTGAGCCATACCTTTTTAAGCTCTTCTGGGGTCCTGTGCCATAGTATTTCATGAGTGTGAGCATGATTTTGTAATAGGAAACCGAGTTTATGTGCTGGAATAGCTGGGACAGCAGCCTCAGTTAAAGAGTCAAGAGCAGACCCAGATTACCCATAAGGCCACCCTAGGCCATGGCCTATGGGTGTAAGCCCAGGGGGGTGCAATTCATGGACCAAAAAAAAAAGTTCAAACAAAACCACAATATGCGGCATGATGACTCTCTCTCACTCTCTCTTTCTCGGGGGAGGGTGGCGGATCGCGTTGAGGGGGGGGGAGGAAGGAATGGCACCCCCCCTTGCCATCGCCCCCGCTCCCTTGTCAAGGAAGGAGGGCACAAGAAGAATGAGGCAGACGGAAGCCCCACCCCCGGGGCCGCTGGCGGGCATGCGCACGCGGCAAGAAGGTGCCTCTGCCTCCTCCACCATGTTCCTGGGTGCTGCGTATGGCTGGCAGCGCGGCCCCGGGGGATTCCCTTCTTTCCTCCTCCTTGGTAGGAGGAAAGAAGGGAAGCCCCCGGGGACGTTGCTGGCCATGCGCGGCACCCAGGAACATCGGGGAAGGAGGCAGAGGCGCTCGCGCCCTCCTGCCGAGCGCGCATGCTTGCCAGTGGCCTCGGGGCGGGGCATCACTCTGCCTCTGTCCCGGGGCCGCTGGTGGGCATGCGCGCGTGGCAGGAGGGCGCGAGCGCCTCTGCCTCCTTCCCCAATGTTCCTGGGTGCCGGCTCTGGAAGGCCCAGGGGCCGTGAAGGGGCCTGGGATCGGCTCCCTGGGCTCCTGCCTGGCCCAGCTGCACAAGGGCGCCGAGCCGGGCCTGGGCGACACCTTGCTGGCCCTCCGCACGCAGCACATCGGTGAGAGAGGAGAGGCAGGCGGAAAGAAGGAATGTGGGTGGGGGTGTGTGTGCGGTAGAGATTGGTTTGGGGGCGTAATTCCAAAATGTGGCCTAGGGCACCAAAAGGTGTTAATCCGGGCCTGGTCAAGAGTGGCCGAGTGATGCAGAATGCTTGTGCCCACCTCCCAGGAAAGGCATACCATCCCATGAGAGAAAAGGCAGGTTATACATTACTTTCCTAAATGTTCCCTATGCCACCTCCAGGCCTGTCCCTTGGGAGTTATCTGGGAACACAAAAGAGTTCCTTTGGCAATGTCAGCAGAGAGATGGGTATCGCTGCCAAACACCTGCTTTGGAATGTCGTTCCCTCGGCCTCATCCTTTCCACCGCCAAACAAAAACATTCTTTTGCAAACAGGAAGAAGAATCTCCTTGGAAAAGGCACGTCTTGTCGAGCTGCCAGGCTCATCTGGACCGTTGCAAGGAGTTTCCTCGAAGGCCTGCAGACGGATGCTTTCCAGGTTGGCCGGTGGGGAGCGTACGCAAGGGAAACATCCTCCCTTTGTTGGCTATTGTTAGCCTTCCGTCACCTGCAGAAGCCAGTGGTGGGGTGACTCAGGCCCTTGCAATGCGGTCCCGAAACAGGATGCGCCCTGGAAGTAGGGTAGCCTGGAACCGGGGCCCAGGAACTCAGGAATGCGGAAACAGGGAGGCCGGTGTGCGCCTTTGTGCGTAAGAGGGTTTCCTAGAATGTTGAGGATTGAATTAATGTGGGCCGCAAAGAAGGTGCAAAGATGTAATAGAGGTTATCTAAAGCAAGGATCTGCTATAGATAGCATGGACAGCTGTCATCTGCAAGAAAGCTCTGCAGCATGGAATGTCCCTGTTTACCTTTCCAGTCATACATGCCATTAGACAGCTCAGGTGGTCATTGTTACTCACTGGGGATGAGTAGTAAGACCCTAGAAGATAGATCTGTGAATGCTAAACATCCCATAGCTGAGCTTGTGGTCCTTAGATGAACTGTAAGATCCTGGGCCATTGGCAATATCAAAGTTATAGCCAGCTGCTAATCTGGAGTGTGGTGGAGGCTCCTTCTTTGGAGACTGGATGGCCATCTGTCTGGAGTGCTTTGAAGACGATTTTCCTGCTTCTTGGCAGAATGGGGTTGGACTGGATGGCCCACGAGGTCTCTTCCAACTTTACTATTCCATGTGTCCAAAATGCCTTGGTCTATCTAGTCAGCCATTCCTCCTCCTCCCCATCACTCTCATGTTCTGCTTTTTCCTACAGCCCATCAACATTCACAGCCATTGAATACATTTTAGGCCTTTTCTGAGATGATACCATCTGTTGTATCATGCCGATGACAACGTAGTCTGTGCGCATTCAGAAGAAGACCTACCTTCCACTCCAAACACCTTTGCAGGCGCATATGGGAAGCTCGGCCTCTCATTGAACCTTGAGAAAACCAAAATGCTCTTCCAGCAGCCACCAGCCAATCCCTCTGTAATGCCAGAAATATAGCCTAATGGTGTAACTTTAGAAAATGTTGACCATTTCTTCGAACGACAAGTCCATCTTAATATGTTTTCAATATCACTTATTTATTTATTTTATTTATTTTATTATTGAGGCTTCTATGCCGCCGACTCCCGGGGGCTCGCGGCGGCTCACAAAGCCAGAGGCATAAAACAGGATTAAAACATAAACAATTAAAAACATAAAACAATTGAGCAATTAAACAATTAAACAATTAAAACAATAGCAGGACAGGGCCTACTACAAGCGGAGCAGCAACAGGTGCCAGCGCAGTACCCAAAGTACACGGGCCTACTCTCCAAAGGCCTGCCTATACAGATGGGTTTTACAGGCCCGCCTAAATGGGAGTAGATCTCTCAGGGCCCTAGTTTCAGCCGGGAGGGCATTCCACAGCGTAGGGGCTATGACGGAAAACGGCCTCCGGCGGGTGGATGTCAGGTGTGCCGACTTTGCAGATGGTATTTCCAGGAGGTTGGCATCCTCTGACCGTAGTGATCTCGCTGGGCAATAAGGAGTGAGGCGGTCCCTCAGATACGCTGGCCCCAGGCCGTACAAGGCCTTAAAGGTTAGAACCAACACTTTGAAGGCGATCCGGTGCTCAATAGGAAGCCAGTGCAGCTCCTGCAAAACAGGTGTTATTCGGCAACCTGCTGGTGTGCCAGACAGGAGCCGGGCGGCAGTGTTCTGCACCAGCTTGAGCTTCCGGATCGACGACAGAGGAAGGCCAACGTAGAGCGCGTTACAGTAATCTAGCCTAGAGATGACCGTGGCTTGGATCACCGTGGCCAGGTTGTTCCGGGAGAGGTAGGGGGCCAGCCTCCTTGCCTGGCGGAGGTGGAAAAAAGCAGCCTTGCTGACCTGGGCCTCCATGGTCAGCTGGGAGTCCAAATGGACCCCTAGGCTCTTCACAGACGGCACTGGGCACAGCAACGCACCGTCCAGGGTCGGAAGCCGGGCACCCACCCCGCCCGGGTGACCCAGCCACAAGATCTCCGTCTTCGCCGGATTCACCCTCAACCTACTGGCTCACAGCCATCCAGTGACGGCTTCGAGGCAACGCTGGAAATTATCGGGGACGGATTCTGGCCTGCCCTCCATCCTCAGAATGAGCTGGGTGTCATCAGCGTACTGGTGACAGACCAGCCCATAACTCCGCACCAGCTGTGCAAGCGGCTGCATGTAGATGTTAAATAACAGAGGGGAGAGAATGGCCCCTGGGGAACCCCACAGACTAGAGGGGAGCCCCGGAGATCACCCGCTCCTCCTCACACGCTGAGACCGCTGGCGGAGGAAGGAGGTCAGCCAATTAAGGGCAGTCCCCCTCACTCCAGCCATGGCCAGGCGGTGGATCAATAGATTGTGGTCGACCGTGTCAAACGCTGCCGTGAGGTCCAATAACACGAGCAGCGCAGACCCGCCTTGGTCGAGCTGGCAGCGGAGTTGGTCTGTGATGGAGACCAGGACCGTCTCCGTCCCATGCCCCGAACGGAAGCCGGACTGGAAGGGGTCTAGCCACGTTGCATCATCTAAGAAGGACTGCAATTGCTCCATTACTGCCCTCTCAACCACCTTCCCCAGGTACGAAAGATTCGACACCGGGCGGTAGTTGGAGGGAACCGCAGGGTCCAATGATGGTTTCTTCAGTAATGGAGCTACCACCGCCTCTTTCAAGCACTCTGGAAAGACTCCTTGCTCAAGGGAGCTGTTTATGATATTCAACAGAGGCCCACGTAACCCCTCCAGGCAAGATCTAACAAGCCAGGAGGGGCACGGGTCTAGGGAGCAGGTGGTGGGACGGGCTGCAGCCACTATCTTATCAACAGCGTCTGCGTCCAGTGGCCGAAACCAGTCGAGGGTGGGCCCGGCGGAGGGCCACGGAGTCTCGAGCTCTCTTACTGTATCAACTGTGGCCGGAAGGCTCAGTATCTTGTCTGTGAAGAAACTCTGAAAAGCACCGGCAGTGAGGGCCTGATCACTATTTTTTTGGGACGGTAGGGACCGTCGTCAAAGACCGAATTACCTTAAACAATTGGGCCGGGCGTGAGTTAGCAGACGCTATCAGGGCGGAAAAGTACACATTTTTGGCCGCCTTGACAGCATGCTCATAAGACTCTTTAATTAGCTTATAAGCTGATACTGAGGCTCCGTCACGGAGTTTCCTCCACTCACGCTCTAGCCGTCTCCTCTCCCGCTTCATGGCCCTCAGATCCCCTGTATACCAGGGGACCGATGATTGCGGGGTCGGACAGGACGCCTAGGGGCAATCTCGTCGAGAGCTCTAGCTAACGAGGTGTTCCAGGCCTGGACTAGCTCATTGACTGAGACGCTGATAGACTCCAGATCCCTCAGAGCATTCAGGAACCTTTCGGGTTCCATAAGTCTCTTTGGGCGAACGAAAAATCTGTTCGGCGCCCTTGCATGGGGGCGGTTGCTCAACCCGGATCCTTAGAGCACAGTGGTCCGACCATGGAACCTCTATTACGGAGGCTAGGTCCACTTGAACCCCGCGCTGAACACCAAGTCGAGTGTGCCCGGCCGAGTGTGTGGGTCCCGAGCTACAAAGGGAGAGGCCTAATGTCGCCATGGTCGAGATTAGGTCCGCAGCTGCAGATGGAACAGAGCCTGCGTCGGCGTGGACATTGAAGTCACCCAGAACAATAAGTCTGGGAAACCTCAATGCCCACTCCGACACAGTCTCGAGCAACTGCGCCAGGCTCTCTGCTGGTGCGCTAGGCGCACGGTACAGCAGCAGAATCGCCAGGCTCTCCGGGGACTCCCACACCAGGCCGACACTCTCTAATCCCGAGGTGACCAGCGCAGGGATCGCTCTAAGGTGTAATCCGTCACGGGAGAGTATTGCCACCCCACCCCCCCGTCCCTCGTTCCTATTCTGGTGCGTGGCAACATAACCAGGGGGGACCACTTCCTGGAGGCAGATGGAATCGCTCTCCTGGAGCCAGGTCTCAGTGATACAGAGTAGGTCCGCTTTGAGGTCTTCACAAAACTCCCTGACGATGGCAGTCTTGTTCCGGATGGAACGGGCGTTAACCAGCACCAGAGTGGAAGGGGGGAAAGCTGGATGTCTATCAACAACGTGTCTGGGGATAGGACGCAGGTCAGAACCGGGCCGAGTCCGTCTTTGACTCGGTCCGGTTCTCGCCGTTAAGTTCGCATTCGGCCTGCGCCTACCGTACTCACCCCGCCCCGAGATCACTGGGATGCTCAACGGACCTGGATGGCAGGAGTCGGCTGGGATTCTACTTCAATCCTCCAGTCCATCTGAATATGTTTTAAATATTCTGTCACTGAAGTCCAGTCTGTTTTCTTCATGTTGATTTCTTGTGCAACCGCTTGTGTTAAGATGTCCATTTTCATAATTTCTAGGAGTTTGGATAGCCAGTCCTCTACATTTGGAGGGCTCTCTTCTTTCCATTTTTTTTGCCAGAGTCATCCTGGCTGCTGTGATACAACATACAAATAATTTTTCAGTATTTTTATCTAATTCAAAATCAAGAAGGCCTAGTATTAAGTAGTTCGAAGTAGAATCCTAAGTGATATTAGATATTAAGTAGTTTCAAGGTGGATACCTCTAAGTAGATCGGTTATGATTTGGTTTTGTGGTTTGAGCTATGTTTGCAAATATGTTAGAGAAAGGGTATATGGGGCCGATAACAAGGATGGAAGTACTCATGTAGTGTCTGTTCTATTCGTATGTTTTTTCTTTTGTTTAGTTATGATTGTCTAATGTTGACCATTTCTGCTATCTTGGCAACCACCTCTCCACAGAGGTCAACGTTGACACTGAAATACAATACCGCCTGAGCTCTGCGAGCGCGGAATTCTTCTGAATGAATCAGAGAATGTTTGAGGATCGGGATATCTGTAGGGAGACCAAGGTGCTTGTTTATAAAGCTATTGTCCTCTCAATCCTGTTGTATGCCTGTGAAACGTGGATTGTCTACAGATGTCTCACTGAACTCCTGGAACAATTCCATCAGCGTTGCCTCCGAAAAATCCTGCAAACTTCTTAGGAAGACAGGCAGACAAATGTCAGCGTGCTGGAAGAAGCAAAGACCACTAGCATTGAAGCGATGCTCTTTCGCCATCAACTTTCTTGGACTGGCCACGTTGTCTGAATACCCGATCACCGTCTCCCAAAGCAGTTATTCCACTCCCAATTGAAGAACAAAAAACAGAATGTTGGTGGACAGGAAAAGAGATTTAAAAATGGGCTTAAACCCAACCTTAAAAACTGCAGCATAGACACCGAGAACGAGGAAGCCCTAGCCCTTGAGAGCTCTGGCTGGAGTTCAGCTGTGACCAGCAGTGCTGTGGAATTCGAAGAGTTATGAATGGAAGACAAAATGGAGAAATGTGCCAAGAGGAAAACACATCAAGCCAACCCTGACCGGGACCGCCTTCCACCTGGAAACCAATGCCCTCACTGTGGAAGAACACGTGGGTCAAGAATAGGGCTCCACAGCCACCTACGGACCCACCGCCAAGGCACTACACTTGGAAGGTCATCATACTCGGATAATGAGGTATAGCCTAAGGAAAAGACCATCTTAGCTGGAAGATCCCAAGACTTGGAGTCCCAGTAAAATTATGTGCACAGCTTTTGCCCCCCACCCCAACCCCAAGTTCTGCGCTAAACAAATATCCATGTGTTGGAGTAAGGCAGGCATGCATCAGTTCCAGGATTTTCTCTTCCTCTTGATGTGCAGGATAGTAATCAGATAAGAATATAATCAGAACAGAATCTGGTTTGTGCAGGTTGAATCCCTTTTCGCCTGGATTAGATGCGTTTTTTGACACCTTCTGCATGCCTTTGTGTTCTGAGTGGGGGGAGCCCTGGCTAATTATTGGGTGGGAGGCTGCCAGGCGTTCTAGACTACACTGAATATTCTGAATTGCCTGAGAAAACCTTACGAAATGTACGTATAGAGTTCCTGTATAAGTCAACAGGTGATTTGAAGGCACATAAATACACACAAACCTAGCACCTTACAATTGCTCAATCCTTATTCTCTCAAATTAGTTGCATTTGCAAAAAAAATGGTTTGAAGGTTGAAACTTAGTGGGAAAGAAAAGGGCAACGATTAATGTGCTATGTTTGCATAATTATAATGTATATTAGAGCACTTTGCATAATGAGAATAATTTGCATGATGTGCAAATTATAGGTGGAGAATATATATATATATATATATATATATATATATATATATATATATCTCCAAGCAACTTTAGATGTGACCAAAATAGTAGCAGAGTTTAACTTAAGAGTTCTCACTGTCAGAAACAGAGCTTTTCAACCTTTATGATGGATGTCAGTGTCATTGGGGAAAATGGCCTCCCAAAGGAGACACGTTTAGTGTGTTGTTGAAGGCTTTCATGGCCGGAATCATTGGGTTGCTATGGGTTTTCTGGGCTGTGTGGCCATGTTCCAGAAGCATTCTCTCCTGACGTTTCGCCCACATCTATTGCAGGCATCCTCAGAGGTTGTGAGGTTTATCTATTTATTTATTTATTATTTAAAACTTTTATATCCCGATCTTCTCACCTCCGTAGAGGGACTCAGACCGTAGAGGTTCACAACCTCTGAGGATGCCTGCCATAGACGTGGGTGAAACGTCAGGAGATAATGCTTCTGGAACATGGCCACACAGCCCGGAAAACTCACAGCAACCCAGAAACAGATTTAGCCTCAAGAACTTTTGTGGACCATCCCTGAGACTGTTTGGCCTCAGTCCAAGAAAACTTCACAAGGTGAGGGGCAATGGTCTGTGAAGCCATCTGGTCACAACGCTCTCCAAAAGCATGAGATCTATTGTGTTCCTGCAAATAGCAGTTACAGTAATTATGTATGCATTTAAAGATGGGCTCAAAGCCAACCTTAAAAACTGTGGCATAGACACCAAGAACTGGGAAGCCCAGGCCCTTGAGCGCTCTAGCTGGAGGTCAGCTGTGACCAGCAGTGCTGTAGAATTTGAAGATGGCGAAAGAGAGAAATGTGCCAAGAGGAAGGCGTGTCAAGCCAAACCCGACCAGGACCTCTTTCCACCTGAAAACCGATGCCCTCATGCAGGCATGTAGCCGGGGGCTAAGGGGCTTCAGCCCCGAAATGGGTGGTCCAAGAGCCTTACTGGTACATTATTTAAACTGTTATGTTTATTCATATCATGATCTGATCACCATGCCATTATATCCCACATTAGTGGGGTTACCAAAAGGTTTGCTAGGGTAGACCCTCTTTCTCAGCCCCCCAGAAACAAACTCAGCCCCCGAAACAAAATCCTGCCCCTGCCCTCACGGCAGGAGGACATGCGGGTCAAGAAGAAGGCTCCACAGTCACCTACGTACCCACCGCCAGGACACCGAACTTGGAGGACCATCGGACAACGACGGATCACCTAAGTAAGTATTGACATTTAAGGCATATATGCAATTCCTGTGTGCATCCACATCCTCCTTTGTCCTTTTTGTTTGGATAATGCACTCTCTGCGCTCTGGTAACATGGAAGTGGCCACCTTAGATAATTGAGCCAATTTTGAAGACGGCACTCTTCCCAGACCTGCTGCCATTGTGAAAACGAGACAGCTGTCTGTCTCAGGCAGGAGATTTGGAGTGTTCCATCCAAAGGAACATAAACTCTTCGCAGTATAGCTTATTACAGGCATGGGCAAACTTTGGCCCTCCCTCCAAGTGTGGACTTCAACTTTTGGACTTCAACTTCCACAATTCCTAACATATCCCCCAATTATCAGAAGGAACTTGAGAAACTTCAAGTCACTTCTGGTGTGAGAGAACTGGCCGTCTGCAAGGACGTTACCCAGGGGATGCCCAGATGTTTGATGTTTTGCCATCCTGTGGGAGGCTTCTCTCATGATCCCGCATGAGAAGCTAGAGCTCAACAGATGGGAACCTACCCCGCTCCTCTGATTTGAACCGCCAAACTTTTGGTCCTTGGATTTGGATTCGAACTGCCAACCTGGGGGTGGCCAGAGGAGCTTTTGCACAACTAAGACTTGTGCGCCAGCTGCGCCCGTACAGCTACACCCGTATCTTGGTAAGTCTGACTTGGCCATGGTAGTCCACGCTCTGGTTACATCCCGTATAGATTACTGCAACGCGCTCTACGTGGGGCTGCCTTTGAAGACTGTTTGGAAACTTCAGCTAGTACAACAGTCGACAGTCAGATTACTAACTGGGGCGACATACAGGGAGCATACTACCCCCCTGTTATGCCAGTTCCACTGGCTGCCGGTCCATCTCTGACCCCAATTCAAAGTGCTGGTTTTAACCTATAAAGCTCTAAACGATTCTGGCCCAGCTTACTTGTCTGAACGCATCCACCACTACGTCCTGCCTTGAAATCTAGGATAATCCGGGGAGGCCCTGCTCTTGCTTCCGTCAACTGCTCAAATGCGCCTGGCGGGGACGAGGGACAGGGCCTTCTCGGCGGTGGCTCCCTGCCTATGGAACACACTTCCAACTGAATTCAGATTGGTCCCCTCCCTCCTGGCTTTCCGAATGAAATTAAAGGCATGGTTCTGGGACCAGGCTTTTGGGCAATAGATGTAGGCAGCACTTTAAAGGGACAAATTGCAATGGTGATATGATTGACGAGACTGGTTTTTATTGTTCAATCTTTGTATGGTTTTAACTATATATTGTTTTATTGTGTGATGTTTTAATATGTGATTTTATTATTGTAATTATTGTAATTTTTGTAATAGCCTCTAATGGGGCTCAATGTAATGCCGTCTCGAGTCCCCCTTCGGGGGTTGAGAAGTGACGGGATACAAATGCGGGAAATAAATACATAAATAAATAAACAAATCCTATTGGCACAAGAGTTTAAACCACTGAGCTACCGGGGGCTCCTAGGAAACACCACAGTAGTCCATGCCCTGGTTACATCTCAAATAGACTACTGCAGTTTTTCTCAACCAGTGTGCCGTGGCACACTAATGTGCCGTGACGAACCTCCTGCTGTGCCACAAGAAAAGCTCTCTGCCCCCCTTTCTCCCCCCTCCTGCAAAACTCCTGCTGCTTGGGGGAAGAGGAAGGGCCGGGCAGTGGCGAAGAAAAAGAAGAAGGGACCGGGGCGCTGCCTCCTTCGGCCGTTTTCCCAGCCAGCCTCCAATCCGCCATGACGCCCACCATGACTCTCGCCCCTCGCTTGCTGAAGCCGCGTGGAGGAGGAGCCCCGCCCACTAAAGCCCGTCCACCGCTTATGCTCCTCCTGTAGGAGAGCTGAAGCTGGGGGGAAGGGGCGGGGCATGGTGCGGCCTGTAGGAGAGCTGAAGCTGGGGGAGGGGGCAGGGCATGGCGCGGCATGGCTCTGCCCCCTCCCCCGGCTTCGGCACTCCCAGCAGCTGCTCCAGCTTCGAGGGACAGTGCCAAGCCAGCATTGTGCTGGCTCTGGCACAGCTGGCTTGGCACTGCCCCCCTCAAGCCTGGAGCAGCTGCTGGGAGAGGTGAAGCCGGGGTAGGGGGCGGGGCATGGCGCAGCCTGGCTCCGCCCCCTTCCTGGCTTCGGCACTCTCAGCAGCTGCTCCCAGCAGGCCACCAACCCCAGCCGTTCTTTACTGTGTTAGAGTGTCATTTTGTCTCAATTTGGTTGGTGGTGTGCCCCCGGATTTTTTAAATGTTAAAAGTGTGCCGCGGCTCAAAAAAGGTTGGGAAACACTGGACTACTGTAATGCTCTCTACGTGGGGTTGCCTCTGAAGACTGCTCGGAAGCTGCAATTAGTCCAACGCTCGGCAGCCAGGTTACTAACAGGAGCGGGGTACAGGGAGCATATAACTCCCTTGTTGCGCCAGCTCCACTGGCTGCCAATTAGTTTCCAAGCACAATTCAAAGTGCTGGTTTTAACCTACAAAACCCTATATGGTTCTGGGCCTGTTTACCTGTCTGAACGGATTCTCCCCTATGAACCATCAAGGACATTAAGATCCTCCGGAGAGGCCCTGCTCTCGGTCCCACCTTCTTTGCAAGCGCGGCTGGTGGGGACAAGGGACAGGGACTTCTCTGTGGTGGCCCCTCGGCTGTGGAACTCTCCCAAGTGATGTTAGATCTGCCCCCTCCCTGCTGTCCTTCAAGAGGCAGGTGAAGACTTGGATCTCGAACAAAGCTTTCCCAGAATAGGCTGTGATTGATTATAGTATGAATTGAGTAACCATGTTCACAGATCGAGTTGAATTTGTTTTAAATGGCTATGTGATTTGTATGTCTGTATTTTGGTGCTTTATGTTTTTAATATATTGTTGTAACAGGTTTTTAATTTGTATAGCATTGAATTTTTCTGTAAACCGGTCTGAGTTTTAGATCGGAGTAAAATAATAATAATAATAATAATAATAATAATAAATAAATAAATAAACACATTGAGCGGGTGCAATTTGCAACCCTGCTTCAGACAGCAAAATATTTTGGGCTAACCTTGCCAATCGTGTTGTCCAAAGAGAGTGAAGCAGTCTTTCTTTGTATTCCGGAATGAACAACGGATGCCGAGTTCTAAGCACAGAATATACCTGGGCGGACAGGTGTGGACGATAGGGCTTGTGCAGCGGGTACACTGCTTTTGCCCGGCTGCCTCTGTTGGTGCACACAGCAATAGGTTCCTTTCCTCCCCTCCCCAGGCCCCAACATGAAAGCCACAGAACAAGTCAAGACATCACCACACAAATTGGAGAATATCGGGGTTTCTTATGCCTGCCAGCAATTTTCACCGACAGAAGTGGAAGCGGATGTAGGCAATGGCATACAACATTCCTCCCTCTGTTCCCATCAGCAGAGCCAGGCAGGCAGCTGGCGTTCTGGCACTCACTGCCTTTTAGACTCTTTCTAAGTGCAGGAGAACCTGCAGAAGAGGAGCAAACACAAGCCCAGAAATGCTCAGCTAGTTTTGGTGATCTAGAGCAGTGTTTCCCAACCAGTGTGTCGTGAGTGATCATCAGGTGTGCCGTGGGAAATTGGAACCTCCAATACCCTTTCTTTCCCCTCCTGCCGAACACTTTTTTCTTCTCCACTCGGGCTCCCTTCTTCCCAGCCTCGCTCTGCTCGCTTTGCTTCGCTTTGCTCTGGGGCGAGTCTGCGCAGTAGTGCCCGCACGACACTCCCTCCCCTCCTGAACACGCTCACGCTGCCCCCTCAGATCAAAATGGCGGCAGAAGCAGCAGTGGAGAAGAAAAAGTAAGTGTTCGGCAGGAGGGGGAAGAAAGGGCGCTAAGGGGAAGGGGGAGGAAGAGGTCTCTGTCGAAAGCTGGCATGGGCAAACTTGGACCTTCCAGGTGTTTTGGACTCCAACTCCCACCATTCCTAGCAGCCTCAGGCTCTTTTCCTCCCCCTCAGCCATTTAAGCAGGAAAGGGCCTCAGGCTGTTAGGAATGGCGGGAGTAGAAGTCCAAAGCACCCAGAGGGCCAAAGTTTAACCATGCCTGTTTTAGGGACCTTAAAAGTGGTGAGCCTCCTTCCAACATTGTGATTCTGGATAGAAAACAAACAACAATCTAACATAACATTGTTTGAGTCCGCAGTGCTCTCTGGGTGTAGGTGAACTACAGTAGTCCATGCTGTAGCCCCAAGATCTGCGCATGTGACCCCACTCCTGCGTGCACTGCACTGGCTTCCCATCGAATTCCGGGTCTCCTTCAAGGTGTTAGTTCTAACTTTCAAGGCCTTATATGGTTTGGGGCCAGTGTACTTGAGGGAGCGTCTTACCCCATACAAACCCAGAAGATCACTGTGCTCAGAGGGGCTTAATCTACTAGAGGTCCCTAGTATTAAGATCTGTAGGCTGTCGAGCACCCGGCAGAGAGCATTTACAGTGGCCGCTCCGACCCTCTGGAATTCTCTGCCGGAAGAGATACGAGCACTACGGGGTTTGTTGGCCTTCCGCAAGTCTGTGAAGACTTGGCTATATAGGCAGGCATTTGGTCCCAACTGATGCCTCCTTAGTTGCCAGCTGCCAACATACCGTCCTGCCATGTATTGCCTCTGCGTATTATTGCTTGCCGGGATCATTTGTGGGGAGGGGGGCTTTTGGGTATACGTCTTTTATCTGTTTATTGATGTTTTATTGATTTTATGCTGTAAACCGCTCTGGGCTCCAGAGAGAGCGGTCTACCAAATCTAATTTATAAATAAATAAATAAATAAACTTCCAAACTCAAGGTCAATTCCCAAGCAAACCCTTTCAGTACTTTCTGTTGGTAATGAGAGTTCAATATGCCAAGTTTGGTTCAATTCCATTGTTGCAAGAGTTCAGGATGCTCTTTGATTTTGTGTTAACTATGAATCCCAGAAACTGTAACTCCTAAATGTCAAGGTCTATTTTCCCCAAACTCCATCTGTGTTCATATTTGGGCATATTGAGTATTCATGCCAAGTTTGGTCCTGATACAACATTGTTTGAGTCCACAGTGCTCTCTGGATATAGGTGAACTACAACTCCAAAACCCAAGGTCAATGCCCACCAAACTCTTATAGTATTTTCTCTTGATTATGGGAGTTCTGTTTGGGAAGTTTGTGTCTTTCTGCCATTCCTGCCAGGATATCTATGTTGTGTTCATCAAAACAGGCCCGGGTTTCATACTGAGTGTATAAATACACTTGAAAACATATTAACGATGTGTATTACTGTGTTAGAGTGTAATTTTGTGTCATTTTGGTTGGTGGTGTGCCCCAGGATTTTGTAAATGTAAAAAATGTGCCGCAGTTAAAAAAAGGTTGAAAAACACTGATATAGAGAGCTAGATCATGTCTGGACAATGTCTGGGCTGGGCTAGCACTGGTCACTCTCAAAGATTTGTTGAAACCATCAAGTCTTCAAACTCTTATGAAAATATGGGAGGGATGGGGCCTGTCTTATTTCTCTAGGAAGGACATTCCAGAGACGGTGGGCCACCACCGAGAAGGCCCTCTCTCTCGTCCCCATCAACCTTGCTTGTGATGGAGGTGGGAGTGAGAGCAGGGCCTCCCCAGAGGATCTTAGAGTTTGCGCCAGCTCATAGAGGGAGATGCGCTCGCAAAGATAGGCGAAGCCCGAACCTTCTGATTGCCACAACCCCTTAAAACAGTTCTTCATGTTGTATATTATTTTCTTTTCTACTTTATAACTGTAATTTTGCTACTGTTATGAATCGTCATGTAAATATGTGATATGCAGGATGCATTTTCATTCATTTTCATTCATGCCCAAATTTGAATACTGGTGGGGTTGGGGGGGGGGTTGATTTTGTAATTTGGGAATGGTAGTTGCTGGGATTTATAGTTCACCTGCCATCAAAGAGCATTCTGAATCCCACCAGCGATGGAATTGAACCAAACTTGGCACACAGAACTCTAATGACCAACAGAAAATACTGGAAGGGTTTGATGGGCTTTGACCTTGAGTTTTGGAGTCGTAGTTCACCTACATCCAGAGAGCACTGTGGACTCAAACAATTATGGATCTGGACCAAACGTGGCACGAATACTCAATATGCCCAAATGTGAACACCGGTTGAGTTTGGGGAAAATAGACCTTGACATTTGGGATTTGTAGTTGTTGGGATTTATAGTTCACCTACAATCGAGCATTCTGAACACCACCAATGATAGAATTGGGTCAAACTTCCCACACAGAACCCCCATAACTCCCATGTGTTTTGTGATGGTTTTTGGCGACCCCTCTGACACCCCCTCCCTACCCCCTCCTCAGGGTTCTGACTCCCAGGTTGAGAAACACAGATCTAGAGGTCTCTCCTTCCCGTGTTTCTGAATTGGCTTCTGAAGCGGGTGGATAACAATGAGGTTGTCTTCTGTAATTGGTGTCTACTGGTGACGGGATCTTTGGGTGGTTAGAATTGCTCCATCAGAATGCTTTCAAGTGGTTTCGGTGTCCATTGGGGGGTCCCAGTCATCTGAATCCACCCAAAGGCGTGAGGCTTCTATACAAAGTAAATAATGCAAACGGACTGAAGAGGGCCTGTGGGTGGTACTGTTCTTGCGGACGGCAACAAATGCTTATTCTTCTGCAGAGACATTGAACACCAATTGAACAAAAAGAACGAGGAAATGCTGGTAGCAGTCTAAACTCTGTGGTTTGGAGAACAAACAAACAAACAGATAGTGCCCAGTAGCCATTTGATTTTGGCTCCAAATAAAACTGGGTCTTGCAACTTCTATAAATTATCCAGCAACATTATATTTACTATTCATTTGAGCTTATGAGTTCTGTTAAAAAAAACTACCTTGTAAAACATATTTTTGTTCAAATGCGGTCCAGGGCATTATCAGAGCACAGAAACTGCATCTCGGCTACAGAAATCCAAACACCCTTTTTGGGTTCTTAGTGTCCATTCCACGTTTCTTCTCAACTCTAAGGATTGTAAGGCCAGCCCTTTCCCTCCCTCTCTGTCTCTCTCTCTGGCTTTTAATGAAGGCTGACATTCCCTCGAAGCCTGTTCTGTTCCGTCCACTTTTGTGTTTTGAACATTTCTGGGGAGCTGCGCCATGCACACTCATGGAAGGGAAAGTGCCCACAATCTCAACAGGGAAAAGGACCCGAAAACATTTCAGAGGTGCGTCTGTTTAATGAAATACCATATAGCCAAGTGCCCTCCTGTTCTTTGGCACTACAAATCCCATACACAGCCCAGCCAATATGGATAGTGCTTTTATATGGCAGGCATATACCTCCAAAAGATACCCATTCCCTTGCTCTGATAGTAGATGCTCCTGTCCTCTAACGTCTCTTTTGTTTTCAATGAAATGCTTCAGGTCTGATGCCATGACAGCTGTCCGTTATCATGGGAATAGCTCAATTCATTTTGACTGCAATTTGGTCAGCATTGAATTCTGTTTGAATGTAATTAGAGCCTAGGTTTCGTCCGATGCAGTAGAGCAGTGTTTCCCAACCTTTTTTGAGCCGTGGCACACTTTTTACATTTGCAAAATCCTGGGGCACACCACCAACCAAAATGGCACAAAATGACACTCTAACACAGTAATACATATAGTTAATATGTTTTAAAAATGTATTTATACACTCAGTGTGAAACCTGGGCCAGTTTCAATGAACACAACATAGATATCCCGGCAGGAATGGCAGAAAGACACAAACTTCCCACTCAGAACTTCCATAACCAAGAGAAAATGCTATAAGAGTTTGGTGGGCATTGACCTTGAGTTTTGGAGTTGTAGTTCACCTATATCCAGAGAGCCCTGTGGACTGAAACAATGTTGGATCAGGACCAAATTTGGCATGAATACTCAATATGCCCGAATATGAACGCAGATGGAATTCAGGGGAAATAGACCTTGACATTTGGGAGTTGTAGTTTCTGGGATTTATAGTTCCCCTATAGAACCACACCAATGATAAAACTGGGCCAAACTTCCCACACAGAACCCCCAGAAAGCAAGAGGAGGTCTCTACTTGGGGAAAGGGAGGCAGGTCTTCCCAATGCATGGCGAGGAAGAGATCAAGTAGACAACGGGTGGGGAGGGGGGTGTTTGTAATGTTGTGCCTTTATCGAGGTAGGTTTCTTAGGGTTTTTATACTTCAACACACTAGACTCTCCCCCCCCCCCCCTTCCTGGAGGTTCCAATTTCCCACGGCACACCTGATGATTGCTCACGGCACACTAGTGTGCCCCGGCACACTGGTTGGGAAACACTGCAGTAGAGTACATTAGAGTCTCGCGTATCCAACAAACGGGCCGGCTAAATGTTAGATACGCAAAAATGTTGGACTCCCCCTCCCCCCCGCGTCAGAAGCAATTTGAGAAACTGGAAGTCACTTCTGGTGTGAGAGAATTGGCCATCTGCAAAGATGTAGCCTGGGGACACCCGGATGTTTTGATGTTTTTACCATCCTTTTGGGAGGCTTCTCTCATGTCCCTGCATGGGGAGCTGGAGCTGACAGAGGGAGCTCATCCATGCTCTCCCTGGATTTGTACCTCCGGCCTGTCGGTCTTTAGTCCTGCAGTCACAAGGGTTTAACCCAGTGATTTCCAAGCTTTTTTTGGCCTACCGCCCCCTTTCCAGAAAAGAAATTACTCACCGCCCCCCTAGAAATTATTTTTTTTAAAAATTAATAGCAATTAAACAGAAAGATATATGTATTAATGCAGTGGTTCTCCACCTTTCTAATTCCATGACCCCCTAAATAAGGTTCCTCATGTTGTGGTGACCCCCAACCATATTTTTGTTGCTACTTCATAAATAATTTTGCTACTCTTATGAATTCTAATACAAATATCTAATATGCAGGATGTATTTTCATTGTTACAAATTAAACATAATTAAAACATAGTGATTAATCACAAAAAATTAATATGTTTGGGGGAGTATGGACAACGGATGATGGGATTTGCAGTACCTTCAATCGATTCAGCTCTGACTTCCACAGACCACTGAGACCCCCCACAAATTACAGAACTGGACCAAACTTGGCACAGAGAACCCACATGACCAACAGAAAATACTGGAGGGGTTTGGGAGGAATTGGCAGTGATTTAGGGGAGATGTAGTTAGTTCACCTACATCCGGAGAGAATTGAGAACCCAAACAACTATGGATCTGGACCAAACTTGGCACGAATACTCAATATGCCCAAATTTGAACACTGGCGGAGTTTTGAGAACATAGCTCTTCTCATTTGGGAGTTGTAGTTACTGGGATTTATGGTTTACCTACAATCAAAGAGCATTTTGAATTTCACCAACAATGGAATTGAGCCAAACCCCCATGACCAACAGAAAATACTGGAGGGGTTCGGAATGAATTGCCTCCGCCGGGGAAGGCCACGTTTTCTTCCGCCGTGGCAGGGAGGCTCTGCCGGAGGCAGGGCCGTAGCCAGGATTTGATTCGGGGGGCTGAGTTTGGTTCGGGGGTGGGGGGCTGAGCCAGGGTGGAATAGGGTCTACCCTAGCAAACCTTTTGTATTTTTATCCCAATAAACCCATTAATGTGGGAGATAATGAGAATGATGATCAGATCATGATATGAATAAACATAACAGTTTAAATAGTGTACCAGTAAGGCCTTTTCGCGGACCACCCTGAGAATTTCGGGGGGGGGGGCTGAAGGCCCCTTAGCCCCCCCCCTGGCTACATGCCTGGCCGGAGGACGCCGAGGCCTTTGCACTGCAGCCCCTGCACTGCGTGTCGGCAAAGCAGAGAGGCGGGGCAAAGAAGAGGGCCATGCGACCCCTCCTAAATGGCCAATCGTTCACCACCCCCTTAAAGAAGTTCACCCCCCCCCCCAATTCCACTGAGCCTCCACCACCCCCTTGGATCGCCTTACCGCCCACCAGCAGGTGGTACCGCCCACTTTGAGAATCAGTGGTTTAAGCCATTGTGCCACCAAGGCCTCCTAATAAATGTTGGATAATAAGGAGAGATAAAGGAAAAGCCTATTAAATGTCAAATTACATTATGATTTGGCAAATTAAGCACCAAAACATCATGTTTTACAACAAATTGACAGAAAAAGCAGTTAAATGCATGATAATATTATGTACCTGTAGTAATGACTGTGTTTACACATTTAGCACCAAAACATAGCAATGTATTGAAACAGCTGTGGATCCAAGCGGGAGGCAGGCTACCTTGGATAATACAGAACACTGGATGAGCAAAGGTTGGATAAGCGAGATCCTACTGTACTTGCAAAGCTTCAGAGTTGGTTGTGCTTCTACCATTTTGATCTGATTTGGATTAAGAAAGGAAGAAGGGTTAAAGGTCTGCTCCTTTGACAGATGCCAATCCAGGATTCTGTTCCTTGCAACTGCTGAACAATAATACTACATATTTGGTATGACCATTAACAGAACAAGGGTGGTTATTCTAGATGAGCAGTTCTCAACCTGTGGTCTGTGGACCACCAGTGGTCCGCAAGAACTAAAATATGGTCTGCAGCCTCACCATTCCTACACCGTTGCAATGAGAGTGACTGGTCTTGCAAAACCCTCTTACAGTGACAATGCTTATTAAATATGGTTTTCTGTGGGCGAGCAGATGTCGACTATTGGATGGCATATGTTCTGTATCAGAAACTAGAGCCGATGTGGTCTATCCAATGCAATTTTCGAATCAGCACCCCCAAATAACCGAATCTACAGTTGACCAAAAAGTGATTCGTAGCCCTTTTGGTACTAATGTTGGCGAGTGGTCGCTGGTCAAGTGGTCCCTGGTCAAAAGAAGGTTGGGAACCACTGTTCTAGATCATACCACTAGTGAGACAGAGACTTTGCAAGTGCTAAAAGACTTATTTTCTTCTGTTTACACTAAACAACCATGAATGTTTGTGTACTCAAAACATAGCCTCAATGATAAACACATGTCTATAAACATGCCTATAAACAAGAGATTCTTTTATTTTTAACATGGTGAGGCCCAGTTTCTCTGAAAGCCACCCTAAGTCCCCGTTGGGGAGATGGTGGCAGGGTACAAATAAAGATTATTATTATTAATATTAATATTATTATGATATTGGGACCGTTGGGAAGCAGTCACTCTTTCAGACAGATCAGAGCAGATCTTCTTGTCTTATTGGCATCAAATGCATGAAGTCCCCATGATCAACCCTTTGGTGGAAAATACACAAGGGGTGCAGATAACACATCCCGATCGTAGCCTGGTTTGCATAACGGTTACCTGTGCTCTTTCCTGTGAATATCTGCATATGGAGGAATCAGCAAGAGGGCATGGGAGCATCTCTGCCAGTGGAGACCGTGAATCCATTTCAGTTTTTAGCCCAAACTTCAAATGAGCCGAACTTTGGAGACAGGATACATCAGACTGGGCAGTGCCTTTACAGTTCAAACAAAAACCCAGAGTAGATTTATTCAGTATGAAGACCAGGCAGTAATTCTTGATGGTCATCTGCAAGGCTTTTGCTCTCCTGTCTTGTGGTTCTGTGTTGGACAGCTCTGTGGTGGACAGCAGCAATGCAGAATATGTAGCGTTGTAGACACTCTATGGCTGCATCTTAACCCACTGCGGTGACAAAGAGTGTTAAAGCGCTGAGCTGCTAAGCTTGTTGACCGAAAGGTCACCAGTTCGATTCCGGGGAGCGGCGTGAGCTTCCACTGTTAGTCCCAGCTTCTGCCAACCTAGCAGTTTGAAAACATGCAAATGCGGGAAGGTAACGGTGCTCCTTGCAGTCATGTCAGCCACATGACCTTAGAAGTGTCTACTGACAACGCCGGCTCTTCAACTTACGGTAGAAATGGAGATGAGCACCATACCCCAGAGTCAGACACGACTGGACTTCATGTCAAGAGAAAACCTTTACCTTTACCTAAACTGTAAGTTTGACCCCACTTTAACTCCCATGGCTCCAACTATGAAATACTGGAATTTGTAGCTTTGACAGTGAAGCTATAAGACTTTGTAATATAGTAATACTTTATTTATATTCCACTTTATCTCCCTGAAGGTCCTCAGAGCGGATTACAACATACACAGATAGGCAAACATTCAATGCCTTTAATACAGTGGAATAACAATGACATACAAATACATAGAACAAAGGTAAAGGCTTCCCCTTTCATCCTTGGCTTTCTGGAGGCGGTGCTCAACTCTGGCCATAGGGAGGTGCTCTTGTTTCATTTCTAAGCTGACGAGCCTATTGTCCGTATACACTTCCTGTTCGTGTTTGCTGGCATGAATGCATGGGCACCTTTATTACCTTCCCGTCGAAGTGGTACTTATTGATCTACTTACATTTGCATGTTTTTGAATTGCTAGGTTGGCAGGAGCTAAGGCTAACAGCGGGAGCTGACCCCAACCCGCAGCTTCAAACTGCCAAGCTTTAGGTCAGCAGATTCAACAGTTCAACGATTTGACCCGTAGCGCCACCGTGGCCCATGTAAACACTCATGATTCCATAGCTTTGAGCCATGGCAATTAAAGAGGTCAATGAGGTACACTTAGATGTCAACGGGCATCAGCTTTGGCTAAGATGGCCAATATTTAGGGATGATGGGAGATGCAATCCAATAACGTCTAAGGAGTTCCCTGTTTTATTTTTGTGAAACACATGATGCTTTTAAGCATCTGTAGCCTTTCCTATAGAAGACTGTCCCTGGGAAGTAAGATACTCAATCTTCCTAATGAAATACATCACTGAGTAATGGTGATTAAGGATATACCGCTTGTACGTTTCTAAGATTTGTGATTGTTTCTGTGTGCTTCCAAGTTGTTCCCAATGCCCTAAGAGGACTTATCATGGGGGTTTCTTGGCAAGATTTTGAGGCCAAGAGAGTGTGACTTGCACAACGTCGCTCATTATGGATGAGTGGAGTTGCTGGCATCCTAGAGCAAGACCATTACTCCGTGCTGCCTTTCAGCCTCTAAGGTTCACACTGTCATTTAAGGACATTTTAGAATCATATTCTGGATGACCAAGAGGCCGAACGAGTGGTCATGATGTGCCAATGTGCGCTTTGTTGTCGATGTGTTCCCCCTGGTTTCCATCCAGGACCTGACCCTTCATACCAACATTCCAGGAGCGTGATCTGTCTGGAGGCAAAGCCGGCCTCAGCATCCTTCCTCCGGAGCATTTCTTCGGTGGCTTCCTGTTTATTCCCCAAGAGTCCAAGCCATTTGCAGGGACACCTTGAGGCACTTAACGGCTCGTTTCTCTCTCTTCCCCCCTTTCAATATCTGCCGTTGTGCTGGCTCTGCTTGTATCACAGATGTTCATGTCGTAGGAGGAACTTGGCCATCCCTGCCACTTGCAAAAATGCTTCGACCATGACAAACCTTTTCCTCTCCATGTTTCCATCAGGTGCCTTGAGCAGAAAAATAACAGCCGTACAATATTTGCCCATGACCCAAGATGAACATCTTACTTTTTCACACACTTGCTAAGCAAGCTACTAGATAATTTTTATTTTTTAAAATATAGTCTTTATTAAAAAAAATTAAATTGTAGGAAAACAGAAATCCCATGGCAGACTCCATTGAGCTAAAACTAGATAATTTTTATTGATCGTCTCAGATGCAAATTGAGAATAGAGTTATTATGTATTTAAAAAACCACAAAATTAAAAACTTGGCATTCTAGCAGATGGTGAAAACAGAAGAACAGCCTGCCTCAGAGAAGCATGCTTGCTCCATCAATTTTTTACATTTACACAAATGATCAGCCATTGCTAGAAAGGACAAAGAGTTTCATCTATGCTGACGATACTGCCATCACTGCTCAAGCAGGAAGCTTTGAAAGGGCTGAACAGAAGCTCTCCGAAGCTAGGTGATCTTACTGCCTATTACAGGGCAAACCAGTTGACTCCTAATCCATCTAAAATGCAGGTATGTGCTCTTCACCTTAAGAACAGACAAGCATTTCGAGCTCTGAGGATGACCTGGGAAGGAATCCCACTGGAGTGTTGCAGCACACCAAAATACCCCGGGAGTCACTCTGGACCATGCTCTGACTTACAAGAAGTATTGCTTGACTATCAAGCAAAAACTGGATGCTAGAAATAATATCATACGAAAGCTGACTGCCACAACCTGGGGATCACAACCAGACACAGTGAAGACATCTGCCCTTGCACTTTGCTACTCTGCTGTTGAATATGCATGCTGAGTATGAAGTACATATCATCACGTTAAAACAGTGGACGTAGCTCTTAATGAGATATGCTGCATTATCACAGGTTACCTACGCCCAACACCACTGGAGAAATTATACTGTTTAGCTGGTACTGCACCTCCTGATATCCACCAGGAAGATGCCTTCACTGTGTCTGGTTGTGATCCCCAGGTTAGGCCAGTCAGCTTTTGTATGATGTTATTTCTAGTGCCCACTTTTTGCTTGATAGTCAAGCAGTGCTTCTTGTAAGTCAGAGCACAGTCCAGAGTGACTCCCATGATACTGTAAATAATCACCTCCTCCTGAGAAAAAATTATCACAAAGGACTACCATCTTACCCACTTCATAGGAAATCCGCTACAAAACAGGAGCTTTTTTGTTGAGTTCCAGGGCCAGAGAAGCAGATGGCAAAAATAGAAGAATGGACCACCTCAGGGGAGCGTGCTTGCTCCATCAATGTGTAACATTTGCAGAAATGACCAGCCACTGCCAGAAGTGACAGAGAGTTTTACCTATGCTGATGATCGTGCCATCACCACTCAAGCAGAGAGCTTTGAAATGGTTGAACAAAAGCTCTCTGAAGCTTTAGGTGCTCTTACTGCCTATTAGGTCTGGGCAATCATGGTTCTAAATAGTTCTAAAGTACTTACAAAACTAAAATTCTGGTGGTGGAAACTAGTTGGAGCTGGTGCTTTGCTTCTATAGTGTTGCTAAAGTTCTGGTGGGGAACATTTCAGAACTCTAACAAAACTTTCAAAATTTCGTTGTAAATGGCAGTTCCTAATTGGTTCTGTTTTAAAAATCCCCAATAATGAAATAATAATGACATTTTGAAAGTTTTGTTAGAGTTCCGAAATGTTCGCCACCGGAACTTTAGCAACACTGTAGAAGCAAAGCACCAGCGCCACCTAGTTTCCACCACCAGAACTTTAGTCTTGTAAGTACTTTAGAACCATTTAGAACCATGATTGCCCAGGCCTAGCGCCTATTACAGGGAAAACCAGCTGACTCCGAATCCATCTAAAACATAGACATGTGCTTTTCATCTTAAGAGCAGACAAGCATCTCAATATCTGAGGATTACCTGAGAAGGAATCCCACTGGAGCGTTATTTATTTACCATTTATTTATTATTATTTATTTATTTCTAACCCACCCTTCTCAACCCTAGAAGGGGGACTCAGGGCAGCTTACATTCAGCACCACCAAGAGGCGATTTCAGCAATACAATAAAATCACAGCATTAACACAACATGATAAAAACAACATAACTGCAACTATACAAAGTCATCATTACATATTAAACCGGCCTCATCAGTCTTCACGCCAATCCAGTTCATCCCTTAAGGTGCTTGATTGCATCCATTGACCAAACGCCTGGTCTCACAGCCATGCCTTTACTTTCTTTTGGAAAGCTAGGAGGGAAGAGATCGATCTTATCTCAGTTGGGAGTGTGTTCCATAGGCAGGGAGCCACCGCCGAGAAGGCCCTGTCCCTCGTCCCTGCCAGGTGTATTTGAGCTGTAGACGGGAACGAGAGTAGGGCCTCCCTGGATGATCTTAGATTTCGATGTGGGATGTAGGGGTGGATGCGTTCGGACAAGTAAGCTGGGCAAGAACCAT
Source organism: Anolis apletophallus (assembly GCA_030556195.1). Taxonomy (NCBI): domain Eukaryota; kingdom Metazoa; phylum Chordata; class Lepidosauria; order Squamata; family Anolidae; genus Anolis; species Anolis apletophallus. Next base: position 28,938,708 of record JARBWK010000016.1, read on the forward strand.
TTAGAGCTTTATAGGTCAACACCAGCACTTTGAATTGGGCTCGGAGGTGGACCGGCAGCCAGTGGAGCTGACATAACTGGGGGGTGGTATGTTCCCTGTATGTCACCCCCATTAGTAATCTGGCTGCCGACCATTGTATTAGTTGGAGTTTCCAAACCGTCTTCAAAGGCAGCCCCACGTAGAGCACATTGCAGTAATCTATACGGGATGTAACCAGAGTGTGGACTACCATGACCAAGTCAGACTTCCCAAGGTATGAGCGCAACTGGCGCACAAGTCTTAATTGTGCAAATGCTCCTCTGGCCACAGCCGAGACCTAGGGTCCCAGGCTCAGCGATAAATCCAGAATCACTCCCAAGCTGCGAACCTGCGTCTTCAAGGGGAGTGTAACCCCATCCAACACAGCATTGCAGCACACCCAAAATATGGCAGTATAGACTCATATAATCCGATTCAATGCAGTTAATCTGCATTCTGATGCTGCATTATATGGCAGTGTAGATGCAGCCTCAGCCCTGTTCCTTCTAAATAAGGGACCACAAGCACACAAGTGCGTGAGTGCTTTCCCTGTGTTTGGTCCTGCAAAGCCCCAGCTCTCCCCAGTGTAAGGCTCTCCACAATGATTCCATCTCCATCCCGTTCCCTTTTGACTGCAGCTGTTTGGACAACAGATTGAAAAGATGCACTAAATGGCTGAAATTTAAACAGACCTTTGCTCTGCTTTAACCCAATCTGTTCCCAACAACAATGATTTGACAGAATGCCGTTTAAATTCCTTGCTCCTGGAATTTGGATAAAGGATCAGGCTATTTTATTAATCGATGTGCGGATAGATGGGGCAAGAGGGACATAATCTGGTCTCAACCCTTCACTCCTCTGTCCCCCATTGACAAAGGAGCGAGTGAGCTTGGAACAAAACAGAGCCAGGCCTGGCTTTGCAGGGGACGTTGCCTTTTCAAACCAAAGAATAAAACTTTATTGCCTTTCCCACTCCCAACAAGGCGGGGAGGGGGCGATTCTATGTGACACCTCATAATATCAGAAGCATGAATTGGCAGAGCCTTTCTAACCAGAGCGGGCCTGCTAAATTAAGTGTTGGTTTACTCATTTCCCATTGAGCAAGTTTTTTTCTCTCTCGCTTCTGCAGAGGATAAAGCCCAAAACAAAGAGATGAATTGCAAGAAGGGCCTTTCCAACTCAACACTGGGAATAACTTTATGACAGTAGGAACTGTTTTATTTATTATTTATTTATTTACATCATTTCTACCCCGCTCTTCTCAACCCCCGAGGCAACAATTCGATGCCGATACTCAATATAAATACAATATAAAACCATAACCATTCAGCATTAAAATACACTTAGGATTAACACGTAATACACATTCACTTAAGTTAAAATAGTGTTCCATCTACAACATGAGCATTGAGCCATATCCATCAACTTGCCATTACAGTTCCAATCCAAAATGCTGCATTGTGCTAATGTGCAAAAGCCTGCTCCCATAGCCAAGATTTTACTCTTTTCCTGAATGCCAGGAGGGATGGGGTTGATCGTATGTGGCTTGGAAGCGTGTTCCACAGGCGGGGAGCCACCACCGAGAAGGCCCTATCTCTCGTCCCTACCAACCGCATTTGAGAAGTAGGCAGGGGCGAGAGCAGGGCCTCCCCAGATGATCTTAAATTACGAGGTGGGACGTAGAGGGAGATGCGTTCGGACAGGTAAGTTGGGCCAGAACTGTATAAAGCTTTAAAGGTCAAAACCAGCACTTTGAATTGAGCTTGGAAATGGATCGGCAGCCAGTGGAGCTGACACAACAGGGGGTGGTATGCTCCCTGTATATAGCTCCAGTTAGTAATCTGGCTGCCGCCCATTGGACTAGTTGTAATTTTCGAACTGTCTTCAAAGGCAGCCCCACGTATAGTGCGTTGCAGTAATCTATTCGGGATGTGACCAGAGCGTGGACGACCGTAGCCAGATCAGACTTCCCAAGGAGTAGACTCCATTAAAAATGGGATAGTCTTAGTTTGGGATTTTTAGTCCAAATTTGGCTGTACGTTCCTTATAACGGGTTGAACAAGGCTTCTTTTTGGGTGCCTTCCAATTCTATGATTATATGGCATCACCTGCCCACACTCTATCCTTTATTCCTCTAAGGTTAGGTGCTATTGCTTATAGCCATTGGAAGGGAAATTGAATTTTCCCAGCATTAATGTGTTATTCTGAGCTATCCTTTTTATGATATTTATTTATCATGTCTGAAGCAAATTGAGGATACAGTTATAATGTATATAAAACCACAAACAAAGTTAAAAACTTGACATTGTAACTAGATTTCCTTTGACCAGAAGCTGGCCACTTGGAGTGCCTCTGGTGTCACTGTAAGAAGGTCCTCCGTTGTGCATGTGGCAGTGCTCAGGCTGCATTGTCATAAGTGGTCTGTGGTTTGCTCTTCTCCACACTCACATGTCAGGGACTCCACTTTGTAGCCCCATTTCTGAAGGTTAGCTTTGCATCACGTGATGCCAGAGCACAGTCTGTTCAGTGCCCTCCAGGTCACCCTGTCTGTATGCCCAGGGGGGAGTTCCTCATCTGGTTTCAGCCAGGTTTTTACCTGCCACTTTTGGACTCTTGCTTGCTGAGGTGTTCCTGCAGTATCTCTGTAGATTTTAGGAAGCTATTTCTCAATTTATGGCATTGGCATGCTGGTTGATATCCGAACAGAGGATGGGCTAGAGATGTCACTGCCTTGGTCCTTTCATTACTGGCTGCTACTTCCTGGCGGATATCAGATGGTGCAATGCCGGCTAAAGAGTACAATTTCTCCAGGAGTGTTGGGCATAGACATCCTGTGATAATCCGGCATGTCTAATTAAGAGCCACATCCAGTGTTTTAACTTGGTGAGATGTATTCCACACTGGGCATGGGTATTCAGCAGCACAGTAGCAGAGCGCAAGGGCAGATGTCTTCACTGTGTCTGGTTGTGATCCCCAGTCAGCTTTCGTATGATGTTATTTCTAGCGCTCGCTTTTAGCTTGATATTCAAGCAGTGCTTCTTATAAGTCAGAGCGCAGTCCGGAGTGACTTCCAGGTTTATTTGGGGGGGGGGGGGGGTTCCAATGCTCCAGTGGAGATTCCTTCCCAGGTAATCCTCAAAGCTCAAAATGCTTGTCTTAAGGTGAAAAGCACATATCTGCATTTTAGATGGATTAGGAATCAGCTGGTTTTCCCTGTAATAGGCAGAAAGAGTGACCTATTTGGTCACGCATTATCCACCCAGTGATGTTCATAGATCACATGTATATGCATAACTTGTTCAAAACCTATGGACGTACATTTATCTTTTGACGTTGAGACTCCGCCTTGAAAAAGCCTGGACACAGGCGAAACGGCTCAGGCCTGCAATTTTTTTTTACCATCGGTGGCCTAATCATATGTCCACTTAGGTCTGAATCAAATTTTCGGACATCTTTCCCCTCAGTGTGGAGTTCACCAGGAATCTTTCCCCTGGAGCAACAGAACATTACCTTCTCCGTAATTTGACGAAGATTTACTTCAAAACTCTGGGACATTTTGGCATACATTTTGGGTCCCATCCTCACCTTTAATTCAGAATGTTTGGACCTTTAATCTCTAATTTCTACATTTGGCGATCTATCTTTGAAGGTCGCTATCGCCTATCCTGTGACTCCTTTGGAGACATTTTTTGATCACTTGCTCGCTTTGCTCCATTGAACTTCGGGAGGGAAATATGGTTGTGATATCTGCTCTACATACATGCTTTTGCAACTGTTTTGGATATTGACTTTATATGATCTCTATTTATAAATGTGTATATTATTCTGGATTAGAATTTCCCTGTTTATCTTCTGTTTGAGAAGTTGTTACATTAATGAGCACATAGACTCAAAGTGTAGTGCTTTTTTATAGGCAGAAATAGTACCTAAAGCTTCAGGGCGCTTCGGTTCAACCATTTCAAAACTCCCTGCTTGAGCGGTGATGGCACAGTCGTCAGCATAGATGAAACTCTCCTTTCTGGCAGTGGCTGATTAATTGTGTAGATGTTAAATATTGATGGAGCAAACACACATCTCTAAGGCAGGCTGTTCTTCTGCCTTCTGGCAGTGGCTTTTTATGATACAAAGCATTAAGGTGACTCAGTTTTGGATGATCTATTAATACAGTGTTTCCCAACCAGTGTGCCTTGGCACACTAGTGTGCCGTGAGCGATCATCAGGTGTGCCGTGGGAAATTGGAACCTCCAATACCCTTTCTTCCCCCTCCTGCCGAACACTTTTTCTTGTCCACTCGGGCTCCCTTCTTCCCAGCCTCACTCTGCTCGCTTTGCCTCACTTTGCTCTGGGGTGAGTTTGTGCAGTAGCGCCTACACTGGTCATGTCTTCCTCCCCCCCCCCCGAATACGCTCACGCTGCCCCCTCGGATCAAAATGGCGGCAGAAGCGGCAGTGTAGAAGAAAACGTAAGTGTTCGGCAGGAGGGGGAAGAAAGGGCGCGAAGGGGAAGGGGGAGGAAGAGGTCTCTGTGGAAAGCTGGCATGGGCAAACTTGGACCTTCCGGGTTTTTGGACACCAACTCCCACCATTCCTAGCAGCCTCAGGCCCTTTTCCTTTCCCCCCTCAGCCATTTAAGCAGGAAAGGGCCTCAGGCTGTTAGGAATGTTGGGAGTTGAAGTCCAAAGCACCCAGAGGGCCAAAGTTTTCCCATGCCTGTTTTAGGGACCTTAAAGTGGTGAGCCTCCTTGCAACATTGTGATTCTGGATAGAAAACAAACAAACAACATAACATAACATTGTTTGAGTCCACGGTGCTCTCTGGGTGTAGGTGAACTACAACTTCCAAACTCAAGGTCAATTCCCAAGCAAACCCTTTCAGTACTTTCTGTTGGTAAAGAGAGTTCAATATGCCAAGTTTGGTTCAATTCCATTGTTGCAATTGTTCAGGATGCTCTTTGATTGTGTGTTAACTATAAATCCCAGAAACTGTAACTGAAGGTCTATTTTCCCCAAACTCCATCTGTGTTCACATTTGGGCATATTGAGTATTCATACCAAGTTTGGTCCTGATCCAACAATTGTTTGAGTCCACAGTGCTCTCTGGATATAGGTGAACTACAACTCCAAAACCCAAGGTCAATGCCCACCAAACTCTTATAGTATTTTCTCTTGGTTACGGGAGTTCTGTGTGGGAAGTTTGTGTCTTTCTGCCATTCCTGCCGGGATATCTATGTTGTGTTCATCGAAACAGGCCCAGGTTTCACACTGAGTGTATACATTTAAAAACATATTAACTATATGTATTACTGTGTTAGAGTGTCATTTTGTGTCGTTTTGGTTAGTGGTGTGCCCCAGGATTTTGTTAATGTAAAAAATGTGCCGCGGCTCAAAAAAGGTTGAAAAACACTGTTTTAATATACTAAATCTCATTATATTTATGAAAGATTGGTGCCTTTTGAAGGTGGAAACAGCAGGAGCTGGTTTGCTGATAGCTGGTGTGAAGGAGACTTTGTTAAGTTAATTTCCACTCTACTACAACATTTTGGTGACGAAGTGAATGCTTTAGCAAGAAAGCCAGTTCACCACCCTGTGTGTGGCTTTAGTTAATTCCGGGTGTTGAAACTGGCACCCTTTCCTCCAATTCTGTATTCAAGTCACTGTTAGATTAGCTCGAACAAGAAGCAAACCATATAGTTTGCTTATCCCAGCCCTTCATTTTCTTCTCTTTTACAAATAAAAGGGAAACTTAATTCAGCAACTCCTGGTTAGGGTGACATTTAACACCAGCCTGACTACATCAACTTCAGAAAGGTCAAATGGAAGAGATGTGGTTCGATTGCACGTACGTACATTTTTAAAAATGGCAACAAAAGACAATCCGTGGAGTTGGAATACTGCAGACGATTAAAAAAACCCAGTTGTGGTTACAAAATATCTTTTGCACCAACGACTTGACTATTTCAGCAACTTTGAATCAGGGTCATTTTCTTAGCAAAGACCCAAAATTGCGAAGCTGTGAATCGCCGCCAAGAGAGAGATTGCAAAAGCCTGGGAGACGAAAAGCGCCAGGAATTCGGGCAGAGTCGACCGTCAGGGAAGTGATGATGGTGCAGGACATTCCCTCCTAAGCACTCCTTATTGCAGAGAGGTTTTGGGAAGAGAAGTGCCTTTGCTTTCCGATGTCCAGGCTTCGACATCCATGTTTAAGTGACAAGCCCATCCACTTCCTTGAGTCTAATGCGCCGTCGAATCTAATGTGCACCTCAATTTGCAAAATCCCGAAACCAAAAAAAAAATTGATGGCGAATAAAATGTTCAGTGGCAAAAGAGCACTTTTTGTAATTTGGCTAGATGGGTTTTTAGATGGGTTTCAGGTCAGATCGGGAGACAAATTGTGGCTATGGTATTGTGAATAACATGTGCCTGGTGCAGGATTTCGCCCATTGTTGCTTCCACAAAGATTGGCAGTTGCAATATACTGGTTCTCTTCAACAGAACACTTCCCATGCTGGTTGGACCACAGTTCCCATCATCCTTAGCCAGGTCACCACGCTGACTCAGACTGAGCCCACTATATATATATAGTAGCTATATAAATATGATATATTATTATGCTTCACCTAAAATTGTAGGAAGGACATATAAGAGCCATATAGAGAATGCCAACATATATATATATATATATATATATATATATATATATATATCACTAAAATAAGGTAAAGGTTTTCCCTGACATTAAGTCCAGTTGTGTCCGACTCCAGGGGTGGAGCTCATCTCCATTTCTAAGCCGAAGAGCCAGCGTTGTCCGTACACACCTCCAAGGTCATGTGGCTGGCATGACTGCATGGAGCGCTGATATCTTCCCACTGGAGTGGTACCTATTGATCCACTCACATTTGTATTTTTTTGAACTGCTAGGTTGGCAGAAGCTGGGGCTAGCAGCGGGAGCTCATGCCACCCCCCCGGATTCGAACCTGCGTCCTTTCGATCAGCAAGTTCAGCAGCTCAGCGCTTTAACCTACTGCGCCACTGGGGGTTCCTTATCACTGAAATACATCAGTAAAATACACGTAGATATAGTAAAATACATTTATTAAACAGAAGGATGTGAAAAGTGCGAATTGTGGATTATCTGACTCGATATTCTGGGTTATATGGCTATGTGGGAGGGCCCTAAGTGTGCTGGCCATGTGCTGGGAATTAAATGGATGGTTGTTAGAAGCTGGAGGAGGCATTCATAGGGCCCCTCCATACAGCCATTTAACTCAGTTCAATGTGGATTTTATACCGCTGTGTGGAAGGGGCCTTAGTGGCACTTTACCTGGGTCTGTTTGCACTGAGATTTCAAGGCAGATAAGCCCTCGGTGGTCCAGTGGGTTAAATTATTTTATTTTATTTATTTATTTACAGTGTTTACATTCCGCCCTTCTTACCCCGCAGGGGACTCAAGGCAGATTACAATGTACACACACATGGCAAGCATTCAATGCCATAGACACACAACACATTGGCAGACATTCAGAGGCTATTTAACTTTTTCTGGCCACCAGGGGAGCTGTCGCTTCACTGTCCATCTGCAACACTGATGAAGTACTTTCTGCATTCCCCACATGCATTTTGCTGGAGATTTTTTTTATGGCCTCATAAATTTGTTAAGTTAGCCTCCCCACACAAAGGTGGTACCTAAATTTCCTACTTGACAGATGCAACTGTCGGATTGCAAAGGTTGACAACAAACTACACAAAATTGACCAAAAGCTCACTCCGACCCAGGCTGGCTTCGAACTCATGACCTTTCGGTCAGTAGTGATCTTAATGCAGCTGACACCCAGCCAGCTGCGCCACAGTCCCGCTGAGCTGCTGTACTTGCTGACCGGAAGGTCACAGATTCGAATCCGGGGAGTGACATGAGTTCCCGCTGTTTGCCCCAACTTCCTAGAGCAGCAGCAGGGGTTCACTGGTGGTCTCCATCCAGACTTCACTCCACTGAACATGTCAGGTGTTTGGAAGCGTAGATTACCATATGCTGTTTTGAAATTAAATGGGTGATTTTCCTACCTCCATCACACACTAGCAAACTATCCGTTTCATTCAGGAGTTCGCCGTTGATTTGCCATCGCACTGTAGAGAGAAACACCTCCTCTCCTGGACTATGATTTTTGTTCCTGGATAAGCAATGCCCTTTCCTAATTGGTTCCATCATAAACACATGGGGAGAGTTTATGAAACTGCACAAACTTTGTCTTTGCAGGTGGGACATCCTGCCATAGCCCATTTTGCTCTACTTTCTCAATGACGGACTATCTTGTAGAGCAGTGGTCGGGAACCTATGGGTCGCGAGCCATATATGGCTCTTTTGACGATGCCATCTGGCTCCCAGTGTCAAGCCCCTCCGTGCCCGAGGAGTTGCCGGAAAGCGGCCCTGGGCTGCGGAAAACGCCATGTGGCGGGTCCTGCTAGGCCCAAACCCACAATGAAGGAGGCGGGGAGGACCGGGGCAGGCTAGACCTGCGTGGATGGCAGGCCGAGACCTTTCCCTGCCTGACCGGAAGCCAAGCCAGAGCCAGCAGCAAGAAAGGAGGGGCAGGAGCAGCCCCTCACGAGCCCTCCCCCCTAACAGAGAGAAAAGATGGCCAAAATAAGGGCGGATGCAGGGTGGGCCCCCGCCGAACCCGGCGCAACGGCAGGGGAGGAGGGAAGAGTGCGGGAGGAGAGCTCCCCCGAACAAAGGAGCGGAAGCCATGCAGGTAAAGGTCCCTGCCGATGGCACAGGGAATCCTTTTCTCATAGTATGTACGTATCTGAGGGACCGTCTCACCCCATACTGCCCTCTGAGATCACTACGGTCCGAGGATGCCAACTTCTTGGAGATACCATCAGCAAAGCTGGCACAACTGACATCCACCCGCCGGAGGGCGTTCTATGTCATAGCTCCCACGCTGTGGAACGCCCTCCCGGCCGAAACCAGGGCCTTGAGGGACCTGCTCCCGTTCAGACGGGCCTGCAAAACTCATTTGTTCAAGCAGGCTTTTGGCGTGTAGGCCCGTGTATTTTAATTGTGTTACTGTTTAATTGTGTCATTGTTTTAATTTGCTAGTGTTGTTTTAACTGCTTTTATTCTGTATTTTATTGTGCCTTTGGCTCTTGTGAGCTGCTGCGAGCCTCCGGGAGTCGGCGGCATAGAAGCCTGAATAAATAAATAAATAAATAAGTATATACTCACATTTTAGTTGAACTCAGTGTTAAAATATGTATTATAAATATTATATGGCTCTCACTGAAATGAATTTCCAAATATTTTGCTTTTATGGCTCTCTGAGTCAAAAAGGTTCCCGACTCCTGTTGTAGAGCCTCCACCAATTTAACATAGTTTGTGTTGCACAAAAACAAAGTTTCTGGAGCACAGCAACTACTTTCAAAGTAAGGACTACACAATTAAATAGGAACACAACGCTTTGCAAACTAGGAACATATTCTTATTATTATTATTCAGAGGAAGGATGGCCATCTGCCAGGGGTGCTTTGATTGTGCTTTTGCTAAATGGAAAGAACTGATCTGAGCCAGGAGTGATGCTGGTTGGGTTCCTAGAGCAGATGCAACCTGGACCTGAAGGTGCCCCCTATCCTCTGGCTCTTATGGAATAAGCATAATAGGGCCACCACTATAGTATCCATAGGTGCAAAGGGAGGTCCTGCTCCCAAAAGCTGATTACAAAAGAGGGGAGAGGAGATTTGAATGGAAGTGGCGGGCAATTGGCGGGAGGGAGGGAAGAGGGGGCGGAGGGCCAATCCCAGGCGGGTGGGGCGTGGCCAGGGCTCTCCCCTTCCCCCTCCCCTTCTTGGAGGGGGCGGGGCTGCCCGGTGAGGGGCTCCTCCGCCTACAAATGCAGCCCATCCGCCTGGAAGGGAAGGGAGGCGGAGGAGGAGAGGCGAGCCCTCTGCGTTGCGATGATGAGGATGATGGGGTGGCTCCTGGCTCTGCTCCTGCTCTGGCTGGCCCTCAGCCCTGCATCTGGAGGTGGGTGCCTTTGGGAAGGAAGGGAAGGGGAGCCCTGCCAAGAGCATGGGCACTCTGCCTCCTCCTGGGCTGCAGCTGCACTGCCCTCTAGCCCAGGGTCTGGCTCCAAATGGTCTGCTTTGAGCTGGAGGAGGTGGGTCTCCACTGCCAGATCATTTGGGGTCAGGTCCTGGGATATACAGTAGGGCAGTGCAGATGCAGCCTAGGAGCCAAAGGATTCCAATGACAACAGTAGGGAGACAGTCGGAGCCACTCACTCGCCATTGGACTGGGCCGTGGTGGAGTCTGGATGGCCATCTGTCCGGAGGGCTTTGATTCGGGGTTCCCGCAGAGTGGTGGCATGATGATGATGATGATGATAATTAGGTTTCTTATCTACCTCTCATGACCCATCTCATGAAGATAGATGGTGCTTGGGAGGCTCTATATCCAATTATATATATATATATATATATACACACATATTATAATGTGCTCTTTATACACTAATATATTATATATGTTCTCTATATGCAATTATATATGCTCTATATGCAGTTATATATATATATAATGTGCTCTTTATACAATAATATATTATATTTGCTCTATATGCAGTAATGTATATAATGATGTGCTCTTTATACAATAATATATTCTGTATGCCCTATATACAATTCTATATGCTCTATATGAAGTAATATATATATTATAATGTGCTCTTTATACAATATATTATACATGCTCTATTTGCAATTCTATATGCAGTAATATATATTATAATGTGCTCTATATACAATAATATATTATATATGCTCGTTGAGTATCCCAGTGATCTCGGGACGGGGTGAGTACGGTAGGCGCAGGCCGAATGCTAAAGCTACTGCGAGAGCCGGACCGAGTCAAAGACGGACTCGATCCAGCTCTGACCTGCGTCCTATCCCCAGTCACGCTGTTGATAGACCTCCAGTTTTCCCCCTTCCTCTCTGGTGCTGGTTAACGCGTTCCGTCCGGAACAAAACGGCCACTGTCAGGGAATTTTGTGAAGACCTTAAAGCGGACCTATTCTGTATCACCGAGACATGGCTCCAGGAGAGCGACACCACCTGCCTCCATGAAGTAGTCCCCCCTGGCTACGTTACCACGCCAGAATAGGAACGAGGGACGGGGGGTGGCAATACACTCCCGTGATGGTGTACACCTTAGAGCGATCCCTGCGCTTGTCACCTCGGGGCTGGAAAGTGCTGGTCTGGTGTGGGAGTCCCCGGAGAGCCTGGCGATCCTGCTGGTGTACCGTGCGCCTAGCGCACCAGCGGAGAGCCTGGCGCGGCTGCTGGAGACTGTGTCGGAGTGGGCATTGAGGTTTCCCAGGCTTATTGTTCTGGGGGACTTCAATGTCCACGCCGACGCAGCCTCTGTTCCATCTGCAGCCGCGGACCTAATCTCGACCATGGCGACATTGGGCCTCTCCCTATGTAAGTCGGGACCCACACACTCGGCCGGACACACCCTCGATCTAGTGTTCAGCGCAGGGGTTTCAAGTGGACCTAGCCTCCGTAATAGAGGTTCCATGGTCGGACCACTGTGCTCTAAGTATCCGGGTTGAGCAACCGCCTCCCCCATGCAAGGGCGCCGAACAGATTTTAGTTCGCCCAAGGAGACTTATGGAACCCGAAAGGTTCCTGAATGCTCTGGGGATCTGGAGTCTATCAGCGTCTCAGTCGAAGAGCTAGCTCAGATCTGGAACACCTCACTGGCAAGAGCTCTCGACGAGATTGCTCCCAGGCGCCCTCTCCGACCCCGTAATCATCGGTCTCCCTGGTATACAGGAGACCTTAGGACCATGAAACGGGAAAGGAGACGGCTAGAGCGCGAGTGGCGGAAACTCCGTGACGGAGCCTCAATATCAGCTTATAAGCTATTCAAAGAGACTTATGAGCATGCTGTCAAGGCAGCCAAAAATGACTACTTCTCTGCCTTGATAGCGTCTGCAAGCTCACGCCCGGCCCAACTGTTTAAGGTAATTCGATCGCTGACGACGGTCCCTACCGTCCCAAAAATAGTGATCAGGCCCTCACTGCCGGTGCTTTTCAGAGCTTTTTACAGACAAGATATTGAGCCTCCGCCGGGACCTTCCGGCCACGGTTGATACAGCAAGAGAGCTAGAGACTCCGTGGCCCTCCGCCGGGCCCACCCTCGACCGGTTTCGGCCACTGGACGCAGATGCTGTTGATAAGATAGTGACTGCAGCTCGCCCTACCACCTGCTCCCTCGACCCGTGCCCCTCCTGGCTTGTTAGATCTTGCCGGGAGGGGTTACGTGGGCCTCTGTTGAAGATCATTAACAGCTCCCTTGAGCAAGGGGTTTTTCCAGAGTGCTTAAAAGAGGCGGTGGTAGCTCCATTACTGAAGAAACCGTCATTGGACCCTGCGGTTCCCTCCAACTACCGCCCAGTGTCGAACCTTCCGTACCTGGGCAAGGTGGTTGAGAGGGCAGTAATGGAGCAGCTGCAGTCCTTCTTAGATGACACAGCATGGCTAGACCCCTTCCAGTCCGGCTTCCGTTCGGGGCATGGGACGGAGACGGTTCTGGTCTCTATCACAGATCAACTCCGCTGCCAGCTTGACCAAGGCGGGTCTGCGCTGCTCGTGTTATTGGACCTCACGGCAGCGTTTGACACGGTCGACCACAATCTTTTGATCCACCGCCTGGCCATGGCTGGAGTGAGGGGGACGGTCCTTAAATGGCTGGCCTCCTTCCTCCACCAGCGGTCTCAGCGTGTGAGGAGGGGCGGGGTGGTCTCCGAGAGCTCCCCATTAGTGTGTGGAGTCCCTCAGGGGCCATTCTCTCCCCTCTATTATTTAACATCTACATGCAGCCGCTTGCACAGCTGGTGCGGAGTTATGGGCTGGTCTGTCATCAGTACGCTGATGACACCCAGCTCATTCTGAGGATGGAGGGCAGGCCGGAGTCCGTCCCCAATAATTTCCAACATTGCCTTGAAGCCGTTACTGGATGGCTGCGAGCCAGTAGGTTGAGGTGAATCCGGCGAGACGGAGATCTTGTGGCTGGGCCGCCCGGGCGGGTGGGTGGCTGGCTTCCGACCCTGGACGGGACGGCGCTGCACCCAGCGCCGTCAGTGAAGAGCCTGGGCGTCCACCTTGACGCCCAGCTGACCATGGAGGCCCAGGTCTCCATGGCCAGCAAAACTGCCTTCTTTCACCTCCGCCAGGCCAGGAGGCTTGCCCCTACCTATCCCGGAACGATCTAGCCACGGTGATCCAAGCCACGGTCATCTCGAGGCTAGATTACTGTAATGCGCTTTACGTTGGCCTGCCTATGTCGTCGATCCGGAAGCTCAGGCTGGTGCAGAACACTGCCGCCCGGCTCCTGTCTGGGATCCCAGCAGGTGGCCATATAACACCAATTTTGCAGGATCTGCACTGGCTGCCTATTGAGCACCGGGTCGCCTTCAAAGTGCTGGTTCTTACCTTTAAGGCCATCCACGGCCTGGGGCCAGCGTACCTGAGGGACCGTCTCACCCCATATTGCCCAGCGAGATCACTGAGGTCTGAGGAGGCCAATCTTTTAGCTGTTCCATCCGCAAAGCTGGCCCATTTAACATCGACCCGCCGGGGGCGTTCTCAGTGATAGCCCCACGCTGTGGAACGCCCTCCCGGCCGGCCAGAGCTTTGCGTGACCTGCTCCCGTTCAGGCGGGCCTGTAAAACCCACCTGTTCAGACGGGCCTTCGGAGAGTAGGTTGGTGTAAATTCCTCCCTGCTGCTGGACCTGCTGCTGCCTATTTTAATCGTACTGCCTGTTTAAATTGTGTTTAATGTGTTTTAATTGTTTTTATATTGTTGTTTTAACCCTTGGCGTTGGGCCATCGGCTTTGTGAGCCGCCGCGAGCCCCCGGGAGTCGGCGGCCGAGAAGTCCCAATAAATAAATAAATAAATAAATAAATGCTCTATATAATAATAATAATAATAATACTTTAATATTTGTGAGTCGCCCTCCACCGGCGGTGCTCCGGGCGACTTACAACAGTTAAAACCCTAGGGTGAACAATGTACAACAGTTTAAAAACATGGAATATGAACAGGAGGGGTGGCTCAGGTTATGCAATTATATATGCTCTATATGCAGTAATATAATGTGCTCTATATACAACAATATATTATATATGCTCTATATGCAGTAATATATATATTATAATGTTCTCCTTATACAATAATATATAATAAATGCTCTATATGCAATGTTATATGCTCTATATGCAATAATATATATTATAATGTTCTCTTTATACACTAATATATATGCTCTATATGCAATTATATATGCTCTATAATATGCAGTAATATATATAGTATAATGTTCTCTTTATACAATAATATATAATAAATGCTCTATATGCAATTATATATGCTCTATATGCAATAATATATATATTATAATGTTCTCTTTATACACTAATATATATGCTCTATATGCAATTATATATGCTCTCTATATGCAGTAATATATATAGTATAATGTGCTCTTTATACAATATTATATGTGCTCTATATGTAATATATTTTATATATTGTAATATGCTATATGTTCAATAATATATTACATATATATTATAATATGCTCTATATGCAATAATCTATATTATATATTATATATGTGCTCTATATGCAACAATATATATTATAATATGCTCTATATACAATAATGTATTATATATTATATTATCAACTATAATAATATGCACTATATGCATATATGTGTGTGTTATATATGCGCTCTGTGTTGTTGAAGGCTTTCATGGTCAGAATCACTGGGTTGCTGTAAGTTTTCTGCACTGTTTGGCCATATTTTAGAAGCATTCTCTCCTGACGTTTCACCCACATCTATGGCAGGCATCTTCAGAGGTTGTGAGGTTTGTTGGAAACTAAGCAAGTGGGGTTTATATACAGTATCTGTGGGAGAAAGAATTCTCGTCTGTTGAAGGCAAGTGTGAATGTTGCCATTGTCCAGCTTGATTAGCATTGAATGGACTTGCAGCTTCAAAGCCTGGCTGCTTCCTGCCTGGGGGAATTTTTTTGTTGAGAGGTGGTTAGCTGGCCCTGACTGTTTCATGTCTAGATGTCTAAGAGAGAATGCTTCTAGAACAGGCATGGGCAAACTTCAGCCCTCCAGGTGTTTTGGACTTCAACTCCCACAATTCCTAACAGCCTACCGGCTGTTAGGAATTGTGGGAGTTGAAGTCCAAAACACCTGGAGGGCCGAAGTTTGCCCATGCCTGTTATAGAACATAGCCATACCGCTTGGAAAACTCACAGCAACCCAATAATATGCTCTAAATGCAACAATAATCCTCTATATAGGATTCTATATGCATTTGCCAGAGAATGGAGACAGCTCGGCTTGGCTGCAGGTGGCCTATGGGACCTGTAGGCAGGCAGAGAAGGCAAAGGGTTAGGTTGCCCTTTGGGGAGCACTGAGAAGCAGCTGGCAGGAGGAGGGAAGCAACACCTGACCCTCCTCCTCCTCCTCTCCAAGTCAGCAGATGCCCAAAAGGATTGCAGCCAGGGCTTGTGGCAGGGCCAGAGTGCCCCTTGGTGGCCAGTCCTGGGTGACACCAGCCTGTTTATTCCTTCTGACGGTCATCGGTCATCGCCAGTGTTACAATGGGCACCGTTCATTGGGTAGCCCTGAAACCCATCCCCAGTGCTACCATCCTGCCTGTGAACTAATACTGAAGCAGTGACTCTGAGCATGGGCAGAGAGTGGTCACAGAAGCGTAGAACGGCATCTCCTCTTATGCTGTAAAGCAGCATGGCAACATGGGCTTGGTCTAGACCAGTGTTTCTCAACCTTCCTAATTCCGCGACCCCTTAATACAGTTCCCCATCTTGTAGTGACCCCCCAACCATAACATTATTTTTGTTGTTGCTTCACAACTGTAATTTTGCTACTGTTATGAATCGTAATGTAAAATATCTGATATGCAGGATGTATTTTCATTCACAGGACCACATTTGGCACAAATACCTGATATGCCCAAATCGGAATACTAATGGGATGGGGGTGGGGGGCTGTATTTGTCAATCGGGAGTTGTAGTTGCTGGGATTTATAGTTCACCTACAATCGGAGATCATTCTGAACTCCATGGAATTGAGCCACACTAGCTACATTGAACTCCCACGACTCACAGAAAATACTGGAAGGTTTTGGTGGGCATTGAGTGGTGGAGTTGTAGTTCACCTATATTCAGAGAGCACTGTGGGCTCAAACACTGACCAAATTTGGCACAAATTCTCAGTATGCCCAAATTTGGTGGAGTTTGGGGGAAATGGGCCTTGCCATTTGGGAGTTGTAGTTGCTGGGATGTATAGTGCACGTACAATCTAAGAGCATTCTGTACCCAACCAACTATTGAACTGGACCAAATTTCCCACACAGAACCCCTATGACCAACAGAAAATACTGTGTTTTCTGATGGCCTTTGGCGACCCCTCTGACACCCCCCTTGCAATCCCCAGAATGGGAAATGCTGGTCTAGACTAAGCATGGGCAAACTTCGGTCCTCTGGATGTTTGGAATTGTGGGAGTTGAAGTCCATGCTTGGTCTAGATCAGTGTTTCTCAACCTGGAGGTCACGACCCCTGGGGGGTCAAATGGCCATTGCATAGGGGTCGCCAGACCATTGGTAAACACATATGTTTTCTGATTATCTTTAGCAGAGAAGGTTGAAGATCTCTCCGCCTGTCCTTCTCTTCCTTTTTGGAACCAGATGGCTAATCCTCACACCAAAAGCCAAGTTTGGTCCAGGTCTGTCCTTCTTGGGGGTCTTAGTGGTCAGTTGAAGTCAGAGCTAAAGTAGTTGAAGGTACTGCAAATCCCATCATACATTGTCGATACTCCTCAAACACATTGTTTTTGTGATTAGCCATTATGCTTTAATTATGTTCAATTTGTAACAATGAAAATGCATCCTGCATACCACATATTTACATTATGATTTGTAACAGTAACAACATGACAGTGATGAAGTAGCAATGAAAATAATTTAATGGTTGGGGGGTCACCACAACATGAGGAACTGTATTAAGGGGTCTTGGCATTGGGGAGGTTGAGAAACACTGGTCTAGATGGCCCTGGCAATTCCTTCGGACTCAATGTTTCTGTGTAAGGAAATGATGCAGACGCAGAACAGGGCCAACCTGAGATTTTTCCAGGCTGCAGGGAATTAAATAGGATGCTACAATGGATCACAAAACAGTTTAACACGTTGGAGCGAAAGAGAGGTGGTTGAATCCACTCTCCTTGTCAAGCTTATTAAAGCCTGAGTTGATACCCGTGGCATCTTAATACATATATTTCTGCATCTGATTCCAAATGTGCTGAATACGTGCGTTGTTTACATCAGCCCAGTTTGGATGCTCATGTTTTCACCTAGTGATCCGAGAGAGGGATAATCTGTGTCTGCTATGCGCACATCGCTGCGCCTTCCTCTCTGGTTGCATGTCAGCTACGGTTGGGGGAAATCTGGCATTAATCAGAGATTCCCATTTCTAGGAAAGTGCAGCGACGAGATTGGGAGCAAGTTGGAATTGCAAACGACAGTTGAAAAGCCCTGTCTTGGTTTGGATCTGGTAACCAAAATGTGCCATTTTAGATAGAATTTATTTATTATTTATTTATTTACTATGCTTCTATACCGCCTCTCTCAGCCCAAAGGCAACTCGAGGCGGTGAACAAGCGGCAGCAAGTGCCCACATATAAAACACATCATAATATGATAAAAACAGTCATATAAAACCATACAAATTCACAGTTAAAAACTACAAAATACAAATCTCAGCACCTCGTTCTTAAAATCGGTTTCCGTTGCATCGTCATAATCCGTTTAATTAAAGTCCGTCTGCGAATGCATGCTCGACCAGCCAAGTCTTGACTTTCTTACGAAATGTCAGGAGGGAGGGGGCCGATCTGATGTCACTAGGGAGGGCGTTCCAAAGCCGAGGAGCCACCACTGAGAAGGCCCTGTCTCTCGTCCCCGCCAGACACGGATGATCTTAAACATCTTGATGGTTCAGGTGTGACAGGTAAGTTGGGCCTCTCTGGCATGATCTTAAACACCCTTGATGGTTCATAGGGAATCCCAGATGCATTCGGACAGGTAAGTTGGACCGGAACTGTTTAGGGCTTTAAAGGCCAAAACCAGCACTTTGAATTGTGCCCGGTAGCAGACTGGCAGCCAGTGGAGCTGGCACAACGGAGGAGTCGTACGCTCCCTGAGTGCCGCCCCTGTTATCACCTTGGCTGCTGTCGTTGGACCATTTGAAGCTTCCAAGCAGTCTCCAGAGGCAGCCCTACGTAGAGAGGTTAGTGGGAAATACCCATCTTTAACTGATTTGCAGCAAAGGGTGAAGGGAAGAAAGCGTAGCCATAAGGCCATCTTATTAAATTAAGAAAGAGCTTTGTTTGTAAACTTCCTCCATGATGAAATTGCCTGCCTTTTCTGGCATTTTCTTATAAGTGCCTTAAATACCTCCCTGCTTTAAAGCGGTACCTATTTATCAGCAGTATTCACATTGCTGTTTTTGAACTGCTAGGTAGGCAGAAGCTAGGCTGAAAGGTCTGAACCTCACTCCGATTTGGGCTTTGAACTGTCAATCTTCCGATTGACAAGATTTACTGCAACTGGCAGTTAACCAGCTGTGAGCTGCTGAACTTGCTGGCCAAATGGTCTGTGGTTCGAATCCAGAGAATGGGGTGAGCTGTTTGGTCCAGCTTCTGCCAACCTAGCAGTTCGAAAACATGCAAATGTGAGTAGATCAATAGATATCGCCTTGGCGGGAAGGTAACCGCACTCCATAGTCATGCTGGCCACATGACTGACCTAGGAGGTGTCTACAGACAACGCCGGCTCTTCGGCTTAGAAATGGAGATCAGCATTACCCCCCAGAGTCTGACACAACTAGATTTAATGTCAAGGAGAAACCTTTACTTTTACGATGTAATGCAGTTCATATGACCCTGTAATACTGTTCATATGACAGTGTAGATTGGGCCTCAGTGGATAGAAGAAGGCACCTTCTACACCATGCCCAGATTACCCATAAGGCCAACGAGGCCATGGCCTAGGGGCGCAAGCCGGGGGGGGGGGGGGCGTAGATCACGGACCAAAAAAACCCAAAACTGGTCTGCGCCCCTCTTTCCCCCTTTCTCATGCCCCTCCTCACTCCTTCTCCTGGCAAAGTCTCTGCTCCATCCCCTCCGTCCCCTTCGTCTCTCGTTCTCTCTCACGTGCTTTCTCTCTCTTACTCTCTCTCTCTCTCTCTCTCTGTCTCTCTCTTGCATGCCTTTGGAGCAAGTTTGCACCTGCTGCGCTCTCCCCAAGCCTCCCGACTCACGAGGAGACCTTCAGAGCACAGCGGAGCTTTCCAGCCGGTGGGATTGGGGACCTTGGGGGTGGCGGGAGGTTGGCTTAAAGAGGGTGTAATTCCTAACTCTGGCCTAGGGCGCAAAAAAGTGTTAATCCGGGCCTGTTCTACACTGCCATATAACCCAGATTATCAAAGCAGATAATCCACATTATTTGCTTAGGACTGGATTATACGAGTCTACACTGCCTTCGAAAGGAGGGCCTTGACTCACAGATGTTTGTGATATTGTGTCCAAGATGAAGTTCAAAAGCAGGGAGGAGAATGTGTGGGAAAGCGGATAAATGCTGAGCATGAGCAACGGTGGAAGGTAAAGTTTACGGAAAGGAAACACAATGGCACAGCAGAGAGCGGTGGTGGTGGTCATCATCATCCCTTGTACTCGCCTTGCTGTTGAAATCGGCAGGTCAGCCAAAAACTCTGGAAGGCAGTCATGCGTGCAGATAAGAATGCGCCCTCCTTCCTCCCTTGTGCAAATATGCCCCCTCTTTGAGCACTTCCCCTTGAGATGTGTTTGTGAGCCTGGGCCACACCTTTTCGTTGTAGTATTTTGACTCGGGAGTCATAGCAAAGGTGACCTGGCTCAAAGCTAAGCCTTTTAGGGTGGTTTGGGGCTCCCGGTTCAGCCACTGGACGTCTTGACCAGGCTTTGTCCTTGCTAATGAAGCCAATGCCCTTCCTCCAGGATGGGCTAAAAGGGACACTGAAGGGATTTCTGAAATAGCTGGCTGCATGTTAGGAACAAATAGGGGATTAGCTTCAGATCTGGTGGGACATTTGGAAGGACATCCATTCATTCAGACATCTCCGAAATGGTGTTCCATCCGTAACAAGAAGCTCTAATAGTTGTCATCTCTTGGTAGCCCAAAATACCCTGCATTATAATTGGGATAGCTCAGCAGAGTATACTCATGCTGGATGAATGCATCCTCCTCTCCAAACTACTGTGAGGAAAGCAGCCAAGCTCAGATGGAAGAGAGACGCTGGAGGGGAGATGTCATCGCCCTTCCAAGTCAAAAACGCATAGTGCTTTGGCTCCTGTGAGCCCTAGCTTCACTTCCACATGGTGTCCTTCCTTGAACTTCACAGATCAGAGTGTCCTGAGGAAACGAGGAAGGACCGGAAGAGAACAAAACCCCACTGGGATTTGTAGTTTGGTGGGGCTCCAGTACTCTTTGGCAGCGGGTGCCCAAGACCTTGTAAAAATACGCAATTGCACTGCACGGTTCCCAGAGTTCCGTGTCAGACTGGATTAATTTGATTGTGTAGATTGACTGTAAGGTTGTGAAAGCTTAAGTTCTGACTTCTTTCAACTAGTTGCACTCAAGATCCCTTTGTATATTCCAGACCAACTTGGCTTTCAAGTGGAAGGAAGATAAATAAAAAAGGTTTAGCATTATTGCACTAAACATCTGATCTCTTTTCCTTCCCTCCTTCCCTTTTCTTCCTTCCTTCCCTCCCTCCTTCTTTCCTTCCTTCCCTCTTTCCTTCTTTCCCTCCTTGCCTCTTTCCTTCTTTCCTTCCCTCTTTCTTTCCTTTCTTCCCCTTTTCTTTCCTTCTTTTCCTTCCTTTCCTTCCCTCTTTCTTTCCCTTTTCTTTCCTTCTTTTCTTCATTCCTTTTTCTTTCTTTCCTTTCCTCTTTCCTTTCTTCCCTTCCATCTTTCCTTCCTTTCTTCACTCTTTTCTTGCTTTCCTTCTTTCCTTTCTTCTTTTCTTTTCCTCCTTCCCTCTTGACTTCATTCTTTTTTCTTTCTTTCTTTCCTTTCTTCCCTCCCTTTTTTCCCTTTTTCCTTCCTTCACCTTTTTCTTCCTTTCCTTTCTCTTTCCTTCCTTCCCTCTTTCCTTTCTTTTCCTCCTTCTCTTACCTTCATTCTTTTTTCCATCTTTTTTCCTTTCATTCCTTTCTTCCCTCCTTCCCTCCCTTCTTTCTTCCTCTCCCTTCGCCTTTTTCTTCCTTTCCTTTCCTTCTTCTTCCTTTCTTCCCTCTTTCCTTCCCTCTTACCTTCATTCTTTTTTCCATCTTTCTTTCTTTTCTTCCTTCCTTTCTTCCCTCCTTTCCCTTTTTCCTTCCTTCCTTCCTTCCTTCCTTCCTTCCTACCTACCTACCTACCTACCTACCACCTACCTACCTACAGTACCTATATTGGATGCATGGATTTCTGCTCAGGACTAGAGCCACAGGGAATGGGGCGAAACTGTTAGTTCTACATTTCTAGTCAAGGTTCACCCTTGACAAACCGCTCTTTCTCCTGGCAGCAGATTTTTTCATTGCAGGGAAAAAAAAGGAAGAAATTGATATAGAAATGCTGTCGGTTAATAGGTAAGATCTCATCCCTGCAAGGCAGTCTCACCCAGGCAGTGTCGGTGTTGCTCTTCCCCATTGCTTGGACTGGAGCCATTGGTCCTCACATAAAGAAAAGCCCCTCTGACTCCTCTCCTAGGGGCAACGTGTCCGGTTCTGGTGCGTGTCAGGCGGACGCCCGCCGCCACGCAGGTCCTGCCGACAAGGCCTTTGTTGACAGGGAGTTGGTGCTCTGCCTCCCGCATCCCAATAATGGCCCGAACAAAGCCCCTTTCATGGCCGGAACAAACCCCATCCTGTCAAGGAAGCACAGTCTGGGATGCAGAGTTAAGACAACAACCCCAAGCAGGTCCCACATGCCATGGCCAGTGAATGGGCTCCCTTAGAAGCACAGAGTTGAAGAGTGGGAAGGAACACCAGAACCCAATATCCTCTGAAAACCCACCAGTGTAAGAAACTCACGGCTAAAGCATCCTCAACAGGACCACCCAGGAATGTATCTATCCCAGGCATGGGAAAACTTTGGTTCCTCCAGGTGTTTTGGACTCAGCATGTGCAGAGTGCAGCTGAGTAATAAAGCAGGGCCTCTGGGCATGTGCAGATCAAGTAGCAGGGTCTCTGGGCATGTGCAGAGTGCATATCAAGTAGCAGGGTCTCAGCATGTGCAGAGTGCAGCTGAGTAAAGCAGGGCTTCTGGGCATGTGCAGAGTGCATATCAAGTAGCAGGGTCTCGGCATGTTCAGAGTGCAGCTGAGTAAAGCAGGGCTTCTGGGCATGTGCAGAGTGCATATCAAGTAGCAGGGTCTCGGCATGTTCAGAGTGCAGCTGAGTAAAGCAGGGCCCCTGGGCATGTGCAGATCAAGTAGTAGGGTCACTGGACATATGCAGAGTGCAGCTGAGGGCCTCTGGGCATGTGCAGATCAAGTAGCAGGGTCTCTGGGCATATGCAGAGTACAGCTGAGTAAAGCAGGGCCTCTGGGCATGTACAGATGTGTGTTCCTGCCAAGGCAGTATCTATTGATCTACTTACATTTGCATATTTTCATACTGCTAGGTTAGCAGAAGCTGGGGATAACAACGGGAGCTTACCCTGCTACCCAAATTCAAACTGCCAACCTTTTGGTCGGAAAGTTCAGCACCTCAGTGGTTTAACACACTGCACCACCAGGTGGCCTTTTCCCTCGGAGTGAGAAGGGCGGAATATAAATACTGTAAATAAATACATACATAAATAAATACTGACCATATAATGCAGTTCAAGCAGTATTTAATGGCAGTATAGATCTTAGCCTCATATTTCTGCATTAACCACTGATCTCACTACCATATTGGATGTTTCCTAGGTCATGTGGCCAGCATGACAGTCTGGAGTGCTGCTACCTTCCTTCAGAAGTGGTATCTATTGACCTACTCACATTTGCATGTTTTCAAACTGCCAGGTTGGCAGAAGCTGGGCCTAACAGCGGGAGCTCACCTCGCTCCCCGGATTGGAACTGCCAACCTTTCCATAAAGTACCACATAATATATTTGTATGCTTGTATGTCTGAACAATTTGAGAGCCAGTTTGAGAAGTGGGTGATGACTCCGGAGAATAGGGTCGGGATCCCTGTTTAGCCACTGGGGGACCTTGTGGAAGTCATGTTCTCTCAGCCTCAAAGGCTGGCAAAGGCAAAACACCTCTGAACAGTTTTGGACCATATTTTAGTTCGTGTGGACCACAGGTTGGGAAGCACTGCAGACAGTATAGGGTTTGTAAGGCCGAAGAAACTTTCTCCTGTTTGTGCCTCCAGGAAGCACTTCACGATTGAATGGCTCCTGTTTGGCTTATTCAGGAAATGGGCTTTGAGATCTAGGCTCATTGCCACATCAGCCACATCCCGGCCCCAAACGGATTGGAGATGCCCAGCTCCATCTTCTTAGGGAAGAGTGGTGGGACCCTCACAGTATATTATGAGCGATTATGAGGAGTAAATAGGAAAGGTCACTGCCATGTTTGCAGGAAAGCTTGCAGGGAATGAAATATATCATTTTGCTGGGCAAGGCGGATTTCTCTGCTGGGTGATAGTGGTGGTGAACCACCTTTACTGGTGATTGTGGAGTCAGCCCTGGCCTTTACTGCAAAGGAGCCATCACAGAAAGGCAAAGGGCTGTTCATTCATGTGCAGAGATGGACGTTGAAGGTACTGGCATGATTTGGAGTGTTTCATGGCCCACGGTGGCACATGGCCCATGGTCCGTGGTGGTGCAATGAGCTAAACCCTTGTGTGGGCCGAATTGCTGACTTGAATGTCAGCGGTTCAAATCTGCGGAGCGGGGTGAGCTCCCGTCTGTCAGCTCCAGCTTCCCATACGGAGACATGAGTGAAGCCTCCCACAGGATGGTCACACATCCAAGCGTCCCTTGAGCAATGTCTCTGAAGATGGTCAATTCTTGCAAACCAGAAGTGACTTGCAGTTTCTCAAGTCGCTCCTGACACACACACACAAAGACACACAAAGAGGATTAAGGGAGCTGAATCATGACGTCGTCTCAACATCTGGCATTCGGTCCCAAAAATCTTGAGTAGAGCATCATTATGTGCCCTGACCCCAGGAAGGATGCCTTGGGTGCCATCCTGACCCCATTCCGGCCACAAAGATCAAGGGAGTTTGACGCAGAAGGAAGTGGGATGTGAGGATGCGGAGAGGGTCTTCCTTGACAATGAGGTCATGAGACCCTTGGGATGTTCCAGAAATAGCCCCTCTTTCCTTCTTCCCCTGATGCATCCTCCTCAAAGGGAAGGAAGGAAGGGCATGGCGTGAGTTTTCAGAAAAGGGGCCCTTTCTTTCCAGGGTGAAGGAAAGGTCCCCCTCCTGAAAGTTGACCTTTGCAGGCGAACATACCATTGCAAACTGTCTCTCCTTCTTCCCCTCAATTTTGCTCAATGCCTCTATCATGTGGGATAACATTCATGCGCCAAGGGTTTGGAGCATGGCAACAGCAGAGTCAAATGGGCAGACAGGCAGCGGCTCTGGGAACGTGCTTCTTTTTTTACATTTTCTTTCCATTTTCAAAGCTTTCTTAACACAATATAATAAACAAAAATATATCATACCCCACACCAACATATATCCTACACTTAATGACTGCTAGCTACAAGAAATGAATTATACCCCCCCCCCCCATCTAAGCGCAGTGGGAAAACCTTGCTTCCCAACCTCTCAAGCACAAGCATCTGCCCAACGGTTATATCGTGCCTTTTGTTACTACCTAACTGCATTTCAGCTTCTGTTACAAAAAAATAAAATAAATCTATGCCATAAATTAATATACAAATCCTACTTTTCCTTGTTCAACAAATCAATAATAATAATAACTAGCTGACCCGGCCATGCGTTGCTGTGGAATTTTTTTAAATTGGGGACTGTGTGTGTAGTTATGTATATGTGTATATGTATGTGCGTGTATATGTGTGTTCTTATGTATATGTGTGTTTGTATATGTATGTGCGTGTATATGTGTTGATGTGTGTAAGTACAGGTGTGTTTATGTATTTGTGTATGTGTATATTTGTATGTTTCTGTGCATGTATACAGTATATGTGTGTGTGTATGTGTTTCTGCGTTCCTTTCTTCTCCCCTCTTTTCTTCCTTCCTTCACTCCATCCTTCTATCCTTTTCTTCCTTTCCCCTCCCGTCCTTCCTGCTATCCTTCCTTTTTCCTTCCTTTCTTCTCCCCTCCTTCCTTCCATCCATTCTTCCTTCTATCCTTTCTTTACTTTCTTCTCCGCTCCTTTCTTCCCTCCCTTCCTTCTTTCCTTTCCCTCCTTCCTGCCATTCCTCCCCTTTCTGTATCAGTCCTTGCTCCCCTTGTCTCAATCCCTCCATTCCTTTCCCTACCTTTCCTTACCACCACCAACATTCCGACTCTCTAAACTGCCAGGGGGGGGGGGCTCCCAGCCTACATTCTGAGGGAGTATTTGCATAATGCCTCTAATTGGTCAGCTCCACTAACATTCCGATGCTGTAAACTGCCAGAGGGAGGTGGTGTGGGGGATCATGGGAGTTGTAGTCCATAATATTTTTT
Source organism: Anolis apletophallus (assembly GCA_030556195.1). Lineage (NCBI taxonomy): Eukaryota > Metazoa > Chordata > Lepidosauria > Squamata > Anolidae > Anolis > Anolis apletophallus. The sequence goes on from JARBWK010000016.1 coordinate 28,964,537, forward strand.
TTTGGATTTGTGGCCGTTGGCTCTTTTGTGGGTGGGTGGGTGGGGGTGTTTTGGTAAGCATACCTCGTAGGGTTTTCTGGGTATGTGGGCTGTTTTGTGTTTCTGCCTTGTGTGGTTTCTTTGTTTATAAGACAGGACCAATGACATGGAGGATTTTATATATATAGATAATAACTTTTTTTTGTACCCCGGCTCCATCTCCCCAAAGGGACTTGGGGCGACTTACATATGGCACAATGTGCCTAAAACAACACATAAATAAACACACAATACAATATAGTACAGAATTAAACCTATCTATCCATCTATCTATATTTCTATCTATATAATTGTAATGTTCGTTTGTGGGACGCACATAACTCAAAAACCACGGGATGAATTAATATGAAACTTGACACAAAACACCTATCAGGCCAACGAGTGACCATCACTCATAAAAACACCCCCTCCCCCCACAGCAGCAAGGACTTAAAAAAACCTCAAAACCCCAGAAAGACATTACAGCGCATGCACAAAAGTGACTCCCCAGGCTCCGCCCCCTCCTGCGTGAGGGAAAAAAACCAAGCAGCTGCAGGGTCGCTTCCGGTGTGAGAGAACTGGCCGTCTTCAAGGATGTTCCCTAGGGTGTGCCCAGATATTATACCATCCAAGGGAGGCTTCTCTTTATAGATCTGTGAAAGGCCCAGGGTGGGAGAAATAACTCTTTTCTCCTTGACCCAAGTGTGAATGTTGTAATTGCCCACCTTGATTACCATTAAATAGCCTTGCAGCTTCAAACTCTGGCTTCTTCCTGCTTGCGGGAAACCTTTGTTGGGAGGTGTTACCTGGCCCAGACTGTTTCATGTCTGGAATTCCTGTTTTCTGAGGGCCACAGAAACGTGTGGCCAGGTACCGCTAGTGGCATATAAAACAATAATTTTAAACTCAAAACAGCATCCAATGACCTATGGCGAGAATGGTCATAAAACAAAGCCAATGTAAACAAGAACAAGGGAATAGGATAGCGCAAGTTGAAGCTAATGAACTAGGGCATAGGATGAAAGTGCAGTGCTGTGTCATTAATTGCAGACCATTGGGGTTAGACATTCTCAAAGGGTTGTCCAAACATCCAAGTCTTCAGTTCCTTCCAGAAGGAGGAGAGTGTGGGGGCTGCCTAATCTCCCTAGGGAGGGTGTTCCAAAGCCGGGGGGCCACCACCAAGAAGGCCCTCTCCCTCATTCCCCACCAACCGCGCTTGTGACAGTAGCAGGACCGCGAGGAGGACTTCCCTGATATTAAGGCTCGCACAGGTACCTGGGGGATGTGGTCACGAAGATAGGAAGGGCCCGAACCATTGAGAGCTTTGTAAGTGATGACCTGCTCTTTGAATTGGGACTGGAAACTTATGAGTAACCAGTGGAGCTGTTTTCTTAGGGTCGTCGTCCGCTCCATATAATTAGCTCCAGACCTTTGCACCAGGCTGCTGACCTTTGCACCAGTTGTAGTTTCCAGGATGTCTTCAAAGGCAGCCCCATGTAGAGTGCATTGCAGTAATCCAACCTGGATGCAACGAAGGCATGGACCACCCTGGCCAAGTCAGGCTTCTCGAGGTAGAGTCGCAGCCGGCGCACACGTTTTAACTGTGTGAAGACCCCTCCTGGCAACCGCCAACACCTGAGCATCAAGCATCAACACTGAATCCAGAAGGGCCCCCAGACTCCTCAGGGGGAGTCTAAACCCATCGAGCACAGGTTGCCACCCAGTGCCCCGATTGGCCTTGCAACTGACCAGGAGGACTTCTGTCTTGCCTGGATTAAGCTTCGGCTTCTTAGCCCTCATCCAGTCCATCACAGTGGCCAAGCACTGGTCCAGGATACGAGGGGCTTCTTTGGAATTATTATTATTGTTATTATTATTATTATTATTATTTACTGCATTTTATCCCATCTTTCTCAACCCCCGAAGGGGGACTCAGGGCGGCTTACACTTGAGCCCCATCAAGAGGCTACTTCAACAGTTACAATAAAATCACAACAAATGAACAACCCAATAAAACATCATAATTAAAATCAAATACAGTCATCACTTAAAAACATAAACCAGCCTCATCCGTCTTAACATCAATCCAGATTGATCCCTTTTGGGTGCTGCTACTTCTATTGACCAAATGCCTGGTCCCAGAGCCAAGCCTTTACTTTCTTGCGGAAAGTTAGAAGAGATTGCTCTTATGTCTGTTGGGAGTGTGTTCCATAGGCAGGGAGCCACCGCTGAGAAGGCTCTGTCCCTTGTCCCTGTCAGGCGTATTTCAGCTATTGGTGGGAGCGAGAGTAGGGCCTCACCGGCTGATCTTAAATTTTGAGGTGGGACGTAGGGGTGGATGCGTTTGGACAAGTAAGCTGGGCCAGAACCGGTTAGAGCTTTAAAAGTCAAAACCAGCACTTTGAATTGGGCTTGGAGATGGATCGGCAGCCAGTGGAGCTGGCATAACAGGGGCGTGGTATGCTCCCTGTTTGTCACCCTAGTTAGTAACATGGCTGCCGACGGTTGTACTAGTTGAAGTTTCCAAACGGTCTTCAAAGGCAGCCCCACGTAGAGCACGTTGCAGTAATCTAACCGGGATGTAACAAGAGTGTGGAATTTGGTGGAAAAGAGTAATAGAGTTGAGTGTCATCTGTGTAGAGATGGAACTGAACTCCAAAACTTCAGATGACCTCACCCAGAGGTTTCATGTCAATGTTGAAAAGCATGGGGGATAGAATGGAGCCTTGCGGGACCCCACAGGTCAATGTTCTCTGTTTTATTTATCTTTCTGAAGTAAAATCATCCTATTGCATATATGTTCACATTCAAGTACAGTTTGGAACACTGGTTTCCGTATATATATAAATACTACAAACGTACAGTATATACAGGAGGTTTCCAATGCCTTTTGTAAGTATTTGGTTCCGCCAGGGGTCTGGCAGCTGAGCCCTTTCATGTTGCATGACGTTCTGGTTCTCTTTCTCATCTCAGGCCCGCTCTCTGAGGTATCCAACGGCAAGGAAGCTGGGGACGGGCACATCTTAGCCCTGGTGCATCCCAAGGCGGTTCGGAGTGCCGTGGGGCATCGGCAGAACGGTTGGCGGAAGTATCGGCGCCCTCGACCCCGCCTCTCGCACAAAGGGCCCATGCCCTTCTAGCGCCAGCCAAGGAGACAGGTAGGAGACACAGAGTCTGGACTCTTTGATGGGGCAGCAGTTGGGGTTGCAATAAGTATTTCACTGAAGTGTCTCAAAGTTATTAGTACAGGAAGTCCCCAAGTTATGAACAAGGTAGGTTCTGTAGGTTTGTTCTTAAGCTTTGTTTGTAAGTCAGAGCAGGTACATCTTTTAAGCCAAATATATATTTAGCTTTGTAGAGCTTAGGGAAACGTGAACACCCCTGTGATGTTCCTTTTGCTGCCTGTGCCTCTCTTCAGGAGAGTTGACCCCATGTTCTGTCCCTGTGAGAACTGAATTTTGAAAAATATGGCTTGTTGAAACAAGGACTGGTGATAAAACTTCAGTGGAGACCCCTTTCCCCCATGATAATCACTCTTCCAGGAGTGGATTTCCCTTCCTAGAGTAGATCAAGGGTAAAGGTTTCCCCTTGACATTAATCATGTCCGACTCTGCGGGGTGGTGCTCATTTCTAAGCCGAAGAGCTGGTGTTGTCCGTAGACACCTCCAACGTCATGTGGCCAGCATGACTGCATGGAGCACCATTATCTTCCTGCAGAAGAGGTACCTATTGATCTCCCGGGATTCCATAGCATTGAGCCACAACAGTTAGAGCTGTTTCAAACTGCATTAACTCGACAGCGTAGATGCACCCCTGCCATCAAGAACCCTGCTTAGGTCTTTCAAAACTCAACTCAATATAAATATTCAGGGAGCTACAATGTAATTAAACTATCAATAGGTATCTGACTTGGGTTGTTGTAGGTTTTTTGGGCTATATGGCCATGTTGCAGAAGCATTCCCTCCTGAAGTTTCGCCTGCATCTATGGCAGGCATCCTCAGAAGTTGTGAGGTCTGTTGGAAACTAGGAAAATTAGATTAATATATCTGTGGAGTGTCCACAGTGGGAGAAAGAACTCTTGTCTGTTGGAGCTAGGTGTGAATATTTCAGTTGGTCACCTTGATTAGCATTTGAGGGCCTGGCAGTTTTTAGGTGTGGCTTGTTAGTGCCTGGGGGAATCCTTTGTTGGGAGGTGATTAGCTGACAGGAGAGAATACTTCTAGAACAGGGGTGCTCACACTTTTTTCAGCATGCGAGCTATTTATAAAACAACCAAGTCAAAATGATCTATCTACCCACTACTCAGAGAGCCATAAAAGCAAAATATTCAGAAATTTATTTCAGTGAGAGCCATTTAATATATTTTAAGACTGAATTCAACTAAATGTGAGTATAATAAGCCCCTGAATTTGTTCATAATAATATTGATGATAATATTCATTCAGCCTCTGCTACTACTACCGTACTACTAATAATAGTAGTGATAGTAACAACAACAATAGGTTCCGAGAGTAGAAGGAGACCTCCAAGGGCCATCCAGTCCAACCTCCTTCTGCCATAAGGGAAAAACACAATCAAACCATTCCTCACAGATGGCCATTCAGCCTCTGATAATAATAACAACAACAATGGGTTCCTAGAATAGGAGGAGACCTCCAAGGGCCATCCAGTCCAACCTCCTTCTGCACCTGGGCGGCGTCGGGAACCTGCGGGGCAGGACTGAGTCTTCCTCCCGCCCTGCCTGAGATCTACCAGGATGCCCTACGCAAGGGGTGCTCATTAGGTAGATTGCGATCTACTGGTAGATCGTGTAGGGCATCCTGGTAGATCGCAGGCAGGGTGGGAGGAAGGCTGTCCTGCCCCACAGGCTCCCGCCGCCGCCCAAGTGCTGCCTGGGTTATCTGAGGTCCTTTCCACACAGTTGAATAAAATCCCATGTTATCTACCTTGAATCAGATTATATGGCAGTGTGGACTCAGAAAACCCAGTTCAAAGCAGATATTGTGTTATATGTTTCCCATTTTTGTAGTGGGTAGGTAGATCATTTTGACTTGGTTGTTTTATAAGTAGCTCGCATGCTGAAAAAGTGTGAGCACCCCTGCCCTACGCGCTCTACCAGTAGATCGCGATATACCTAATGAGCACCCCTGTTCTAGAACATGGCCATATAGCCAAAAAAAATCCTACAATCCAGTGATTTCAGCCATGAAAGCCTTTGTTATCTGACTTGCTGCTTGTGTCTCTTCTATTTCCAGGATCAATGCCCGTCCTGCAAAGGCTTGTTCTTTGTGTCCTCCTTCTGCTTGATGAGACTCTCCACCCTCGCCGGGCTTCCGCCATGACCCTCCTTGTCTCCACGGGATGGGACGGAAGGGCAGGCGAAGAGGCTGTGCCGCCTTCTTCTCTTCTCTCCCAATGTCTCCTGTCTGGCTGGTTTCAGGGGGTGGCCCCTCACCTCTCCTTTCTCAGTCCTTCTCTTTGCCTTATCCAGTGACCTATTAAAGGAGGCTGAGAGGATGTGGGGGCTCTCCAAAAGGAGGGAGAAATGGGTAGCAGATCTCTCAAGATCCCTTTTTTAAAATCTTGCCTCAGATCCCTTGTGGAGGAAGGTGGCTTGAAGGATATACTAATGTGTTGCTTGTAGCAAAGCTACTCCCGTCCATCGACCTGTTGCGGCAAAGGACGTGGCTGGAGCCAGAAGGCCTTTGGCCTGTAAGAAGCACTTTGTCAGATAGAGAATCTCCACCTAGGAGTTCCTGGCATCCCATGTTATTATATCAGCCTCATTACAGGGTATTGCTAGCAGGGCTGAGGCATTTGTGGCCTTCTAGTTGTTGAACTCCGATTCCCGTTCCCTCGCCAGACTAACGGTTGGAATAGTAGTTCCTCCATTTGCAGGGTTCAAGGCTCTGTACTGTTGCTCACTGGGATGGTCATCTCAACCTCCCGCTTTGGCTGAAACTTCTGTAATGTTGATAACCAACATGACAGCGAAAGCTTCCCACTTGGTAGGGGGGACGTCATTCCCGGTGGATTTCTACCTATCCTTTAGTTTTGGGAGCTCAAGTGCAGAGAGGGAAGTGGCAATCTTGCAACGGCCTCTTTCAAGTCACAGGCCTTCCTTTGTCTGATTTTTGGCACAAAACAGTCCTCTAAAGTACAGGCCACAAAGGTGCCTTTTCCAGAACAGGTTCTGATCAATTTGGGCAGGTGTCTGTCACATTTTGCCCTGCTCGCCCTTCAATCGTCTGGCTCGGCTGCTTGGCAGCAATCCGCTTTCCAAGGCAGCAGCATCTTTGGCCACCATTGGAGAGACATAAACAAAACCCGTTAGTAGATGAGAGAGAGCGCAAGTGGAACAAGGCACTATGCATGGGAAGCCTTGGTTCAAAACTCTCCATTCCCTTAATCCACTTTCCTTTCTACCTGTCTGCAAGGGGCAAAGTTCAATAACACAAGCCTAGGTGTTGTAGGGATGACTGAGATGAAACCTATACCAGCGCTCTTTGAACGCCTGAATATGTTACGTAAGTGCGAAGTGGTGCTGTTGTTTGTTCAGAGGCCTTTATAATCATTTCACTCACTTTTGCTTGTGGCTTCCGCACCCGTTAACCCCTTTGGGAGGCTGCGTCGGTGTTAGGGCTGCTGTCTTTTGCACTTGGGGAGGGGGATGCCAGCGGTGAGGCGTACTTTCCGCGAGGGGCTCGTGGCAGTGGGCAGGAGCCAGCGGTGGTGGATGCTCACGTCCGTGTAATTATTTTTCAGGTGGCTGTTGACTTTCCTTGTATAAAATATTAATTTATACCAGCTAGGGACACATCTCACTATGTCAAACCCTCATTGGTAACTGGTCTCTTTTCGCTGTGTGTAAAGATTTGTTCGATGTAAATATAGCTTTATAATAAAAATATATGAAAACAATAAATTCTTATTTTTTGGAGCTCTAGGTATCTGTTCTTTCCTTTCTTTCCTACGCTTAAGCATTATGCCACTGATAGTCTTGAGCCAGAGCTTGGGAAAGGCACATTCTGGGCTACAGTTCTCAAATACAGTCATTCAAAGTCCGGTCCCCTAATGCAGTGTTTTTCAACCTTTTTTGAGCCGTGGCACATTTTTTTACATTTTTTACACCATTAACCAAAATGACACTCTAACACAGTAATACATATAGTTAATATGTTTTTAAATGTATTTATACACTCAGTGTGAAATCTGGGCCTGTTTCGATGAACACAATATAGATATCCTGGCAGGAATGGCAGGAAGACACAAACTTTCCACACAGAACTCCCATAACCAAGAGAAAATACTATAAGAGTTTGGTGGGCATTGACCTTGAGTTTTGGAGTTGTAGTTCACCTATATCCAGAGAGCACTGTGGACTCAAACAATGTTGGATCAGGACCAAACTTGGTATGAATACTCAATATGCCCAAATGTGAACACAGATGGCGTTTGGGGAAAATAGACCTTGACATTTGGGAGTTACAGTTTCTGGGATTTATAGTTAACACACAATCAAAGAGCATCCTGAACTCTTGCAACAATGGAATTGAACCAAACTTGGCATATTGAACTCTCATTACCAACAGAAAGTACTGAAAGGGTTTGCTTGGGAATTGAAATTGAGTTTGGAAGTTGTAGTTCACCTACACCCAGAGAGCACTGTGGACTCAAACTATGTCATGTTATGTTGTTTTTGTTTTTTATCCAGAATCACAATGTTGGAAGGAGGCTCACCACTTTAAGGTCACTAAAACAGGCATGGGAAAACTTCGGCCCTCTGGGTGCTTTGAACTTCAACTCCCACCATTCCTAACAGCCTGAGGCCCTTTCCTGCTTAAATGGCTGGGGAGGGGAGGGAAAGGGCCTGAGGCTGCTAGAAATGGTGGGAGTTGGAGTCCAAAACACCTGGAAGGTCCAAGTTTGCCCATGGCAGCTTTCGACAGAGACCTCTTCCTCCCCCTTCCCCTTCGTGCCCTTTCTTCCCCCTCCTGCCAAACACTTTTTCTTCTACACTGCCGCTTTTGATCCAAAGGGGCAGCGTGAGCGTGTTCAGGAGGGGAGGGGGGAGGGAGGAAGACATGACCCGTGTGGGCGCTACTGGGCAGACTCGCCCCAGAGCAAAGCGAGGCAAAGTGAGCAGAGCGAGGCTGGGAAGAAGGGAGCCCGAGTGGAGAAGAAAAAGTGTTCGGCAGGAGGGGGAAGAAAGGGTATTGGAGGCTCCAATTTCCCACGGCACACCTGATGATCGCTCACGGCACACTAGTGTGCCACGGCACACTGGTTGGGAAACACTGCCCTAATGTTTTCAGCTTTACATAAGGTTTTCTTTAGGGCAGTGGTTCAAACCCCGTGGGCCACAAGACCTAAAATGAGGTCCACTGCTCTAGTTTTTTGTGGGCAAGCAGATGACATCTACTGGATGGCATATGTTCTATATCAGAAACTAGAGCTGATGTGGTCTATCCAATGCAATTTTCTGAATCGGCACCCCAAATAACCAAACCAAATCTAAAGTTGACCAAAAACTGATTTGTAACTCTTTTGGCACCGGGACTGTGGTGCAGCTGGCTGGGAGTCGGCTGCATTAAGATCACTACTGACGGAAAGTTCATGAGTTCGAAGCCAGCCCGGGTCAGAGTGAGCTTCCAACCATTTGTGTAGCTTGCTGTCAACCTTTGCAGCCTGAAAGACAGTTGCATCTGTCAAGTAGGACATTTAGGTACCGCTTATGCGGGGAGGCTAATTTAATTAATTTACAACGGCATAACATTTCCAGCAAGTGTGCATAAGAATGAGGAAGTACTCCATCAGTGTCACAAATGGACGGTGAAGCGACAGCTTCCCTAGTGGCCAAAATACCCTCATGAAGCTGGAATGTTAAATAGCCTCTGTATGTCTGTCTATAAATGTTGTGTGTCTATGGCATTGAATGTTTGTCATGTATATGTACACATTGTAATCTGCCCTGAGTCCCTTGCAGGGTTAGAAGGGCAGAATATAAAAACTAAATAAATAATGATGTTGTGAGAGTGGTCCCAGGTCAAAATGGTCCCTGGTCAAGTGGTCCTGGTCAAAAACAGGTTGGGAACCACTGCTTTAGGGTCTGTTTCTTGATTATGGCATGAGTCAGGGCAAGAATAAATACGTTTTAGAAAATGATAACTTACCATTCACCTTTCATCAATTGGAGCTGAAATCTCAAGAACTAAATCTGAATTCTGAAAACGTCCAGCAAAGTTTATACCCTGGAGGCAGCAAATCTCTTAAGGAGCCACGGTGGCTCGATGGGTTAAACCCTTGCACCGGCTGAACTGCTGACTTGAAGGTCAGTGGTTTGAATCCACGAGATGAGGTGAGCTCCCATCTGCCAGCTCCAGCTTCCCATGCATGGACATGAGAGAAGCCTCGCACAGGATGGTAACACATCCGGGTGTCCTCTGGGCAACATCCCTGCAGACGGCCAATTCTCTCACACCAGAAGTGACTTGCAGTTTCTCATTTTTTTTAAAAAAAACCCACATCTCTTGATCTTGGAAGCTAAGAAGAGTCAGTCCTGGTTTGTACCTGGATGGAAGACTGCCAAGGAAGATCAAGCCATGTGGGCTGTTTCAGAGAAAGGTAAACTGCATTAGGAAATCTTTAATTGGGTGACCAGGGTTTGTCAGGCAACTGGAAGGTATGTATAAGCATTGCCCTACTTTCACTCTTACCAGGACCTCTTTTGACCACCCAACAAGTGTCCATCCACAGATGTGGGTGAAACGTCAGGAGACATGCTTCTGGAACATGGTCGTGCAGCCCAGAAATCTCACAGCAACCCAGTGATTCTGGCCATTAAAGCCTTCGACAACACAGTGCCCATCCATGTTGACTCCCTGGTTTTAATAGAACTGTCACTTTAAGAGGGGGTTGGAAAGGGTTGAAATGCGTGATCTATTCATAGTCTTTAAAAAGTGGGGAAATGTGCCACAACTGTTGAGCCACTCCAGAGGCAAGTAATTTTTGGCTGGGATGATATTTTGGACCACAGCCTCCCTAATTCATATACTATTGGCGATGCTGGATGGGGATCCAAAGGATGAGTTTGCAAACATCTGGAAGGAAACCGTTCTCTGTCCCTTGTTTTAATTAGTCTTGAGTTTTGTTGCCCTTCCATCTTGGAACGAGGACTCTAGTGCTCACTCGGAGGTCTAGGCCACCCTCTAGCGGCAGCAGGGGACTGAATCCATTCTCAGAGATCGGTCAAGCTTTTGGCTCATTTGGAGATCAATGTGACCAAAGTTGCTCAAATACGAGGTTTCCTTGTACAGCACACTATTTTACTGGATCTCGGACACTTCTGCCACTTTTTTTTGACCACAAACAAATGCATAAGAGGGATGAGGTGCACACCACACTTTAGTTGATATTGTTAAGAGGCCAGGATGCACCCTAAAAATGGCACAATCGGATACAAGTTTGAATAGATAAATCTTAAGACCAATTAGAGATAAGTATTAGGTAAAGGTATTCCCCTTGTCATTAAGTCCAGTCGTGTCCGACTGGGGGTTGGTGCTCATCTCCATTTCCAAGCCAAAGAGCCGGCATTGTCTGTAGACACCTCCAATGTCATGTGACCGGCATGACTGCATGGAGCGCTGTCCCAGATGGTGAAGCTGGGGGACACTTGCTCGGACCCCTGGCCTTTGACCTGTGGGGTCCCATTCTCTCCCCCATGCCTTTTAATATCTACATGAAACTGCTGGGAGAGGTCATCCAGAGTTTTCCAGTTGGGTGCCATCTCTACGCAGATGACGCCCAACTCTACTACTCCTTTCCACCCAGTTCCAAGGAAGCCCCTCGGGTGCTGGACGAGTGCCTGACTGCTGTGACTGTCTGGATGAGGATGAATAAGTCGAGGATCAATCCCGACAAGACAGAGGTCCTCCAGGTCAATCGTAAGCTGGATTGAGGTATAGGGTGGCAACCTGTGCTCAACGGGGTTGCACTCCCCCTGAAGTCACAGGTCCGCAGCTTGGGTGTTCTCCTAGACCAGGGGTGCTCACACTTTTTCAGCATGCGAGCTACTTCTAAAACAACCAAGTCAAAATGATCTACTTACCCACTACTCAGAGAGCCATAAAAGCAAAATATTTGGAAATGTATTTCAGTGAGAGCCATATAATATATTTTAAGACTGAATTCAACTAAATGTGAGTATAATAAGCCCCTGGATTTATTCATAATAATAATGATGATTATAATATTCATTCAGCCTCTGCTACTACTAATAATAATAGTAACAACAATAGGTTCCTAGAGTAGAAGGATACCTCCAAGGGCCATCCAGTCCAACCTCCTTCTGCCATAAGGGAAAAACACAATCAAAGCATTCCTCGCAGATGGCCACTCAGCCTCTGATAATAACAATGGGTTCCTAGAATAGGAGACCTCCAAGGGCCATCCAGTCCAACCTCCTTCTGCACCTGGGCGGCGTCAGGAGCCTGAGGGGCGGGACTGAGCCTTCCTCCCGCCCTGCCTGCGATCTACCAGGACGCCCTGCACGATCTACCAGTAGATCGCGATCTACCTAATGAGTACCACTGTCCTAGACTCATCGCTAACGCTTGAAGCCCAGGCATCGCTGGTGGCTGGGAGGGCCTTTGCACAACTAAAACTCGTGCGCCAGCTGCGACCATACCTCGTGAAGTCGGATCTGGCCATGGTGGTTCATGCCTTAGTCACCTCCAGATTGGATTACTGCAATGCACTCTACATGGGGCTGCCCTTGAAGACAGCTCGGAAGCTTCAATTGGTCCAACAGGCGGCAGCCAGATTACTAACTGGGGCGACTTACAGGGAATGGGCAACCCCAGTTTAAGAAGCTCCATTGGCTGCCGTTCATCTTCCGGTCCCAATTCAAGGTGCAGATTCTTACCTACAAAGCCCTGAACAGTTTGGGACCCGTCTACATGCGTGACCGCATTTCTGTTTACGAACCTACACGATCTCTTCGATCATCTGGAGAGGCCCTGCTCTTGCTCCCACCCCCTTCGCAGGCGCAATTGGTGGGGACGAGGGAGAGGGTCTTCTCTATGGTAGCCCCCCCGACTGTAGAACTCGCTCCCCAAGGATATCACACAAGCCCCCACTTTGGCAGTCTTTATGAGATTGAAAACGTGGCCGTTCCAATGTGCCTTCCCTGAAAAAAGGAAATTGTTAGATCTGTCTAATTTCCCTCTATATGTCCTCTGAATCACTTTATCTACCCGTTGGATTGATCTCCCTACATCACTCTCTAAAACCCCCATGTCTAGACATACCCTACTCTGTACACACCCATTATTTTTCTTAAAATTTAATATATTACATTTGGCCCTGCCATAGTGTTTTTAAATCTCTTCTGTGTTATTGCTTTATGTTTAGTTATATCATTTATATTGTTTTTGCTTGTTTTGTTGATGCATTGTTGTATTTGTATTTTGTATTTGACGGGCTTGGCCTCATGTAAGCCGCCCTGAGTCCCTTTGGGGAGATGGTGGCGGGATATAAATAAAGTATTATTATTATTATTACCTTCCCGCGGTACCTATTGATCTACTCACATCTGCACGTTTTCGAACTGCTAGGTTGGCAGGGGTAACAGCAGGAGCTCACCCCGCTCCCCAGATTCAAACCGGCAACCTTTTGGTCAGCAAGTTCAGCAGCTCAGCGGTTTAACCCACTTCACCATCATGGGCTCCGAGTATTAACAACTTACAAATGAAGCAGTCACTCAACACCTTCCCTTATTTTGTATGTGATCATCATAGCCAATGATGATAGATGCCTAGAATTGGAAGAGACCTCCAGGGCTATCCAGTCTATGCCTGTTTTGCCAGGCAGGAACCCAGAATCAAAGCCACCCTGACAGATGGCCATCCAGCCTCGTCCTAAAAGTGTCCAGAGGAGGAGATTCCACCGAGTCAAGGCATCATATTCCACAGTCAAACAGCTCTCATGGTCAGCAAGTTTTAAGTGGAATCTCTTCTCCTGCAATTTGAATCCATTGCTCCATGGTGTCCTAGTCTCCAGAGCAGCAGAAAGCAAGCATGCTTCCTTGAAATGGCCCCCACCATGTTGGTAACACAAGATTAGAGCATCTGCAAAAAGTGCCAAAGCAGGAAGCCTGCAAAGCAAAGGCAGGGCGCAGAAATTCCTCTTCAGGTCTGAGAGGCCCTCTGGGAACACTGGAATCTCCAGGAAGCCTGGCATCCTCTGGCCGCTTGCCCTCAGCCTTGAAGTGGCTGGCCAGGTAGGCGAGGCTTTGTTTTCTTTTCCTCCATGACTTGGGCCTCAAAGTCCTTTCAGGATGGGGTAAAAACGTTGAGCAGAGTCCCTTCTGTAGCACAAGGACCAAGCAGGGGGGGGGGCATCTAATCCAAATCCCAGCCGTACAGGAAAACACGCCCCAAACATTCCTTAAGAGACAGCCATTCCACCTCTATTTAAAGACCCCTGAAGAGGGAGGGTCCATGACCCTTGGAGGCAATCTAGTCCATCGTTCTTCTAATATTTATGTGAAATCGATTTCCTTGCCATTTGAATCAATTGGCTTGTGTTCTAGCTTCTGGAACAGCAGCAAACAAACCCGTTCCTTCTTCTGCACGACCTCCCTTCCCATATTTAAATGTAGCTATCATATAACTTAGTTTCTTCTTCAAGATAAATATATCCAGCTCCCTAAGGCATTTCTTAAAAAACGTGGATTTCCAGACCTTTGATGATTCCACTCGTCCTTATCATTCTTCAACGGTGGTGTCCAGAACGTGCCTCAGTATTCAAAGTGAAATCTGACTCAAATAGATTAGGTAAAGGGTTCCCCCCTGGCATTAAGTCCAGTCGTGTCCGACTCTGCGGGTTGGTGCTCACCTCCATTTCTAAGCAAAGAGCCATCGTTGTCTATAGACACCTCCAAGGTCATGTGGCCAGCATGACTGCATGGAGCGCCGTTACCTTCCCACCGGAGCGGTATCTATTCATCTCACATTTGCATGTTTTCAAACTGCTAGGTTGGCAGAAGCTGGGGCTGACAGCAGAAGCAAGCCACTCCCCGGATTCGAACCACCAACCTTTCGGTCAACAAGTTTAACAGATCAGAAATTTGTATATTGTTCAGTCGCTTCCAACTCTTCGTGACCTCATGGACCATCCCATGCCACAGCTCCCTGTAAGCCGTCACCTCCCCCAGCTACTTCAGAGTCAAGCCAGTCACTTCAAGGATACCATCCCTCCACCTTGCCCTTGGTCACCCCCTATTCCCTTTTCCTTCCATTTTCCCCAGCTTCATTGTCTTCTCTAAGCTTTCCTTTCTTCTCATGATGTATCCAAAGTACTTCATCTTTGCCTCTCATATCCTTCCCTCCAATGAGCAGTCGGGCTTTATTTCCTGGCGTGTGGACTGGTTGGATCTTCTCGCGGTCCAAGGCACTCTCCAACACCACAGTTCAGATCAGAAGCTTAACCCAGTATTATTTCTTCTAGCGATCTGGACAATACACTACTAAATAATTATTGACCAAAACCGGGCAGCAGCGACCGCATTGTCTGTAGCTTTAACCAATTATTCCTCTGGGTTGTTGTCTGCTGGGAGGCTTCGCTGGCCTGATTTATTATTGTCTGGAATTCCCTTGTTTTCTGAGTATTGTTCTTTATTTACTGTCCTGATTTTAAGAGTTTTAAAAATACTGGTTGCCAGATTTTGTTCATTCTCATGGTTTCCTCCTTTCTTTTGAAATTGTACACATGCTAGTGGATTTCAATGGCTTCTCTGAGTAGTCTGACATGGTAGACATAATGGTTGTTAAGAGTGGCCCAGAATTTTCTGTGTTCTCAAATAATATGCTGTGCCCAACAGAAAACAAAGGAATTCCAGACAAGAAACAATAAGAGCCTGCGAACAGCTTCCAACAAAGGATTCCCCCATACAGGAAGCAGCCAGACTTTGAAGTTGCAAGGCCATTCAATGTTAACCAAGGTGGACAACTGTAACATTCACACCTGCCTCAAACAGATAGTTTTTTCTCCCACCCTGGACATTGTTCCCCAGATATATAAACCTCATTTGCCTGGTTTCCAACAGACCTCACAACCTCTGAGGATGCCTGCCACAGATGTGGGTAAAATGTCAGGAGAGAATGCTTCTGGCACATGGCTCTACAGCCCAGAAAACGCACAGTAATGAATGATTCCAGCCATTTTGTGTGTGTCAGGAGCGACTTGAGAAATTGCAAGTTTTTTCTGTTGTGAGAGAATTGGCCATCTGCAAGGACGTTGCCCAGGGGATGCCTGGGTGTTTTTGATGTTTTACCTTCTGGGAGTGGCTTCTTTCATGTCCCTCCAGCTGACAGAGGGAGCTCAACCCGCTCTCCTCAGATTCGAACCACTGAGCTGTCTGTCGGTCAGCAGTCTTGCCAGCACATGGGTTTAACCCATTGCGCCTCCAGGGCTCCATATCCTGGCCATGAAAGCCTTCGACAACACAGGTTTTTAGATTATCTTAAGATAACCCCCGGTGGCGTAATGGGTTAAACCTTTTTGCCGGCAGGACTGAAGACTGACAGGGTTGGAGGTTCGAATATGGGGAGAGTGCAGATAAGCTCCCTCTGTCAGCTCCAGCTTCCCATGTGGGGACATGAGAGAAGCCTCCCACAAGGATGGTAAAACATCAAAACATCTGGGTGTCCCCTGGGCAACGTCCTTGCAGATGGCCAATTCTCTCACACCAGAAGCAACTTCTAGTTTCTCAAGTCGCTCCAGACATGAAAAAAAAATTATTCAGAAAAGCAACACAGTCCTCTGGCACCACCTGCAGGACCCGTTGCTAATGCTGTTAAATCCAGCTCAACACATGGCACCCCCAATATACATAGGCGTGACCTCAACCATTCCCTCTTTATTTGCGAATGTTTGCGGAGGCCCCGGAAGAATGCTGCATTCAGCCAGGCTCTGAGAAGGAGGCCCTCCAGAGGGGCCATGCAGCAAGAACGGCACTCCCTCGCTCCCAAACACCAGGAACGGCCTTTGCACAATGGAGATTTATTCCGAAACAACTGTTTCCCAATAAATTATACAGTTAAAAAAAGGAGGAGGAATAAAGTGTGCACAGAAAATACAGGAACCTGACAGACAACTGGAACGACAGAGGCTGCAAAACAGTGAAGTGTGGGGTGAGCCTAAACCAAGCACGGTCTTGCTCCAGCTCTACTTGCTGCTCCCTCTCTCTCCTCCTTTGCTCCTTCGCAGGCAGTGCTTAGTGTTTCCTGAAGGAGTAGCACCCCATGGAGAGAGAGAAAGAGAGACTGGCACGGGTCGCACGCTCTACTTGGCAGAACGGGGGCGGATAATAACTGAACTGTACAAAGAGTGATGAGGGGCCGCTGTGGAGGAGACCGTGCCTTTCTCAGCCACCAGAAGCAGGGCCCAAGGGCAGAGAAAGGAGGTCCTATATTTGCAGGACAGGCTTGGGGTGCATCAACCTTGTACCCTGCAAAAATAACGCTGGGATACAAAGGAAAGGAGTTGAATACTGCGCTGGGGAAGTGGGGGAGCTGCCAACAAATCCCTGGTGATGCCCAGCAAACAACGGAGAGCCCCAGATAGGCCAGATCTTCAGCTCTACTTCCATGTGGAGCAGATGAGCACCTAGGTGTGACAAGGGCTGCCGGGGGGGGGGGGGGGGGTGTGGCAAGGATGAAGCTTTGGGAAGGGCCGGCACATGATGAGACAGCAGCAGGGAGTCGTTCTGAAAGTCCCGTAAAAGAGAGGCCTGGTTCCGCCCCGTTTCTCTCTTCTCCCGTTTTCCAAGCTTGCCACCCAAGCTCTGGCGGTACCTTAGTAGTCCTCTGCCCCCAATAAGAAGCCCAGAAGGAAGCTAATGGCAAGCTGACGGTCCTGAGGGGTCTGCTTCGACGCAACGATGGGCGGTGGCCGCAGGAGGAGACTGGCAAAAAGTGTGGCTGCAGGGAAGGAAGGGTTCCTGTGAGAGAAGCCTGGAGAACGGCATGGGGAAGTGGGGGCCGTGGATGGTTTTGATCTATGCTTACCTATCATGTTGGCACTGACGTTGTTGCTCTCCGAGTATTTCAGTAGCTCCCGCAGGAAAGCCATCACGTAGCGAAACACGTTCCGGTGGCACCGAGGCAACTGGCAGATCACCTACATGGCAGGAAGGAATGTGCTTAGATGCAATTTGAGCAAAGGAAAGAAGGAGGCATTATGCATTCATATCTATTTTCCCTGCATAAAGGTTTTCAGGGCTAGGTTGCTGTGAGTTTTCCAGGCTGTCTGGCCATGTTCCAGAAGCATTCTCTCCTGACGTTTCGCCCACATCTATGGCAGGCGTCCTCAGAGGTTGTGAGGCAAGTGGGGTGTATATATATCTGTGGAATAATGTCCAGGGTGGGAGAAGGAACCCTTGTCTGGGTTGCTGGGAGTTTTCTGGGCCATATGGCCATGTTCCAGAAGCATTCTCTATTGATGTTTCACCTGCATCTATGGCAGGCATCCTCATGTCAGACTACACAGAGAAGCCATTGAAATCCACAAGCATGTGGACAATTTCAACAGAAAGTTGGGAACCATGAAAATCAACAAAATCTCACTACCAGTTGTTTTTTTTAAAAAAAAAACTGTAAAATCAGGACAGTAAATAAAGAAGAAGACTAAAAAAGGGGGAATTATAGACAGGAAGCAATTAGGGCCAGCTAATCAACTCCCAACAAAGGATCCCCCTATGCAGCAACCAGCCATGCTTGGAAGCTGCAAGGCCATTTAATGCTAATCAAGGTGGCCAATTGCAACATTCTTTCCCCTACCCTGTACATTCCACAGATATATAAACCTCACTTGAATAGTTTCCAACAGACCTCAGTCTCTTTGGATGCCTGGCAAAACGTCAGGAGAGAATGCTTCTGGAACACGGCCATACAGCCCGGAAAACTCACAGCAACCCAATGATTCTGGCCATGAAAGCCTTTGACAGCACGTTTTCAGGGCTAGTTCAAGGCATAATAAGTTTTGAATAAATCAGACTGGAAAAGGCTCCTGCTATGGACCGAGGGACTCTTTTACCCATAAGAATAATAAAATGATTAAAACTATAAAATGCAAGACGGATACATATGATATTTAATACAAATTAGAAAAGATACAGAAAGGAATGGAAATAAAATAATCAGAGGGGAACAAGAACAAGAACACGCCTCAGTTTTCAGCAGACAACGCCTTCTTCCCTCCAGACCGAAATGCATATTCCGCACGCATTTCTGGAAAGAGGATCCACGCCAACCCAAAAGAGGCGTTTCTTAGGGCTCACCTGCCGGCAGAGACGACTATCCTGCGAACACTCAAGGCAGTGTTGATACAGTTCATAGCAAATGACCGGTTCTGGTAGTGCCTCCAAGAAGATGAGCAGGGCTTCGGCCACGGAGTGGTTGCTACCAGCTGGTATCGGCTGTCAAGGAAGGGTGGTACGTGGCTAAAATGCCTCCCCATTTCCTCAAGCCAACCTGTTTTTAATTAACTGGGCCCAGAAGGCTTCATCTTTAAATACCACGATAAAAACAGGATAAAAGGCTATGTGGATTGCCCCCAAAGCTGATAGGCAGAATATATAGGGTTGGCTTCACCAGCTGCAGCTGCAGTAAATCTTGCCGACCAAAAGGTTGACAGTTTGAAGCCAGGCCAGGGTGAGCTCCTGACCTTCAGCCCAGCTCCCTGCCCACCTAGCAGATCGCGTAGATAATTTTTAAAAAGCAGGGAGGTATTTTAGGCTAGCAGAAAAAGGAAAAGTTTATGAACAAAGAAAGCTCTTCAGCAAGAAGACGGAGCAACAGCACCCCTCTGTCGCCGGAACCAAGCACAGCCTCCAAATTTGCCAAAAAGATGGGAAAACCCTATATAACACCTCTATCTGTTGTCTGTCTTGTCATTGTATAACCAGCATTGAATGTTTGCCATCTATGTGTTCTGTGACCCACCCTGAGTCCCCTTCGCGGTGAGAAGGGCGGAATATAAATACTGTAAATAAATAAATATAGACCAGACATGGTCAAACCTGGGCCCTCCAGGTATGTTAGGAATTGTGGGAGCCGAAATCCAAAACACCTGGAGGAACAAAGTTTGCTACACTTTGCTAGAGGCAAAGTAGAAGCAATATTTTAAATGGTTCTCTGGGCTGCATCTGTCCTTCCCTTTGCTTGGCCAAATCCGAAGGACAAGCTTAGCTTCTGCTATCTTTGGGGAAATGGTTATTCCTCCTTGATCTCTGTGAAATCGCAGCTACAGAGAAGAACCTTGTGTCATATATATATATATATATATATATATATATATATATATATGAGAAATATACAGCCCTCCAGATTTTGTTCGAACTACAAGCACCGGGACTGTGGCGTAGCTGGCTGGGAGTCAGCTGCATAAGATCTCTACTGACCAGAAGGTCATGAGTTCGAGGCCTGCCTGGGTCGGGGTGAGCTCTCGACCAATTGCGTAGCTCATTGTCGACCTTTACAACCGGAAAGACAGTTGCATCTGTCAAGTAGGAAATTTAGGTACCACTTTGTGGGGAGGCTAAATTCAACTGATTTACGAGGCCATAAAATCTCCAGGAAGTATGAAAAGGAAATGAAGGAATGCGACAGCTCCCCCTTGTGGCCAGAAGCTGGAATGTTAAATAGCCTCTGAGTGTCTGTCTATATATGTTTTATATCTGCTAAGTCTTCTGGCCAGAAGACTTAGCAGACATCGGGGTTGGATTATAAATACCCATTGGGGTTTAGAAAACTTACTTTGCGGCGTTACTCCACCTTTTCATCCCACCCAGGAACTGGGAACTTATTTTGTTTACATGGATATTCTAATTATAAGGGATTGAAACATGGTTGTATTTAAGGCACCCAACTGGGGTTGATATGTTGATTTGCCTGCAACTCCTCAGGAGTAATTATTGAATACAATATCCTTTAAGTGAATCCTATATATGTTTTACGTCAATGGCATTGAATCCTGTATATGTGCATTGTGATCTGCCCTGAGTCCCCTGCGGGGTGAGAAGGGCGGTATATAAATGATGCAAATAAATAAATAAAATAATAAATATGTCCCATGATGCTTTCGCCATCGATGTCCAAGATCTTGCCAAGCCCCATATGGACCTAGTCAGGATGGCTTTTTCAAAGTGAAGCCAAATCTTTCAAGCAAGTGTAGCATGTCTGCATGCGGAACTGAAGAGCCAAATGGCATTTAGCTGATTCTGCAACCAATAGAAAAAACGCTATGAGGTGAGAATCTTGGCCACGAGAGAAATAAATAAAGCCTAGCGAACAGATGTTGTTTTTATAGAAAAAGGATACGTATTGTTTCAGGAATACTGGTGTCTAGGCACTCAATGATGTCCTGCAACTCATCCTGCATCCCTGGTGTCTGGAAGAGGTCCTCCTGTCAGGGAGAGAGAGGCACATGCTTTAGGAAGGAAGGAAGGAAGGGTGGATACTAGGGCTCTAGCCTTTGCCTGTTATATACAGCTCACTCTGAGACGTATATAATAGGCACATTGTACAGTATCTATATCCATATGTGTGAAATAACTGATGTGGATTCAGTCAGCCCAACCATCTGGATATAAACACAGAACGAGATGCAATTTGCTATTGGAAATCTATGTATTTCTAGGATTGCGGCACACTGCGCAAAAGAAGAGAATGTGTTTTCCAACAGGCGCATAAAAGACAGAAGAAGTATATGCACTTCTAAAATGCTCACAAACTAGTTAGTTAATGGGCACATATAAAAATGCATACATTTGAAAATGGTGTACAGTTTAGGAGCAATGCATGGAAAAAGATGTCTGTTTCAGCCCAGATGTTGGGGTATCTGCGAGGAAACAGCTTTTGCAATGCATACTCAAAAACCTCAGTGGGTTTGATGTTATAATCAGGTATGGGCAAACCCAGGTCTGGGGGCCGGATGTGGCCCATTGGGCTCTTTTTTCAGGCCCTCCACTCTCTCACCACCGTATCCTTCCTTCCTTCCTTCCTTCCTTCCTTCCTTCCTTCCTTCCTTCCTTCTCTCTTCCCTTCCACCCTTTCAACGTTCCTTCCTTCCCTCCCTTTCCTCTTCCCCCTTCCCTTCCACCCTTATGTCCTTCCTATTTCCCCATACTCCCTTTCTCCTTCCTTCCTCCCTTTGTCTTTCCTCCTTCTTCCTTCATCCATTCTCTCTCCATCCTTCCACCCTCCCTTCCTTCCTCCTTTTCCTTTCTCCTCCTTCCCTCCCCTTTCTCTTCCTTCCTTCTCTCCCTTTTTCTTTCATTCCTTCCCCCTTCCTTCTTCCCTTGGTCCTTCTTTTCTTTACCTTTCTTCCCTCTCCTTCCTTCCTTCCCTTTTGTCTTTCCTTCCTTCCTCCTTTCTTCTTCCCTTTGGTCCTTCTTTTCTTACCTTTCCTCCCTCCTTCCATTTCTCCCTCTTTCTTCTTCCATCCTTCCCTTCCTCACTTTTGCCCTTCCATCCTTCCTTCCTTCCTTCCTTCCTTCCTTCCCCCTCTCCTTCCTTCCTTCCTTCCATCCTCTCTCTTCCTTCCTTCCTTCCTTCCTCTTCCTTCCTTCCTTCCTTCCCTCCCTCCTCTCTTCCCACCCACCTTCCTTCCATCTCCTTCCTTCCCACCCTCCCCTCCCACCTCCCCACCCTTCCCCCCCACCCACCTCCTTCCCCTCCCGTCCCTGCCCTGCCTCCCCTGCCCTCCCTCCCTCCCGCCCTCCTTCCTTGGGAGTGCTAGTATGCGGCCCCCAAGTTTGAAAGCTTGCCCATGCCTGAAATAGATGCTATAGTAAACATAAACTCTAACAATATAGTAATGAAGAGACGCTTGCAATTAAGCTCTAGAACATTTGGTCCCAATTCAAATTCAAACCATTATACTATCTTCTCATAAAAAGCACACCTATATCACTAACTACATCAATAAATGAACCTTTTTTGGGGTTATCATTTCAAATACACTTGCCCTGCCCCCCAGTCATTCTGGGATAACTATATTTATCTTAAATGTGTGTGACCTCTGCATGTCATCTCCTTGCTTAAGAGTAATTTGCAAGAATATATCAGTGCCTGGAAATCAGAAAGCACAATGTGATTTTCCTCCTTAACTAACTCACCTGATGGCAGGCATTCTTGAAGAGATGGTCCACCAAGATCCAGATCTCCTTGGGGATCTGCAAAGGCCGCTCACTGGAGGAATCCTCGCTATCCTGGGGCACCATGTCCAAGAGGGACTTCTCCTGAAGCCCAAAAACAAATTGGGACGCCTTGAGAACCTGTTCTGGACTTCAGCTCCCATAATTCCTGACCATTAGACATGCTGGCAATAGGGGCTTCTGGGAGTTGGAGCCCCAAACACCTGGGGGGCCGCGAGTGTGACGCTTCTGCATCAAACTGCACAGGTGGGGCATTTCGTACACATGCTTGATGTATGATTACGTCCACATAATTGACTCTGAATATGCTGCAATAGAATCAGATTGGATTGAGAGTGGATGTTCTTCCAGATGTCCTTGGATATCAGCTCCCATCATTTCTTACTGGCTAGGGATGATGGGAACTGCAGCCCAAGCGTATCTGGAGGACCACAAGATCCCAAGCCCTGCATAGACAGTGTATACAGTTAAAACCTATGACTTTTAAATCGCATTATATGTTTACTGTGTTTTAACCTTTGTCTCAGGTACTTTAATATGTGCATGTTTTAATATGTTTTTTATATATAATTTTTATTAATTATTTTGCAACAGTTATAACGATATACATTAATACATACACACATAGACACAAAAAAAATCAAACATCTAACGTTCTCTATTACACACTACAAAACATAGAAAAAGGAACAAATAAAAAAATGAAAAAATAAAAAAATGTGAAAAATAAAAATATTGTGACTTTTGTCCTTTTTCCATTCCTCTTCTCAATTTTGTTTTTTGTATTTTCTAAAATAATTCTCTAATAGAGTTTTTATAACATCTTTTTTCCTCGACCTTTTCTCTTTTAAATGTCAATTTCATATTTATTTAATACTAGCTTGGGGACCCGGCCCTGCCCGGGTTATTTGAGAAAGGCATTGTGTGCCAAGGTGGGTCGTTATCATTTGTTTATTTGGCTCATGGTGGTCTCAGGAAGTGAGTGAAGGTACTTGAAGTCCCATCATCCATGGTCCATCCTCCTCCAAACTGCACCAGGATGTAGAGTGGGTCATGGGGGCTCTGTATGCCAAGTGTGGTCCTGATCAGTGATTGGATTAGGTTTGCAGCAGTCTTGGAATGTGAGTGAAGGTACTTCAAGTCCCATCATCCATGGTCTGCCCTCCTCCAAACTGCACCAGGATGTAAAGTGGGTCATGGGGCCTTTGTGTGCCAAGTGTGGTCTAGATCAGTCAGGGGATGAGAGTTGCAGCAGTCTCGGGAGGTGAGTGGAGGTACTGCAAGTCCCATCAACCATGGTCCATCCTCCCTCAAACTGCATCAGGATGTAGAGTGGGTCTTGGGTGTGCTGTGTGCCAATTTTGGTCTTGTTCTCTCATTGCTGGGGGCCGCAAAGTGTTTTGGCCTTAAACTGACTGCCTCAGGCCTTTCCCTTTCCCCCTCTGCCACTTTAGAGTGTCGGAATGTTGGTGGTGCTGGCCAATTAGAGTCCTTTATGCAAATAATCCCACAGTGGGAGCCAATCAGAAAGCTGCCACATATCCGCCCTCCGCACGCATACATACATACAAACATTCTGTTTTATTATATATAGAGATTTCTTTATCAAATAGTCCTCTAAGACTTTCCAATCTGTTCTTTTCATTCCTTTCCCGTTGTTTTGTTTTAATATATGTTTTTATGGCTGCATTCTAAGTTTAATATGTGATTTTATAGATGTATTTAACTACTGTATATACTTGAGTATAAGCTGAGTTTTTCAGCCCTTTGTAAGGTTGAAACAGTCGCCTTCGGCTTATTCTCAAGTCAAAGCTATTTATTATTTTACTCTATGATTATTATTAATATTTTATTATATTATTTTTATTACATGTATTATTTTACTTTATTATTATTGTTATTACTTTTACTATTTTGTTCTATTTATTATTATTTTTATTAAATGTATTATTTTACTGTTATTACTGGAAGGATACGTAAGCACATTTACACTGAAGAAGGTTAGAATAATGGTTTAATCAGAGTTGGACAGTCTTATCTTAAATTACAGTTTTATTTAAATATTCAAAAACATTTCACCTAATGATGCCTCAATTGATGTAATTGTATTGGTATCTATTTTTATTCTGAAATTTATCAGTAGTGGCTGCATTTTCCATCTTGGGCTTAGACTTTTTCCCAGTTTC
The DNA here is from genome assembly GCA_030556195.1 of Anolis apletophallus. Classification (NCBI taxonomy): domain Eukaryota; kingdom Metazoa; phylum Chordata; class Lepidosauria; order Squamata; family Anolidae; genus Anolis; species Anolis apletophallus. The sequence goes on from JARBWK010000016.1 coordinate 28,988,960, forward strand.
TTGTGGTAAAATTAAATTAGGTGCCTGAGCTTATATTTGGGCTGGCTTATATTCGAGAATATATGGTATGTTATGCCCCGCTTAAAGCCAAAAGGAGGGGTGGGTAATAAATAACAAATTATCATCATCACGGTTGAGCATGAAGAGGAGAGGATGACAATAAAATGGCAAGGGAAATCCATTTGCTGGTTGTTAACAAAGTCTACAAATACCTGACACAAAAAGTCTGCAAAAAACACTAGAGAAAACACTGCACAGCCTGTTACCTTTTCTACGAAGTTGTCTTCTTCCTGAGAGCAGAGCAGGAAAGCAAAGAGAGAGAGAGAGAAAAAACATACAAAGCATGTTACTGGTGGAGACCAAAAAGGAGAAAGGAAACAACCCAGATGCCAGGAAGCAAGCTGCCACACAATGGAAGAAAACAAAGAGTTTAGTTTGGGTAAAAGGGCAAGAGGGAACAGACACCAAGACGGCTCTGTGGATGAAGTGACAGGTATCAGCCATGGGTTGGGATGCTTGGCACACAGACAAATGCGCAGCTGCAGAACAGATTCAGAGGGTGCCCCACATTTTCCAAAGAGGAAGGTGAGGCCGGAGTTCCCTCCACTTCTTACCAGATCGATGAGCTTTGTGACAGGGACTTCACGGATGGGCCGCCTCATGCGACAGAGCGTCTCCAAGGAGGTCCCAAAGCAGCTGGGCAGGTAGGTCCCACTGATGGTGAGGAAGTAGTCCTTGCCACGGTCCAAGTGGAGGACAAGGATATCTTCGATCTTGTCCTCCCCCGAGTTGAGCAGCGTCACCGAGTCCTTGCTGACATACACATCTAAGGAGATATCGACTGTCTCATCTGAAAAGGGAGGGAAGCAGAGACTTTGACAGAAGACACCGGAGAGATGGCGTTACGCAGTATCTTTGGAATGATCAGTTTGATTAAAAATGGACTAAATCAGGCACAAGCAAACTTCAGGCCCCCAGGTGTTTTCAACTCCCACAATTTCTAAAGGTTTCTCTTGACATTAAGTCTAATTATGTCCTAATCTGGGGGGTGGTGCTCATCTCCATTTCTAAAAGGAAAGAGCCGGTGTTATCCGTAGACACCTTCAAGGTCATGTGGCCGGCATGACTGCATGGAGTGCTGTTAAATTCCCGCCGAAGCGGTATCTATTGATCTACTCACATTTGCATGTTTTCGTACTGCTAGGTTGGCAGAAGCTGGGCGTAACAGCGGGAGCTCACCCTGTTCCTTGGATTATTTCACCCAGCAAGTTCTGCAGCTCAGCGGTTTAACTCGCTGTGCCACTAGGGGCTCCAATGAATATCTCAACCAATTCAACCTAGTTCGTGGCAGCCACAAAACCAAAGTTTCTGTTAAAATGTATACTATATAAGATCAAAAGTATTGGGAAGAAAAGAAAAAAAAAGAAATTAAGGAAAGAAAAAGGAGAGAGAGAGAGAAAACCCTTCACCCAAAGAGTGTTTTTTCTTGACTTCCTGGGTGTCTTCCGTGCTGTATCTTCCTTTTCTTTCTTTCTTTTCTATCTTTATCCTTCTCCCTTCCTTTCAGACAAAGTCAATATATACTTTTTAAATATTACTATCGTGTAGGGGGTTTTTTTGTTTTAAGTATTCTGTAACTTTCTTCCAGTCTGTTTCTTTTATTGGCTCTTTGTTTTTAGATTATATGAAGAAAGAGGAAGGGTGTCCTCAAAGCAGCATCAAAAATAAATTTCAAAGGGTTAGCTGCAACACAATGAATGTCTTTCTCATTTTCTTTAGTATGTATTTCTTTATTGGTAGTATCTTTTCAAAATCACTAGGTGTGGAACATATATTTCTTCCCAAATGGGGATGTGGAATCGTTGAATCATTCAAAAATCATATTCAAAGAACTCCCAAAAACCGGATACATCCAAAATTAATCATATATCCATACATTATAGGCTTGTATTATAATCCGGTTAAGGGTTCTGTGGGGTCGACGGACTGTATATCTAAAGGCCTCTCCGTTTCGCCAGAGAACTGGCTTCATCGGGACCAAAATAGTATTATTGATTTTAAATTCCACTGGTCCGATCATCTATATATAAAGGTAAAAATAACAATAACAGTAAGATATAACAACATTTCTCAAATAGTCATAAGCCCACCAGTTGAACAGGACAACCCTTATGGCTAGGCTATATATATATCTTTTACATACCGTTTGTAGTATTCACATGTAAATAAATCTCAGAGTGGACGCAGCCACTACTTCTCCTGGTAGTCAACGGACAACACATAACACTGGGGGTTTGCCTTACATACACTCCTACTTAGCTGCAGGTGAAACCTCACTCCAGAATTTCACTGATTGATAAACAATCATTATGGCCCAGGGGTAACTTGCTCTTTAGGAGTGAATCCAGAAAACTTCTCTTTGATGTAGTAGTTTTTATGTTCCTGGTATGGTTTGGGTGCAATAATTTCTAATACCAGGATTTTGAACTCATTAAAGTTGTGGTTCTGTGTATAGTGGATGTAGAGTGGTGAGGATTCATTCCAGGTTTTAAATCTAGATTTATGTTCCTGAGCCCTCGTGCGCAAATCACGCCCACTTTCTCCCACGTAATATCTCTGACATGGGCAAATCAAACAATAAATGATATTTCTGCTGCCACATGTTGCTCCTGTGCGTAATTTAAAGGTATGTTTACCTTCCAGGTCGGTGATTGTTTCTTGTGTTGAAATATGCTTGCATATCGTGCAATGATAGCATGGTTGGGTGAATGGTTTCCCGATGGCGGAATCTTTCGGGATTCTATGGTCAGCATGGATCAACAATTGTTTAATGCTAGGTGTTTTTTTGTTGGCTATCATCGGCGGTTTTTCTAATCCTGGAATCGAGCTTACAATGGGCCAGTATTTCCGTACAATTTTTGAAATAGAGTGGGAGTGAGGGGTGAAAGTCAGGGGCCAAATAATCCGTTCACAGGGTGTTTTAGGGCGAGGTTGGAATAGGTTATCCCTGGGAATTTTGCGAATTTTATTTAAAGATTTATAAAGAATAGAATGTGGGTATCCCCTTTCTTTTAATTGGGATATCAAAACCGCGGCCGATTGTTCGAAATCCACCTCTCTGGAGGAGTTGCGCTTAAGGCGAATCAGCTGGGAGAATGGGAGATTGTATTTTAAAGAGTGTGTGTGGTGCGACTCAAAATGTAAATATGAATTACGGCTGGTGGGTTTGCAATAGTTTTTAACTCTCAGGGTATTATGCTCTCTAAAAATGGTTAAGTCCAAAAAGGTGATATTTTGTGGGTTTTTTTCAAAAGTAAAATGAAAGGATGAATTCCATGTGTTGAAATATCTCATAATGGACTCAATGTCGCCCTCTCCTGACCAGATAAAGAAAACGTTGATTAAGGCAGTTCCACCACCCAGCTATAGCAAAATTCTATCTACTTCCGAAAACACATAAAAAAACATCCCCGGTGCCAGGGAGACCAATAATCGCCGCGACCAACACTTTATTACAACCCCTTGCTATTTTCCTGGACTCGATTCTGCAAGAATTTGTGATCACATCACCGGCCTTCATTAAGGACACGGGACATCTAATCTCCAAAATTGATGGTATGATACTACATGATCAGGATGTATTTATTACTGCGGATATTACATCATTGTATACTAATATTGATTTGAAGATAGCAAGAACTGTGATTTATAAGCTTTTGGACTCCCGTCCGATCCCCCGCACCCCCCCAACAGCCTTCCTCATGGAACTAATTGACATTGTGTTTGATTATAATTATTTTACATTTGATGGTGATTTTTATTTACAAAATGGCGGAATTTCAATGGGACTATCCCTAGCTCCTAGCGTCGCGAATCTGTTCATGTCTGACTTAGAAATGCAATTTTTGTACCCAGATGTAGAGATTACAGCTCCCATTAGGCATTACTATCGTTATATTGATAGTCCATTATGAGATATTTCAACACATGGAATTCATCCATTCATTTTACTTTTGAAAAAAACCCACAAAATATCACCTTTTTGGACTTAACCATTTTTAGAGAGCATAATACCCTGAGAGTTAAAAACTATTGCAAACCCACCAGCCGTAATTCATATTTACATTTTGAGTCGCACCACACACACTCTTTAAAATACAATCTCCCATTCTCCCAGCTGATTCGCCTTAAGCGCAACTCCTCCCGAGAGGTGGATTTCGAACAATCGGCATGGGTTTTGATATCCCAATTAAAAGAAAGGGGATACCCACATTCTATTCTTTATAAATCTTTAAATAAAATTCGCAAATTCCCAGGATAACCTATTCCAACCTCGCCCTAAAACACCCTGTGAACGGATTATTTGGCCCCTGACTTTCACCCCTCACTCCCACTCTATTTCAAAAATTGTACGGAAATACTGGCCCATTGTAAGCTCGATTCCAGGATTAGAAAAACCGCCGATGATAGCCAACAAAAAAACACCTAGCATTAAACAATTGTTGATCCATGCTGACCATAGAATCCCGAAAGATTCCGCCATCGGGAAACCATTCACCCAACCATGCTATCATTGCACGATATGCAAGCATATTTCAACACAAGAAACAATCACCGACCTGGAAGGTAAACATACCTTTAAATTACGCTGGGAGCAACATGTGGCAGCAGAAATATCATTTATTGTTTGATTTGCCCATGTCAGAGATATTACGTGGGAGAAAGTGGGCGTGATTTGCGCACGAGGGCTCAGGAACATAAATCTAGATTTAAAACCCGGAATGAATCCTCACCACTCTACATCCACTATACACAGAACCACAACTTTAATGAGTTCAAAATCCTGGTATTAGAAATTATTGCACCCAAACCATACCAGGAACATAAAAAACTACTACATCAAAGAGAAGTTTTCTGGATTCACTCCCTAAAGAGCAAGTTACCCCTGGGCCATAATGATTGTTTATCAATCAGTGAAATTCTGGAGTGAGGTTTCACCTGCAGCTAAGTAGGAGTGTATGTAAGGCAAACCCCCAGTGTTATGTGTTGTCCGTTGACTACCAGGAGAAGTAGTGGCTGCGTCCACTCTGAGATTTATTTACATGTGAATACTACAAACGGTATGTAAAAGATATATATATAGCCTAGCCATAAGGGTTGTCCTGTTCAACTGGTGGGCTTATGACTATTTGAGAAATGTTGTTATATCTTACTGTTATTGTTATTTTTACCTTTATATATAGATGATCGGACCAGTGGAATTTAAAATCAATAATACTATTTTCGGGTCCCGATGAAGCCAGTTCTCTGGCGAAACGGAGAGGCCTTTAGATATACAGTCCGTCGACCCCACAGAACCCCTTAATCCGGATTATAATACAAGCCTATAATGTATGGATATATGATTAATTTTGGATGTATCCGGTTTGGGAGTTCTTTGAATATGATTTTTTGAATGATTCAACGATTCCACATCCCCATTTGGGAAGAAATATATGTTCCACACCTAGTCTTTGTTTTTAGATATCAAATTGTGTGTCATAGTGTACGTTATGCAAGGAAAACAAACCCAACATTCCTTTCACAACTCCTTATCAGGAGTTGTTGACAAGTTGAAGATATATTTGGTTCTTTAAAACTTCTGAAGTTATATACAGATTCCCAGAAGATAAAAAGGGAAAGGTCTTCCCCTGACATTAATCCTAGTCGTGTCCAACTCTGGGGATGATGCTCATCTCCATTTCTAAGACAAAGAGCCAGCGTTGTTCGTAGACACCTCTAAGATCATGTGGCCGGCATGACTGCATGGAGCGCCGTTACCTTCTCGCCCGAGTGGTACCTATTGATCTAGTCATATTTGCATGTTTTAGAATTGATAGGTTGGAAGAAGCTGGGCCTAACAGTGGGAGCTTGTTTATTTATTTAAAATATTTATACCCCGCCCTTCTATACCCCTGGAGGGGGTCTCAGGATGGCTCACAATTGGCAGCGATTCGATACCCACATATACAATCAATAAATACAACAATTACACAATAAATAACACATTAATCAGATTAAAACCAATTAAAAATACAATTAAAAATACTATACTAATAGTCCGAATTCTGCAATCCGAAGCCAGTTTGCTGTCATCATTCTATTGTCCGCCTGCTACCCAATTATCTAACCAAATGCCTGGTCCCATAGCCACGTCGTTAACTTTTTCCTAAAGGAAAGGAGGGAAGAAGTTGACCTAATATCGCTGGGGAGCGAGTTCCACAGGCGAGGGGCCACCTCCGAGAAGGCCCCGTCCCTCGTCCGATGACGGTGGGATCGAGAGCAGGGCCTCCCTGGGAGATTGTAAATTTCGAGGTGGGACATAAGGGGAGATACGTTCGGACAAGTAAGCTGGGCCAGAACTTTATAGGGCTTACCCAGCTCCCTGAGTTCAAACCAACCTTTCGGTCAGCAAGTTCAGCAACTCAGTGGTTTAAACCGCTGCTCCACCAGGGGGCCCTTATTCCCAGAAGAAATGTTGGAGCATTTCAAATTGCAGATAGAGAGTGATAAAACTGAATGGAAGAAAAAGTTTCAGTGAATATTAGCAGACGGCCAAATGCAGGGTGACCTTTCTGAAAGGCCTCTTTTCCATTCTATCAAAGCGGACCCCAAAGGAAACTCCTTAAGATGTTATTTTAAACTGTTATTATACTTGTGGCAAAATTCAACCCAAAAGCAAAGTCAGATGACAGCAACTTGCCAAAGACTCACTTGGCTCTAAGTAGCCCTCACAGGGTTCAGCACGGAGCCACGGCTTGCAGTACTGGCTGTCGTTGAGCTTGGGGATGAAGGAGAAATGGCAGGTCACCTGCCCATTGTTTGTGATCTGAAACTTCTCCTTCTGCAGCTGCCGAAACTTCACAGTCTCAAACATGAACTGCAATGCAAAATGGGAGGTGGAGGGAGAGGAGAGACCAGCCTTCAGCAACTAGCAAGGAAACATAGAATCATAGAGTTGGAAGATTCAGCAGTGGAACTCTCTGTGTGGTGAAGGCTTTTAAGCAGAGGCTGGATGGCTATTTATTTATTTATTGTTCGTTCTTGTATACCGCTCCTTCCAGCAGTCCAACACATTCAAAGCACCCCTGACAGATGGCCATCCAGCCTCTGCTTAAAAGCCTCCAAAGAAGGAGTCTCCACCACACTATGGGGCAGAGAGTTCCACTGCTGAACAGCTCTCGCGGTCAGGAAGTTCTTCCTAATGTTCCGGTGGAATCTTATTTCTTTCCTGTAGTTTGAAGCCATTGTTCCATTGCATTCTAGTCTCCAGGGCAGCAGAAAACAAGCTTGCCCTCTCCTCCCAATGACTTCCCCTCACATATCGATACATGGCTCTCATCATGTCTCCTCTTAGCCTTTGCTTCTTCAGGCTAAACATGCCCAGCTCTCTATGCCGCTCCTCATAGGAGTTGTTCTCCAGACCCTTGATCATTTTAGTTGCCCTCCTCTTGACACATTCCAGCTTACAACCAACCTCTCCCTTCAATTGTGGCACTCAGAACTGGACACAGTATTCCAGGTGTGGTCTGACCAAAACAGAATAGAGAGGTAGGATGACCTCCCTGGATCTAGACACAAGACTCCTATTGATGCAGGCCAAAATCCCATTGGCTTTTTTAGCCACCGCATGACATTCCTGGCTCATGTTCACCTTCTTCCCCACGAGGACTCCCAAGATCTTTTTCACACATACTGCTGTCGAGCCAAGCATCGTCCCTCACCCTGTATTTTTGAATTTCTTTTTTTTGTCTGTTTGTGGGGCGTGGAGGGAGATGTTGCCCCAGTTCAGAGCCCTTTGTTGGGGGGGGGGGGGGTCGAGGGATTCAAAGCATCGGGCTCTTGGTTTTCTTGTGTGGAAATCTGTCATTCCTATTTCTTTTTGTTTTGCGGAAAATGGGAGAGGATTTAGTTCAGCTCACCTCCCTCCGGCTCAATTCCAATGACGGAAGGAAATCATTTTCCATCCTATCCATCATCCGGACGATATCTTCAAACACCTTTCTGTACCGCCGGTCATCGACAACTTTTACCTATGTGGAAGAAGATCACAATGTTGGTTCATCCTGTCACAAAACACTTTCACAATCTGGGAAGCGGCCAACTGTGCCATTTCTCTTATTTATTTATTTATTTTTTATTTTTATTTACATAATTTATATTCCGCCCTTCTCGCCCCGTAGGGGACTCAGGGCAGATCACAACGCACATATACAGGCAAACATTCAATGCCATTTGACATACAACATATATAGACTGACATAGAGGCAATTCAACAATTCAGCTTCTGGCCACCAGGGGGAGCTGTTGCATTCCTTCAATTCTTTTTCATACTTCCTGGAGATTTTATGGCCTCATAAATCAGTTAAATTTAGCCTCCCCACAAAGTGGTACCTAAATTTCCTACTTGAAGATGCAACTGTCTTTCGGGTTGCAATGGTCAACAGCGAGCTACACAAATTGGTTGAGAGCTCACCCTGACCTGGGCAGGCCTCGAACTCATGACCTTCTGGTAAGTAGAGATCTTATGCAGCTGACTCCCAGCCAGCTGCGCCACATTCCCGGTGCTTCAACTTTTCTTTTTTCCCCCGTGGGAGGAATTTTTTCGGCATTAACTATCTCCTCCTCTAAATCAGGGCTGCCCATGAAGTCGATCGTGATCGACTGGTCGATCCCGGGACCAAAGGAGGTCAATCCCAGCTGGATGGGGCGCTTCTCAGAGGAGGTGGAGCCATGCTGCGCCAAGCCCCGCCCCCTCCCCCGGCTTCAGTGCTACCAGTTTCTCCAGGCTTGAGGAGGGTAGTGCCAAGCCAGTACTGGCTATCTATGCCACCACTGGCTTGGCATTACCCTCCTCTAGCCTGGAGAAGCTGTGGTAGCGCTAAAGCCAGAGGGGGGAGGGGGCGGTGCCAGGCCACGCCAAACCCCACCCCCTCCCCAGCTTCAGCGCTACCACAGCTTCTCCAGGCTTGAGGGAGGGTAGTGCCAAGCCAGTAGTGGCTATCTATGCCACCACTGGCTTGGCACTACCCTCCTCAAAACCTGGAGAAGCTGTAGTAGAGCTAAAGCCAGAAGGGGCGGAGCGAGGCCACGCCAAGCCCCACCCCCTCCCCCTGCTCCCCCCTGCTTCTCTCTCGGTAGATCTTTCTGACTTGGTTTTATTATAAGTAGCTCGCATGCTAAATCCTTTCTCTCCTTCTGAATATTATCCATCAAAAAAACTAATTAAACAAACCCATCATTTGTGACAGCTTAAAAACAAGTGTTCGGCTGGCAGAAAATTAAAAAAAATGAGATGAAGGCGGAGAAGTTGACATTGGAAAGAGACTTTTGATTCCTGCATGTGAGGAGCAAGCCAACTACTGTAGATTTGTTCCTCCGTTCCATCCATACCATGACCAGCAGAGCTGAGGCCAACTACTGTAGATTTGTTCCTCCGTTCCATCCATACCATGACCAGCAGAGCTGAGGATTGTACTGCTACCCATTAGCTGTTATATTTTACTTACAAGATATGCTGTTAACTGGGCTTTCGATGTAATTTTGTTTTAATAGTTGATCTTGATTTTTTGTTTAATTGCAACTCGATTTTGTGTTACTTTTTTGTGTACCACCACCTTGAGTCCCATTTGTGGAAGGAAAATCATCACCATCGTTTATATCCTACCTTTTCTCCAAAGCTGGGACTCCAGGTGGCTAATTCAAGAAATGATAAATAAATGAAATAAACAACAACAGAAACACATAATATTAAAACCACTAAGGAAGGAAATGGATCATCGTCCCCGATGCAAAGGGTTACCCCAATCAGGAAGAGGGAGCTGACAGGCTTGTGGTCACTTGTTTTCAAGTCCATGTGGCTCCGATAGTGGAGCTGATTGAGGCTGGTTCCTCTCCAGAGGATTCGGTCGCACCAGGCAGGCACTCGGCATTTCCCGCTGCAAAGAGACAAAACAGGCACCAAAGTGGGTTATTGCTTGAGGCTGCAACACAAGGCACAGCACATAGCCTCTTTCTTTAATTTGTTTGAGAATGGAAAAGTTATTTGCATTGAAATATCCATAATGCGCCGGCTGGCTTGCCTAGTAACCATGCTATCTGGACATGTCTTGAAGTTGAAGTGCAAACACCAATTAGTAAGGGTTTAAAACAGCATATGGGCTCCCTGGTAGCGCAGTGGGTTAAACCACTGACCTGTTGAACTTGCTGACCCAAATGTTGGTGGTTTGAATCTGGGGAGCGGGGTGAGCTCCCGCTGTTAGGCCCAGCTCCTGCCAACCTAGCAATGCGAAAACATGCAAATGTGAGTAGATCAATAGGTAACGCTTCTGCGGGAAGGTAACAGTACTCTATGAAGTCATGACAGGCACATGACCTTGGAGGTGTCTACGGACAACACCAGCTCTTTGGCTTAGAAATGGAGATAAGCACCACACCCCAGTGTCGGACACAACTAATAATAATACACTTTATTTATATTCCGCTCTTCTCACGCCGAAGGGGACTCAAAGCAGATTACATTACACATACGGCAGACAGTCCCTGCTGACTGACATACAATTACAATACATTGTGCAGACAAACATGTGCAGACAAACATGAGCAATTAGAAGGATTTTTTTCTCTTCTGGCTGCGTCGCGGTTGTGGTTGCTCCATTACGTCACAAGGGGGTGCTGTTGCTTCATCCTCAGACGAGAGCCTCTGGTTCCGCATTCCACCTCCAGCCGATCTTCCTTATTTTTATTCAGGTGTCCTTATAAAAATCCTTCCCCGCTGAGCAGCCCCTAGTTCATCTACTCACAGCTGGCTTGTTTTCGATCTGTTAGGTGGACAGGGCTCACAGCTGGGTGTCCAGACCAGCCCGGGAATCGAACATGCAACCTTCTGATTGCAAACACAGCTGTTGTTACTGCTGTGCTATCACTCTGGCCCTAGAGTAGACTTAATGTACCTTTACCTATTGCAGCTATAGTCAAAGCATCCAAAGGGGCACAAGATTCTTCCTCTTGTGTTAGCTGAAATTATAAAGAATCCAAGTATGCACCTGCCTCCTCCCACCTGTACTCTATAGTCTACTTCTGAACTTCATGTGCATCCTCAAAGGAAAAGTCCCACTTTCCCTCTCAGATACTGTCACTTTAGGAAACCATGCATCTCCCTCTTGGCCATAGAGAGGCTTTCAGAAGAAACAGAATGCTTTCCTGTTCTCTTGTCTCAGATTCCATCTGGGTCTTCATTGGCTTATTACTCAGTTTCCAACTGGTAAAAGGTAAAGGTTTCCCCTTGACGTTAAGTCTAGTCATGTGCAACTCTGGGAGTTGGTGCTCATCTCCATTTCTAAGCCGAAGAGCCGTTGTTGTCCGCAGACATCTCCTAGGTCATGAGCATGGAGCGCTGTTATCTTCCCGCCGAAGCTGTACCTATTGATCTACGCACATTTACATGTTTTTCAACTGATAGGTTGGCAGAAGCTGGGGCTCACCTTGGTCACCGGATTCCAACTGCCAAAATTTTGGTCAGCAAATTCAGCAGCTCAACAGTTTAGCCTGCTGCGCCACAAGGGGGTAATTATCAGGTTATTTACCAGCTCCTGGAGTACTTTGGTGTCACTAACTGTTTTAGTCTAACACAGTGTTTCCCAACTGGTGTGCCGCGGCACACTAGTGTGCCGTGAACAATCATCAGGTGTGTCGTGGGAAACTGGCCTCTGTCCCTCTGTCCCTTTAAGCATGGAAATGAGCCCGGCGGAAGGGCGGGGCGGGGCCGAGAGTGGCAGCCGGTGACAAACCTCGCGGGCGGCCAATCGGGAGAGCAGGGACCCCATCCCTTGGCTTTCCATTGGCCTCCTCTTCTCCGGAGGGGGGAGGGAGTGATGTCGCTCCGACCCCATCCCCTTCGCAGCAAACGCCGTCACCACCATTTTGACGAGGCAGAGATGGGTGAAGAGGAAGGAAAGAAGGAGGAGGTGGTAGGAGATGGGCGGGGGGAAATGGCCTTAGGGGCGGAGAGGGGTGGAGTGACCCCTCCGGGGCCGAGAAAGGGGCAGTGCGGCCTCCCCGAACACACCCGCCTGCCTGCCAGCCAACGGCCGCCTCTTCCGTTGCCTTGAGGAGAGAGCGAGCAAGCGGCCTGGCCCAGCTCTCCCTTCCTTCCTTCCCTCTCAAAGCACGCTCTCCTAGCGTTTCTCCTGCATCTATCTATGACTAGCCTCCTCGGAGGTGGTGAGGTCTCCCTCCCTCCCCTCCACTCTAGAGATACCCCTGCCCTGCCTCTTGCCTTCTTCTTCTTCCTTTGTGTTCGGCCTCCCCTCCTGCCTCTTCAGCTCCCATATCTGACCATAAGAGACTCGGATCCCTTTGGAAGAGCCAGACAGCCCAGTCCTGCCTCTTGACTTCCGGGCTTCATTTCCCCTCCTGCCTCTTGAGCTCTGCTCTCTGGCCTTCACAGGCGGGAATTCCTTTGGAATAGCCAGAGATTCATAGAATCCTAAAGTTGGAGGAGACCTCGTGGGCCTCTTTCACCCAATATGCAGGAAAATTGCCTTCAAAGCACCCCTGACAGATGGCCTCTGCTAAAAAGCCTCCAAAGGAGCCTCCACCACACTCTAGGGAAGAGAGTTCCACTGCTGAACGGCTCTCACAGTCAGAAATATATAAATACATTTAAAAACATATTAACTATATGCATTACTGTGTTAGAGTGTCATTTTGTATCATTTTGGTTGGTGGTGTGCCCCAGGATTTTGTAAATGTAAAAAATGTGCCGAGGCTCAAAAAAGGTTGAAAAACACTGGTCTAACAGACTGATTTTGAGTGAGAGTTTAAATTCAATTTGCAGCCCTTTGCTTCACAAATAAGATCCCTCCCTGCCGTCCTTCTCACTAAACTACACCACCATATAAGTTTTATTTTATTATTATTAATTACTCCATTCTTATACCGCTATTCTCAGCCCTAGGGCGACTCATAGCAGTTTACAAGAGGAAGAATTCAATGCACAACAGTTTCCAGTTTCCAATCTCCCCTATTTGGGCAAAGTCATGGAACGTGTGGTGGCTTCGCAACTCCAGGGGTTCTTGGTAGACACTGATTATCTTGATCCGACACAGGCTGGCTTTAGGCCGGGACATGGCACTGAGACAGCCTTGGTCGCCTTGGTACGCCGGGAACTCGACAGGGGGAGTGTGTCCCTGTTGGTTCTGCTGGACCTCTCAGCGGCTTTCGATACCGCTGACCACGGTATCCTTCTGGGTCGCCTTGCAGATATGGGGCTTGGGGGTACTGCGTTGCAGTGGCTCCAATCCTTCCTGGAGGGTCATACCCAGAAGGTGTCATTGGGTGACACCTGTTCGGCAACACAACCGTTGATGTGTGGAGTCCCTCAGGGTTCAGTACTGTCCCCGATGTTATTTAACATCTACATGAAACCGCTCATTCGGAGTTTCGGAGTAAGGTGTTATCTGTACGCAGATGACGTCCAGATCTGTCACTCCTTTCCACCTGTCACCAAGGAGGCTGTCCAGACTTTGAACCAGTGCTTGGCTGCTGTGTCGGACTGGAAGAGGGCTAGCAAATTGAAACTTAATCCAGACAAGACAGAGGTCCTCCTGGTCAGTCGAAAGGCCGAACAGGGCATAGGGTTACAGCCTGTGTTGGATGGGGTTACACTCCCCCTGAAGATGCAGGTTCGCAGCTTGGGAGTGATCCTGGACTCATTGCTGAGCCTGGAACCCCAGGTCTTGGCGGTGGCCAGGGGAGCTTTTGCATAGTTAAGACTCGTGCGCCAGCTGCACCCGTACCTTGAGAAGTCTGAGCTGGCTACGGTCGTCCACGCTCTGGTCACATCCCGGATAGATTACTGCAACGCACTCTACGTGGGGCTGCCTTTGAAGACAGTTCAGAAACTGCAACTAGTCCAACGGGCAGCAGCCAGATTACTAACCGGAGCTACATACAGGGAGCACCCCCCCCCCTGTTGTGTCAGCTCCACTGGCTGCCTGTCCAATTCCGAGCTCAATTCAAAGTGCTGGTTTTGACCTTTAAAGCTCTATACGGTTCCGGCCCAGCTTACTTGTCTGAACGCATCAACCGCTACGTCCCACCTCGTAACTTAAGATCATCCGGGGAGGCCCTGCTCTCGCTCCCGCCTACTTCTCAAATGCGGTTGGTGGGGACGGGAGAGAGGGCCTTCTCAGTGGTGGCTCCCCGTCTGTGGAACTCACTCCCTATTGATATACGATCAGCTCCATCCCTCCTGGCATTCAGAAAAAAAGTGAAATCCTGGTTATGGGACCAAGTGTTTGCACATTAGCACAATTCGGCGCTTTAGATTGGATTGAAATGGCAACCGGTGGATAAGACCCAATGTTTGTTTTTTTTTATGGACGGAATACTGTTTTTAACTGATGTGAATGTATATGTTGTATTTTAATGCTAATTGTATTTTAATGTATTTTAATTTAACTGCTTTTGGTTTTATTATATGTATACTGTGTGGCATCGAATTGTTGCCGTTGTTAGGCCGCTCTGAGTCCCCCCTCGGGGGTTGAGAAGAAGCGGGGTAGAAATGGTGGTAATAAATAAATAAATAATAATAATAAAAACAGTTAAAAACAATGGCATAAATATACAAACATTGCAAGGTTGATAAAATATAACTCATTAGCGTCTCTTGGTTAAAATTCATAAAGGGGGGGGGGGATACCTATGAAGAACATAAGAACATAAGAAGAGCCATGCTGAATCGGGCCTCAGCCCATCTAGTCCAGCATTCTGTGTCACACAGTGGCCCACCAGTTGTACACAGGGATCTCTAGCAGAAAGGAGGGCAGAACCTTCACCTGCTCCCGACCCCCCGTACCCGGGAAATCCTGCCTGCCTCCATCAACACAGAGGTGGCACTTGGATGTCCATTTCAGTAGCTACTGATTCCCTTGGTATCCATGAATCTGTCTAATCCTGCCTTGAAGCTGTCCAGGCTGACTGCTGTCACAACCTCCTCTGGAAGTGAGTTCCATAACCCAATGACCCTCTGGGTGAAGAAATATTTCCCTTTATTAGTCCTAACTTTCCTACCTTGGAGCTTTAGGGAGTGCCCCCTAGTCCTAGTGTTGTGTGACAGAGAAAATATTTTTTCTCTATTCACCCTTTCTATCCCGTGCATGATTTTATACACTTCGATCAAGTCACCTCTTAAACGCCGTCTTTCAAGGCTGAAAAGACCAAGGCGTTGCAACCTGATTTCGTAAGGGAGCTGCTCCATCCCTTGGATCATTCTTGTTGCCCTTTTCTGTACCTTTTCCAGTTCCGTTATATCCTTCTTGAGGTGCGGTGACCAGAATTGTACACAGTACTCCAGATGTGGCCTCACAGAAGAAACTGGAAACCACAGCATGGGAAGCCCATCACCTGTGATCCTTCCCCTGCTTGGTAGAAGGCAACTTTATCACCCACACTGCCAACAAAGACTATTTCTAAGCATATAAAGGAAGGCATTTACAGATTACCATTCTTCATGGGTTTATTTACAAGACTGAACCATTGGGTAGATACTCACCTGGAATCCCAGCGGTCTGTTTTAGAGTCGTATTTGTATGTAGGGATGAACTTGATCTCTCCTTCTGTAAAATCAGCAAAAGCTGTCTTTTGAGCGCGCTGAATATTGAGCTAGATGCAAAAACAAAAAAATCCCAACAGTATGGCAGGTCTCTCTGAAGCCCACAGATCAACAAAAAATTGGAAACTATTTAAAACTACAATTTCCAGAGGTCGTAGCCACGCAGTTTTTTAAAAAAGTGAATTTCCCATTCTCACAACACCATACTAATATGAAAATACTTCAACCGCCCTATGTGGCAAATGAGTTCAGAACTGGCAACTACATCATGCTACCTCAGCACATGGGAAGGCCAAGCCTTCTGAAGCCTTTCCTGGTGTCTAAACCATCTCATGTTAGTCAAGGCCTTGCTAAGTAAGTGGCTGTAGATTTTTCTTGGCCAGCCTAAGGTGGGGGATCCAAATGCCGGAAACTGACGAAATAAACGCAGGGTTGTCTCTCTCACCTGGTCAAATGTTAGGAGTTTATGAAGCTCATTTTTACTGATCATAGATTTCACTTCATTAGCATCCGGAAGGCAAAGCCTATAGTTCAAATCTCCCAGCCAGATGACAACACTAAAAGAAACAGGAAACAGCAGAGGAACCACAGCTGTTATCAGGCACATTTGGGAGGGGGAAAAAGCTGGGTGCTGTGTATATAAGAATAAATAGGATTACAACACATTTTTAGAACCAAAGACTTAAGGAGAATACTTTGAAAGAACGTGCTGTGTTATTTTCATCTGTATTGTTTTTACAACAGACCTTTTAATGTTTTTCATAGTTTAATTAGTTAAGATGTAGACTTTCTATATGCTTTTTGATTGTATTACAAGTGCAATAAAAGCAAACAACAAGGTACTTCAACTGTGCTGTCTCCTGATTTGATGTATCAGCTCTATATTTCAAGTCGTCATGGCGGGGTATTGGGAAAAGTTTTCAATTAAGGCCATTCCAGGTTTGGGGTGAATGTTATCTGAAGGGTCGGTCTTTCTCTATATGTTTCTGTCCATGCATTAAAACAGGAGAGGAAACTTATGACATTTCAAGTGTGCCTCTCTGTGTCCAGATAAGCAGTAATTGATGGGATGTTGACTCCAACATCTGGAAGAACACAAGGGTCACAATCCTGCACTAAAATGCTCAACAAGAGATGCTTTTCTTCCACCTGGAAATGTAGTATTTTGCGTAAGATTCATTATTGTTCTCTCTCCTTTGGGCATTTCTGCTGTTTTAAAGTATATTTTTGTATGGTTCTAACTCTTTCAAACTATATCAGTGAAAAAGAAAAGCTACAAAGGAATACATTTGAATGGTGGAGGAAACCCTTGCAATAGATAACTATAGAGAAAAAATGTCACCATTCTAGTTGACTCCCACAACAATATATTATTTCACTGCCTAGACCAGGGGTTGGGAACCTATGGCTCGCGAGCCAGGGGTGGCTCTTTTGATGATTGCATCTGGCTCGCGGGGCCGGAGGAGGCGGCGATTCAACTGAATCACCTTCTCCTCCGCTGCTTTGGAAGCCGAGGCTGCAGTCCAGGCCTTGGCTTTCAACGCTGGGGACAGAGGAGGCGCTGGCCTGGACTGAAAGGAGCCTGCCCTCACCACCTGGGACCCTCTCTGAAGCCTGCTCCCTGAGAGCTCACCACCTGGGACCCTCTAGTCAGTCTGAAGCAGGCCAAGGTTTTATTTATTTATTTATCGTATCAGAAGTGAAGTAAGGGTACATTTGTACTGGTGTTTTTTTTTTTTAAAAAAACCACAGCATTTGAAAACTTGGCATTATATTAAACTAGCCGTCCCCTGCCACGCGTTGTACGTATATACTCACATTTAGTTGAATTCAGTCTTAAAATATTATATATCTAATATTTATATATATAAAATATGGCTCTCACTGAAATAAATTTCCAAATATTTTGCATTCATGGCTCTCTAAGTCAAAAAGGTTCCCGACCCCTGTACTAGACTCTTCAACCTGCAGCCCTTCAGCAGTTTGGGCCTCTTAACCAGGTTGTTCAATGCTCAGGGATTCTGGGCACTGAAATTCAAAACACCTGGAGGTCCATAGGCTAAATAGGTTTGGCCAAGACCAAAGTCAGAGACCTTCGTGCTGCCTGATATATATATATATATATATATATATATATATATCTGCTCTAATAAAAATCTGTTCTAATTGAAGCTTCACAAACAATGAGGCTACAAATTCTTTACAGATAGTTGAAGAGACTAAGATTTTGTAAGTGTAAAATCCATTAGAAGAAAGTTTTGAGACTAGGTTAAAGAGAGGGGAAGACAGAGTGAAAGAGCAAAGGAGTTAGGAAAAGATAGTGTTACCAGGCACAGCGGGAGATCAAAAGTATGTGAAAGGCTCACAGAGAGAGATTAGAATGACCTGGAACAGACAAAGTAGGGGAAGTGAAGGAGAACTGTTTTGGAAAATGGGATTGTTTTGGAACAGAGAGATGCTGAAGTGTTGGACAGAGGGAGAAAGGTTTGGTTTGTGTGTATGTTTACTCTGGTCTACTATAAAATTAGACTGACCCTGGGAGATGTCCGAACGTTACAGATCAGATACAAAAAATTGGTTATTCAAATTCTAACCCCCCCCCCCCCCCACCTTCCCTGCATGCCTCGGAAATGGCTTCGTATTCACAAATTTAATGAATCAAACACAACTTCTGATTAGATCTGCAACAAACGTACACCTCTGATACAAGACACAGCCTCAAAATAGCGGCTGCCAATATTTAGCCTCCTTGCAACCTGGTGCCCTCCAGGTAGTTTGAACACCAACTCCCACCCACCTTTGCCAACATAATCAATGGTCAAGGAATAAGAATTGCAGTTGGAGGAAGCCTACCAAAGACTGTCCTAACCAAAGCTCCCTACAACCCTCCCAAGGCGACCCCATTGAGACGCACTCATGTTTCATGATTGTCAGTTGTGGCAGACCCTGGTCAGGAGGCAGGAAGCTCATCCGGGCACAGATGTCCTTGTAATCCTGGTTCCGGCGCTCAAAGTCTTCCACGTGGGCAGCGAGATGGGAGTTGACGATGCAGAAGCTAGTGTTGTGGAAGACAAATCTCACGGCCACCCCGCCTTTATTACCCTGCAGAGGCCGAGGGCAAAACAGCGGTTAGCGGACAAGGAGAAAAGGAAGACAAACTGGTTGGAGGAGGCAACTAAGAACAAGACTTAGGAGTTAACTTACCATCTTCCCCATGATGCCTGTGCCCACCGTCTCTGCCATTACATCCCTGATATAACTGTAATGTTCTTTCCGGGCAAAGACAAGCAACATCATTCCCACCAGACGCACCAGCTGCACCTGCAAGACGCAAGATACCAGAATTGGTGGTTAAAAGCCTGGTGAAGCTGCTTTGTTTAGCGGCTGATGAAGAATGTGCCTGGAACGGAGGGAAGCGGCACTCACTTTCTTGTACTTGGCCTTCGAATGCAGAGCCTTCTCCACAGCCGTCAGCCACTCTTGCTCCTTGGTTGAATCAAAGTAGAAGAACGCCTCTGTACTCAGGTCCAGTTCCTGGAAGCTAAAGACATTAATATTTATTTATTTATTTATTTTCCTCGGCTTCTATGCCGCCACTCCCAGCGGCTCACAACAGTAAAAATATCACAAGATAAAACAGCGGCACAAGATAAAACACACTAAAACATCATAAAACCTTATTAGCAGTTACAATAATAACAGTTAAAACAACAGGGTAAGATTAGCTACCCACAGGGGGTGCAGCCCACTGTCCTACACGTGGAAGGCAAGCTGGAAGAGGTGGGTCTTGCACGCCCGCCTGAAGGGGAGTAGATCGCGGATGGCCCGCACATCTGCAGGGAGGGCGTTCCAGAGTGTCGGTGCGATCACCGAAAACGCCCTGCGACGGGTGGCCGTTAGTTTGGCCACTTTTACCGAGGGAACAGTCAGGAGATTGGTATCCTCGGAGCGGAGTGGTCTCATAGGGCAATATGGGGAGAGACGGTCCCTCAGGTACGCTGGCCCCAGGCCGTGCAAGGCCTTAAAGGTGAGAACCAACACTTTGAAGGTGATCCGGAGCTCAATTGGCAGCCAGTGAAGGTCCTGCAAGGTGGGTGTTATGTGGCAGCCTGCTGGCAAGCCAGACAGGAGCCGGGCGGCAGTGTTCTGCACCAGCCTGAGCTTCCGGGTCACCGACAGAGGAAGGCCAACGTAGAGCGCGTTACAGTAGTCCAGCCTGGAGATGACCGTGGCTTGGATCACCGTGGCCAGGTCGTTCCGAGATAGATAGGGGGCCAGCCTCCGCGCCTGCCTCAGATGAAAAAAAGCAGACTTGTTGACCGCAGAGACCTGGGTCTCCATGGACAGCTAGGAATCCAAGTGGACCCCCAGGCTCTTTACGGAAGACGATGGGCATAACGCCACACTGTCCAGGCTTGGAAGTTGGACATCCCTACCACCCGGACGGCCCAGCCACAAGATCTCCATCTTCGCCGGATTCACCCTCAACCTACTGGCTCGCAGCCATCCAGTAACGGCTTCGAGGCAACGTTGGAAATTATCGGGGACGGTTTCGGGCCTGCCCCCCATCCTCAGAATGAGCTGAGTGTCGTCAGCGTACTGGTGACACTCAAGCCCATAACTCCGCACCAGCTGTGCAAGCGGCTGCATGTAGATGTTAAATAACAGAGGGGAGAGAATGGCCCCCTGAGGAACCCCACAAACTAATGGGGAGCTCTCAGAGACCACCTCGCCCCTCCTCACACGCTGAGACCGCTGGTGGAGGAAGAAGGTCAGCCATTTCAGGACTGTCCCCCTCACTCCAGCCATGGCCAGGCAGTGGATCAAAAGATTGTGGTCGACCGTGTCAAACGCTGCCGTGAGGTCCAATAACACGAGCAGTGCAGACCCGCCTTGGTCGAGCTGGCAGCGGAGTTGGTCTGTGATGGAGACCAGGACCGTCTCCGTCCCGTGCCCCGAACGGAAGCCGGACTGGAAGGGGTCTAGCCATGTTGCATCATCTAAGAAGGACTGCAACTGCTCCATTGCTGCCCTCTCAACTACCTTCCCCAGGTACGAAAGGTTCGACACTGGTCAGTAGTTGGAGGGAACCGCAGGGTCTAATGACGGTTTTTTCAGCAATGGAGCTACCACCGCCTCTTTTAAGCACTCTGGAAAGACTCCTTGTTCAAGGGAGCTGTTTATGATGTTCAACAGAGGCCCACGCAACCCCTCCAGGCAAGATCTAACAAGCCAGGAGGGGCACGGGTCGAGGGAGCAGGTGGTAGGCCTGGTTGCAGCCACAATCTTATCAACAGCATCTGCGTCCAGTGGCCGAAACCGGTCGAGGGTGGGCCCGGCGGAGGGCCACGGAGTCTCCAGTTCACTCACTGTATCAACTGTGGCAGGAAGGTCCCGGCGGAGGCTCAGTATCTTGTCTGTGAAGAAGCTCTGAAAAGCACCGGCAGTGAGGGCCTGATCGTTATTTTATGGGACAGTAGGGACTGTCGTCAGAGTCCGAATTACCTTAAACAATTGGGCCGGGCGTGAGTTAGCAGATGCTATCGCAGTGGAAAAGTACACATTTTTGGCCGCCTTGACAGCACGCTCATAAGCTTTTTAAAATAGCTTATAGGCTGATAATGAGGCTCCGTCGCGGAGTTTCCTCCACTCGCACTCTAGCCGTCTCTTTTCCCACTTCATCGATCTAAGCTCGTCCGTGTACCATGGAGACCGATGTTTGCGGGGTCGGAGAGGGCGCCTAGGGGCAATCTCGTCGAGAGCTGTGGCCAGTGAGGTGTTCCAGGATTGGACCTGCTCATCGACTGAGACGCTGATAGACTCCAGATCCCTCAGAGCATTCAGGAACCTTTTGGGTTCCATAAGTCTCTTCGGGCGAACCAAAATCTGTTCGGCGCCCTTGCATGGGGGAGGCGGTTGCTCAACCCGGATCCTTAGAGCAGTGGTCCGACCATGGAACCTCTATTACGGAGGCTAGGTCCACTTGAACCCCTGCGCTGAAAACCAAGTCGAGGGTGTGACCAGCCGAATGTGTGGGTCCCGAACTACAGAGGGAGAGGCCTAATGTCGCCATGGTCAAGATTAGGTCCGCGGCTGCAGATGAAACAGAGGCTGCGTCGGCGTGGACATTGAAGTCCCCCAGAACAATAAGCCTGGGGAACCTCAATGCCCACTCCGACACAGTCTCTAGCAGCCGCGCGAGGCTTTCTGCCGGTGCGCTAGGCGCACGGTACACCAGCAGTACAGCCAAGCTCTCCTGGGAACCCCACATCAGGCCGACACTTTCAAGCCCCGGAGTGGTTAGCGCAGGGATCGCTCTAAGGTGTAATCCATCACAGGAGAGGATTGCCACCCCACCCCCCCACCCACCCCGTCCCCCATTCCTATTCTGGTGCATGGCAATGTAATCAGGGGGAACCATTTCCTGGAGGCAGGTGTTGTCACTGTCCTGGAGCCACGTCTCGGTTACACAGAACAGGTCGGCTTTAGTGTCCTCACAGAACTCCCTGATGGTGGCAGTCTTGTTCCGGATGGATCGAGCGTTAACCAGCACCATATGCGATATAATTGTTATAATACAATGTGATATGTAATTGTTGTTCTGTGACAATGACATAGTATGTTGTAATTGATGGTATAGTATGGTATAGTATATTGTGTATACATATAATATTGATAATGTTGTAATGTAATGCAATACAATACTACTACTACTAATAATATACTATAACTATATATTTTGTGTTACATGCAATATTACTAATAATATTGTGATATCATTTTTAGTTCAATGTGATATTGTTATAGTACAACGTGATATGTAATACTGATATTGAACTGTGGCAATAATTATAGTTCATAGTATTTACATTTGCTTGTGAGCTGCTCTGAGTCTCCTTCGAGGTTGAGAAGGGCAGCATATAAATATAGTAAAATAAATAAATAAATAAAGACAACACTTGTTATGCTTTGGACACCAGTTTCTAGCATGAGGGCTGTCCTCTAGGTCAGGGCTTCTTAAACTTTCCCCACTCAGGACCCCTTTCCTCCTGAGAATTCTTTTACATGACCCCAGCTATATGTGTAAGTATATAAAACAGTTACTGTATATAAATAAAAACATTTACTAATAATGCATTGTCATTTACAAGGCTTGCTAATCAAGCCGATTTTCCTTTTTGGAGTCCAGTTGAAGCTTTCATGGCAGAGTCTACTGTAAACACTTCACATGCTAACAGGTCATTGTAATTATCTAGGTGGCATTCAGAAACCTTTGACTGTTGCGAAGGGGACCCCTTTTGGGACCAGAACCAACAATGCTCAAGGCCCCTGGCTATGGTGAGGCCACATCTGGAGTACTGTGTACAATTCTGGTCACCGCACCTCAAGAAGGATATAATGGAACTGGAAAAGGTACAAAGAAGGGCAACAAAAATGATCCAAGGGATGGAGCAGCTCCCTTATGAAACCAGGTTGCAACGCCTGGTCTTTTTCAGCCTTGAAAGACGGCGTTTAAGAGGTGACTTGATCGAAGTGTATAAAATCATGCATGGGATAGAAAAGGTGAATAAAGAAAAAATATTTTCTCTGTCACACAACACTAGGACTAGGGGGCACTCCCTAAAGCTCCACGGTAGGAAAGTTAGGACTAATAAAGGGAAATATTTCTTCACCCAGAGGGTCATTGGGTTATGGAACTCACTTCCAGAGGAGGTTGTGACAGCTGTCAGCCTGGACAGCTTCAAGGCAGGATTAGACAGATTCATGGATACCAAGGGAATCAGTAGTTACTGAAATTGACATCCAAGTGCCACCTCTGTGTTGATGGAGGCAGGCAGGATTTTCCCCCGGTACTGGTTGTGGGGGTCGGGCAGGTGAGGGTTTTGCCCTCCTTTCTGCTAGAGATCCCTGTGTACAACTGGTGGGCCACTGTGTGACACAGAATGCTGGACTAGATGGGCTGAGGTCCGATTCAGCATGGCTCTTCTTATGTTCTTATGTTCTTATGTATCCATGCAACCTGTCCATTTCTGATGATAGACTGCTCCACAAAGCGTTGCACACATAATTCTCTGGGCTGCTGCCCTGCAACCGATCCCTCAATGAAATGAAATGCCTGCCCTCCGCATCCGTTGGAGTAAGAGGCACAGAAAGTGAAAAACCACAAACTGAAAAATACTATTTTCACCTGAGAAAACACAATTCTAGGAATCTATGGTCAACAGCCGCCATAATTGCACTAGACAACCTAGGGATTCCTAGAGAGGTGTTCTCTATAGAAATCTCTACATCAGTGGTTCTCAACCTGTGGGTCCCCAGATGTTTTGGTCTACAACTCTCAGAAATCCCAGCCAATTTACCAGCTGTTAGGACTTCTGGGAGTTGAAGGCCAAAACATCTGGGGACCCTCAATATGAGAACCACTGCTTTACACCTTCCAGTGTGGTTCTATGGTCAACATCCACCAGAAGTTTATTATAGAATTGCACTAGAGGACCTAGTGATTCCCAGAGAGAACATTTCAATCAAACCTATGGATAATTGGATCCAATTGAACCTGTAAATGTAGAGGGCCATCTGTACTTGTAGCAAATTAGATTTTTCTCAATATGAAACAGGATAAGTAGTGCAGAGAATGTATGAGTGAAGCTGAAGGTATTAAAATTGTATCTCAGCCCGAATAAAAGAACATGAAAGGCACTGCAGACTACTTCAACTAGCACAGAGAAGCCACTGAAATCCACAAGCATGTGGGCAATTTCAACAAAAAGGAAGAAACCATGAACATGAAAAACATCTGGCTGCCAGTATTAAAAAAACTCTAAAATTAAACAATAAATAAAGAACAAAACTCAAACACAGGGGAACTCCAGGCAAGAAGCAATCAGGAACAGCTAATCACATCTCAACAAAAGATTCCCCCAGGCAGTAACAAGCCACACCTAATCACTGTCAGGCCACCAAATGCTAATCAAGGTGGCCAATTGAAACATTCACACCTTGCTCCAACAGACAAGAGTTCTTTCTCCCACCCTGGACTTTCCACAGATAGATAGATAGATAGATAGATAGATATACACCTAATTTTCCTAGTTTTCAACAGACCTCACAACCTCTGAGGATGCTTGGCATAGATGCAGGCGAAATGACAGGAGAAGACGCTTCTAGAATATGGCCATATAGCCCAAAAAACCTACAACAACCCACTTAAGTAAAACTCTTTCACACTGTAACAATTTTTGTTAAATATAAAGTACATACATGCCGTTCTTTTTATATTATACATTATTACGAACACAAATAATTTACACATTGAATATGTTTAAATGTAACATTTAAGCCAAGCAAGCCAGATCAGATAATATTTGTCAGAAAATTTTCCCCATAATACCTACATCACAGCCTGCACCCAGTGCTGACAGGAATTGACGTGGTCATTCTGACAGAATATTTCTTTGCTATAACAAAACCACGATGATACAAATGCAGGAGCTTCTCCTCTTTTTGTATGAAATTCCGTATCCACAACCAACGCAGGAGGAAGAAGAAAACAATAGGGAAGGGCCTCACCCAACGCAGTAAACGTCTGGAGGCTCAGGGTCGCAGTTCAGCCAAGGTTCCAATCCACTGTCTGGAGACTGACCGTTCACATTCCACGTCCCCACAAAAAATCTGCAATGTATAGAAGTCTGTTGGAACAGGATGGCGATCTGAATGGACCATCAGTCAAGAGGCAAATGCATTAAGAGTAAATAGCTTTCTACAGCTAAGATTATAGAGGAAGATGGGCCAGGGCCATTAATAATAGGATTCATCCAGCTGGTAGTTGCTCATGCTTGACATTCTGGGTTCGGAGCAGATTTTGCAAGCCAAAAAAATCTGCATATTCAAACCTGGCTCATCAAACCTGAAATCCAGGGATGGGGCAAATATGGTCCACAAGATGTACAGTATGTAATTCATGGAGATACTTCTGGGGTCCCAGGTGCCCCTATTTATTCCAGATTTTTTCTTAAGCTAGAAATATCCCACCTCCAGAGGCATGTCTACCATTTCACCAAGTTCTGGAGAAATCCCTTTTTTCAACCAGGAAATAAATCAGAAGATGATTTCCTATTTCCTTGCATGTGAGGCCTGTTCCTCAATATAGCCCAGAGAGGTTCAAAACATGAGGAAATTACTCTCAAGGCTTGAAAATGCAATTGAGGTAGAGGTGAAAAACACTTTTTTTTTTAAAAAAAAGAGGAGTTGCATAGGAGCCCAATGCACCCTCCAACACTATCTAAGTGCAAAATTACCTGTATGTTTAAAAAGCAGCAAGTACTTGACAAAGACAAGAAACAAAGCACCTATAATCAATAAATGTAATCAATCACCAAATGTCCAAATGAGGAGGATAATGGGTTGCTGTGAGTTTTCTGGGCTCTATGGCCATGTTCCAGAAGCATTCTCTCCTGATGTTTCACCCACATCTATGGAGGCATCCTCAGAGGTTGTGAGATCTGTTTTTAAACTAGGAAAGAGATGTTTATATATCTGTGGAAAGTCCAAGATGGGAGAAAGAACTCTTATCTGTTTGAGGCAGGTGTGAATGTTGCACCTGATTAGCACTGAATGGCCTTGTAGCCATTCTGCCTGGGGGAATCCTTTGTTGGGAGGTGTTAGCTGGCCCTGACTGATTCTTGTCTGGAATTCTCCTGTTTTTTTAAGTGTTCCTCTTTATTTACTGTCCTGATTTAAGAGGGCTTTTAAAAATATATATACTGGTAGCCAGATTTTGTTCATTTTCATGGTTTCCTCCTTTCTTTGGAAATTGTCCACATGCTTGTGCATTTCAATGGCTTCTCGGTGTAGCCTGACGTGGTGGTTGTTAGGGTGGTGCAGCATTTCTGTGTTCTAAAATAATAAGCGGAGCTCAGGTTGTTTCATCAGGTGCTCTGCTATGACTGACTTCTCTGGTTGAATTAGGCTGTGGTGCCTTCCATGTTTCCAATAAAGGACCCCCCAGGCAGGAATCAACCAGGCCTTGAAGCTACAAGGCCATTCAATAATAATCAAGGTGGCCAACTGCAACATTCAAACTTGCCTCAAGCAGACAAGAGTTCTTTCTCCCACCCTGGATACGATTCCACAGATATATAAACCCAACTTGCCTAGTTTCCAATGATCTCAGAATCTCTGAGGATGCCTGCTATAGATGTGGGTGAAACGTCAGGAGAGAATGCTTCTGGAACATCCATACAGCCTAGAAAACTCACAGCAAACCAGTGATTCTGGCCATGAAAGTCTTCAACAACACATTGAAGAGAACAATCTTTGCCTAACAAAAAGATGGCAGAAGGCCATCATTTGCTGGGAGACTTCTTCGCCTTCCACAAACCTTTCCTTTAGCATTTTCACGTTGAGAGGTATAGATCCGCATCTCACCAGGACATTGCTGGCTGAAGCGGGAGAACAGTGGCAATTCAACGGGACTCTCACCTGAAATTCTGGATGTTGACATACTCCTTCTCCCTCTTGGCAATGGCATGTTTGATGAGGCCCTCCCTCTGCCCGGACTGCGTATTTGTGGACGGCGTGAAGAGCATGCGCATTGTGCCGCTTACTTTAGGCTGGTCCTTGCTCGTACTTTCCTTCTCACGGAGAACTCTTAACAAAAAAAGAGAGCACATTTCA
Source organism: Anolis apletophallus (assembly GCA_030556195.1). Classification (NCBI taxonomy): domain Eukaryota; kingdom Metazoa; phylum Chordata; class Lepidosauria; order Squamata; family Anolidae; genus Anolis; species Anolis apletophallus. The sequence continues at coordinate 29,016,291 of JARBWK010000016.1, forward strand.
ACCAGCCCTTTCAATTTGGTGACTTTAAGAGGGTGGAGGAAATGTTTCCGAAGTGACTTACGGCCTGTTTGGTGGCAGAGGGGGAGGGGGAGGGTCCCGGTGAGCACTCATTTGCTGGTTCTGCAGGTTTCGTCTCTTCTCTAAACTCAGGGCACTAAAATTATCCTCAAATCCTAGAAAGCAAGAAACAATAGATGCTTCTGAACTTGAGAATCCAGAACTCTCAAGGGCAGTAGTGTCAAACTTGTGGCCCTCCGGATGTTTGGGACTCCTACTCCCAGCTTGCCAATGGCTGGGAATTCTGTGAACTGAAGTCCAAAATACGAAGAGAGCAACAAGTTTGACACTACTGACTTCTGTGAAGGAATCTGGGACATCACCGAGTGTAGACAGCTCTGAGAAGGGTCGCATATAAATGTCATAAATAAATAAACAGAGCCTGCTGCCACCACCCTCAAACTTCCAGTTGAACTTGTTTTGGTTTGCTCATGTCCAGGACAGAGTTGGGAAGGCAGCAAGGTTTCTGAATGAGGGTGTGTGCGAAAGATGGAAGCAAGGATTACAAAATTCCCAGTGTTTACAAGCAGATGTTAAACAGGAAAAGAGGCATCAGAGAGATATAGGCTTGTACCTGCCGAGATGGGCCCAGTGGGCCTTGAGAGTCCTTTCACTTGTTGCCAGGAGGCATGGTCCACAGGCTCAGGCAACGAGGTTTTGGAAGGGGCTGCAAAAAAGGGGGGAAGCCATAAATACCTATGTAAGGCGAGTGGGCTTATTAACAAAAGACCCTCCTGATAAATGCACAGCAGAGTAACTTTATCAGCCGCAACAAGACCCAGCACCAGTAGCCCAAAGTGATAAAAAGAACAAAAACACACAGACCAAAGCTACCTCTTCCATAGGAGGCTTTTCTTTGAAGTAAAATAATATTGTTACACTATTTACAAGAATAAGGCTTCCATAACACAAATAAATGCATAGTACCTTTATACATAGTAGCCTTCACACTGGAGCTTTCTCACACGAGGTTTAGCTCACACTCCTCAGGACGACACTCGCTGTAGCCCACTGACTCTAACAGTCTTCAGTCTACTAACTCTTTCAGAGCTTGACTCACACATTTGTAATCGAAAATGCCCAGTTAATTTTTAATATTTCTGACAAGGAATGCCTTTTCACCCAACATCAATCAGAATCCAGCTACATAAGTTTATTTACAAAAGGAAAAAGGGTGCTTCCCAAAAGGCAGTAGAAAAGGTGCCATAAAACAGGAATAGTCCAAAATAGCAAGATCAAAAGTCCAAATAGGTAATGTCCATGAAAATCCAACATATCAAAAGACGGAACATCCAAGAGCAGGACAAGTGAGAGCCAATATAACAAGGTACATGAAAATCCAAGGAGTCAATAGTCAATAAGACTTGGCTATCCAAACTGATGCCTCCTTAGGACAAGCTGCCAACATACCGTCCTGCCATGTATTGCCAATATAACATTTGTGGGGAGTTTTGGGTACATCTGTTTACTGAAATTTTATGCTGTAAACCGCTCTGGGCTCCAGAGAGAGCGGTCTACCAAATCGAATTTATAAATAAATAAATAAATAATCCATAGCATAAAAACAGGAAGTAAGGCAAAATCAATTCGCAAACATATGCAAAACTGGAGAGCTGGTCATAAACAACATTAACGAAGTTGTCAGTTCTGAAAAGCTCAAAGCAATGCAACCTAATTTAAGCTCAAACCTGACCCAACAAACATGAGATCTGGGTTGCTGTGAGTTTTCTGGGCTGTATGGTCATGTTCCAGAAGCATTCTCTCCTGACATTTCACCCACATCTATGGCAGGCATCTTCACAACCTCTGAGGATGCCTACTATAGATGTAGGCGAAACGTCAGGGCAGAATGCTTCTGGATCATGGCCATATAGCCCGGAAAACTCACAGCTAACCAGTGATTCCAACCATGAAAGCCTTCGACAACACATTTATTTATTTATTTAATTTCCTATCTTTATACCCTGCCCTTCTCCCCCCGAAGGGGGACTCAGGACGGCCTAACAAAAGCACCATACGATGCTAGCATCATAAAAACAACCACAGTACAATCAAAATATTAAAAATATTGAAACAATTAAAACAATTAATTAAGACACATCCATTAAAACCAAAATCTAAAAACCAGTCTGGGTCAATTAATTGCCATAAGTTGTGTGATCTTCTTCCACTTGCTGTTCACTGATCAAATGCTTGGTCCCATAACCAGGCCTGAGTTTTCTTTTAAAAGACAAGAGGGAGGTGGCCAATCTCTCATCTCTAGGGAGGCTGTTCCATAGGCGGTGGGCCACTACTGAGAAGGCCCTGTCTCTCATCCCCATCAACCACGTTTGCAATAGTGGTGGGATCGAGAGTAGGACCTCTCCTTAAGATCTTAAACTTCGTGATGGTTCGTGGCAGGAGATATGTTTGGACAGGTAATCTGGGCCAGAACCGTTTAGGGCTTTAAAGGTTAAAAACCAGCACTTTGAACTGTGCTCAAAAGCTTATCGGTAGCCAGAGGAGCTGGCGTAACATAGGAGTTGTATGTTCCCTGTATGTCACTCCGGTGAGCAACCTGGCTGCCAACTTGTTAGAATTCTTTGAGGGTGTAAATAAACACATAGATAAAGGGGACCCAGTCGATATTGTTTACCTTGACTTTCAAAAGGCTTTTGACAAAGTCCCTCACCAAAGGCTCCTAAATAAGCTCTTCAGCCATGGAATCAGAGGACAGGTCTTGTCCTGGATTGGAACCTGGCTAAACTGTAGGAAACAAAGGGTGGTAATAAACGGACACTTCTCTGGGTGGAAAGAGGTGAGAAGTGGCGTACCCCAAGGTTCAGTTTTGGGTCCGTTACTTTTTAATTTATTCATTAATGACCTGGATGTAGGAGTAAATTGTGAGGTAGCAAAGTTTGCAGACGACACTAAATTGTTCAGGGTAGTTAAAAATGAAACTGATTGTAAAGAGCTCCAGAAAGATCTCTCGAAATTGAGTGAATGGGCAACAAAGTGGCAAATGCATTTTAACCTAAACAAGTGTAAAGTCATGCACATCGGGGCAAAGAACCCCAACTACACCTACAAATTGATGGGGTCAAAGCTTTCCGAGACAAACCAGGAAAGGGATCTTGGGGTTTTGGTGGAAAGCTCAATGAAGATGTCAACCCAGTGCGCAGCAGCAGTAAAAAAGCAAATTCTATGCTTGGCATGATCAGGAAGGGAATCGAAAATAGGTCGGCAAATGTTGTATTGCCTCTCTACAAATCTATGGTGAGGCCACATCTGAGTACTGTGTACAATTCTGGTCACCGCACCTCAAGAAGGATATAACGGAACTGGAAAAGGTACAGAAAAAGGGCAACAAGAATGATCCAAGGGATGGAGCGGCTCCCTTATGAAACCAGGTTGCAACGCCTTGGTCTTTTCAGCCTTGAAAGACGGCGTTTAAGAGGTGACTTGATCGAAGTGTACAAAATCATGCATGGGATAGAAAAGGTGAATAGAGAAAAAATATTTTCTCTGTCACACAACACTAGGACTAGGGGCACTCCTGAAGCTCCAAGGTAGGAAAAAGTTAGGACTAATAAAGGGAAATATTTCTTCACCCAGAGGGTCATTGGGTTATGGAACTCACTTCCAGAGGAGGTTGTGACAGCTGTCAGCCTGGACAGCTTCAAGGCAGGATTAGACAGATTCATGGATACCAAGGGAATCAGTAGCTACTGAAATGGACATCCAAGTGCCACCTCTGTGTTGATGGAGGCAGGCAGGATTCCCCGGGTACTGGTTGTGGGGTCGGGAGCAGGTGAGGGTTTTGCCCTCCTTTCTGCTAGAGATCCTGTGTTAGTGGGCCACTGTGTGACAGGCAGTCTTCAAATGTTCTTATGTTCAGCTCCACAGCCCCACATAGAGTGCGTTGCAGTAGTCTATTCGGGATGTAACAAGAGAGTGGACCACTGTGGCCAAGTCAGACTTCTCAAGGAACAGGTGCATCTGGCGCACAAGTTTTAATTTTGCAAAAGCTCTCCCGGTTACCACCGAGACATGAGTCTCACTCCCAAACTGCGAACCTATGTCTTCATGGGTATTGTCACCCCATCTTAACACAGGCTGTAACCTTATCCCCTGTTCAGCCTTTCGACTGACCAGGAGGACCTCTGTCTTGTCTGGATTTCGTTTCAATCTGTTCATTGTCATCCAGACAGACACAGCGGCCAAGCACCGGTTCAGGACCTGCACAGCCTCCTTAGTGACAGGTGGGAAGGAGTGATAGAGCTGAGCATCATCCGCATACAGATGACATCTGACCCCAAAACTCTGGATGATCTCTCCCAGCGGCTTCATGTAAATGTTAAACATGGGGGACAGTATTGACCCTTGTGGGACGCCACGAGTCAATGGTTGTGAGGACGAGCAAGTATCCCCCAGCAACACCTTCTGGGACTGTCATTAAACATGAGATCACCTTTTTTGCAACTGGACTTCAAAACTGCAACAACTGCTTCTTGCAAAGTTTTTCTGACCTCCTTGTTAACCTTTCGTTGGCTATCTCTGAGTGGAGACCTAGTCTCATATCACGAGTTAACTCCCCATTTTCCAAAGGCTGGGAAGGCCCAGCCAAATGATTCCCAGGAAAAGCATCCTCTATCTCTTTAGGCCCTGGCCTGTCTCTGTGATCTGTGACCTACATTTAAACTTGAGGAGGTACAGACTCAGTAGAAATCCCATCATCTCCTTCATTCTCTGAATCAGAATCTCCAGCTGGCTACAGGCACATGATGCTTCTAATGTAGGGCATAATGTCGATATGCTGTAAACCGTCCTGAGCCAGTTGGAAAGGACGGTATACAAATCGAATAAATAAATAAATAAATAACCAGACAAGACGAGCAGCAGTGTTTACCTTTCTGGATTCTCAGCACTTCATCAAGAAAGGCCAAGCATTGCTCCTCATCTGGGATCTCAAAGAGGCGCTCTGCTGTCCAGTCTCCCTGCACCCGAATCTTGCAGCCAGCTATAAATACACACACAGAAAAACCCACATGTTCAGGAAACAGGGCACAATGCTGATAAGCAAAACAGCTCAAAGAGCTGAACTCACTGGACTTGACAAGGAGAGAATTGTAGATCAAGGATGAAAATGCAACTTCATGCACCAGCTGATTTGTTGTTGATGTAATTCAAAGACTGTAATGAATTTATTTCTATACACAATGTCAAGAAGCACCATGGAGCATCATAGTAGATGAACTAGGGACCGCTCAGCGGGGAAGGATTTTTATAAGGACTTTACAACACCTGAATAAAAATAAGGAAGATCGGCTGCCGGAGGTGGAATGCGGAACCAGAGGCTCTCGTCTGTATGTCAGTCGGCAGGGACTGTCTGCCGTATGTGTAATGTAATCCGCTCTGAGTCCCCTTCGGGGTGAGAAGAGCGGAATATAAATAAAGTGTATTATTATTATTATTATTGTTACCCTGGATCATTCTCTGACCTACAAGAAGCACTGTCTGAATATCAAGCAAAAAGTGGGCACTAGAAACAATATCATACAAAAGCTGACTGGCACAACCTGGGGATCACAACCAGACACAGTGAAGACATCTGCCCTTGTACTTTGCTACTCTGCTGCTGAGTATGCATGCCCAGTGTGGAACACATCTCATCACACTAAAACAGTGGATGTGGCTCTTAATGAGACATGCCGCATTATCATGGGGTGTCTGCGCCCTGCACCACTGCAGAAATTACACTGTTTAGTTGGTATTGCACCACCTGATATCCGCTGGGAAGTAGCAACCAATAGTGAAAGGACCAAGGCAGTGACATCTCCGGCCCTTCCCCTGTTTGGGTATCAGTCAGCACACCAACAACTTAAATCAAGAAATAGTTCCAGAGAGTCTACAGAGACACTCGCTGGAAATCCTCAGCAAGCGAGAGTCCAAAAGTGGCAGGCTAAAACCCAGAATCTCAATCAATGGCTGGTACCAAATGAGAGACTTCCTCCTGGGCACACAGAAAACTGGGTGACTTGGAAGGCGCTGAACAGACTGCACCCTGGCATCACGAGATGCAGACTAAGAGAAAAGGTAGCACGAAGTAGAAATACACAGTGAGATATGTGGAAATCAAAAATAGTACTCCATATACAGTATATCTATGATTTATTTTGACCCAGGCTGTTCCCACATGGGAGCCTTTTGTTTATTAGAACATACTGTGATTTTTTGTATTTATATCACACTCCAGTATGATTGATCTAGCTGCGAGACATGCTTCGATGGAAATGTGGACCACGCCCTGGGTCCTGATGAAGCCCTGTGGCGAAATGATCGAGCGCCAGCATTAGTTTTTCGTTGACCACTGAACACCTCCTTTTGGGACTGATACAAATATAAATGGGGACTATTACAAAAATACTTTTTGGACTGCATATTATTATTATTATTTCGACTTCTAACCCGCCACTCCCCGGAGGCTCGGGGCGGTTCACAAGAAGCATAAAAGCGAAAAGTACAATACACAAAGGAACACACAATACACTATACAATAACACAAGGAGGGAGGGAGAAAGGGATACAGGGCTGATCAACCACAGGTCCGCCGGCGCTCCAGTCCTCCAGGGGCGGGCTCCTTCCGGCGCTCCAGTCCTCCATTTCCATTGCTCTTGGAGAGCGTTCTGGGACTGCGTCCTTGTAAGTACAAACAAAGGAACTTTCCTCATTGATTTTGTGCGTCCGTGCTTACTTGTATGTAAGCACCCGTTTACTCTCTTAGATTTATGCTTTCGCATTATTAGTACTTACTAGAGATTGTATTTTCGTAAGAGCCTTTATTGCTTAATAGATGTCAGCTCCGGCAAGGGGGGTCTAATGAACCACGCTCACTCCAAGCGATGCTGAAGGATAAGTAGTTTAATAGGTCCTTAATCCAGGGCAAGCAAAGATAGACTAACTTTTTCCCGCGCAAGAGTCTCTTCAAAAGCCCTCCCTGGCCCGCCCCCCTGCTGGGCCCCTCCTTCCTCAGGGATGACCATCCGGCTCTCCGCATATCAAAGTTCAGGAAAGGTGCCTGGCACTTCAAAGGGCGGTTCCAGTTCAAAGCCCGCCAGATGCTGCTCTTATCTGATGGCGCGCGAGGTTTGGTCCGTTAGGGCAACAAACGGATCAAGCGGCGCTGACAATAGATTTATGTAAAGACAACCATATATGGAGTACTATTTTTGATTTCCACATATCTGACTGTGTATTTCTACTCCGTGCTGCCTTTTGTCTTAATTTGTTGTTGTGGTACAGCCACCCTGTTTTGCTATCATGAGATGCAGAGCCAACCTTAAGAAATGGGGCTACAAAGTGGAATCCACAACATGCGAGTGTGGTTAAGAGCAAACCACAGACCACTTATTGCAATGCAACTTGACCCCTGCCACATGAACAATGGAGGACCTCCTTATAGCAACACCAGAGGCACTCGAAGTGGCCAGCTACTGGTCAAAGGACATTTAATATAATGCCAAGTTTGCAAACCTTGTGTGTGTGTGTGTGTGTGTGTGTTGCGTGTTTTTGTTTTATTATAATGCAATACAACTGTTTGGTTCGCTCCTGACATGATAAATAAATAAAATAATCTTCCTCTGACATATGTGTATGTGAAATAGCACACAGCAGGAAGAGAGACTTTTATAACTGTAAGTTGTAAATGAATTTGCAATCTGAGTGGACTTTGAACCACAAAACAACCACACCATAGAGTTGGAAGGCATCACAAAGGCCACTCCCTCCACCCCCTTCTGCCATGAAGGAATATACAATCAAAGCATTCCTAACAGATGGCTATCCAGTTGCTGTTTAATAACCCCCAAAGGGGGAGGCTCTCCCATAAATTGAGGTCGTATATCCCACTGTCAAGCCCCTGGTGGTGCAGTGGGTTAAACCACTGAGCTGCTGAACTTGCTGACCGAAAGGTTGGCGGTTTGAATTCGGGAAGCAGGGTGAGCTCCTACTGTTAGCCCTAGCTTCTGCCAACCTAGCAGTTCGAAAATATGCAAATGTGAGTAGAGAAATAGGTATCGTTTCGGTTGGAAGGTAACAGCACTCCATGCAGTCATGCAGGCCATGTGACCTTGGAGGTGTCTATGGACAACGCTGGCTCTTCGGCTTAGACATTGAGATTAGCACCACCTCCCAGATTTGGACTTGATGAGACCTTTACCTTAACCCACTATCAGACAGCTCTTGCCACTACAAAGTTTTTTCCCCCTAATGCTTAGGTGGAATCTCATTTTCCTGCATTTTGAAAGCAATATTTAATATGCTGGCTTCCTCTGGAAAAATCTCCCAGAGACAGAAAGGCCAAGCTAAAGAGATGAGCAAGAACAAGGACGGTGAGTCAGCTGGGAAAGAGGACACATCAATGAGAGGCAAAATCTATTTCTGACAGATCTCTGGTAAGGAGAGACTCACTGTTTGTTGCAATGTCAATCAGCAGCGTTTCTTCAGCCTCTGGAAGAGAAGGGAAAGGAACTCAGAGATGCCTGTGATGTGAAAAACTACAGCAGAAGCTGAGAAGCAGCACAAGAGGCATAACTACTGATGATTGGTTTGAAGATGTCTGGCCCCCACTCCCCAGCTCTGGCCTCCAATAGTCATCGCCCTATCAAGTGTTGCAGATCCACCTTCAGTTCAGGGAAAGGCCATTTTAATAAAGGAGTAAGAAGCTCTAATATGATATAATAATAATAAGTTGTATTTTGTGTTGTGGGCATTGACTGCCTTGTGTAGACCGCCTTGAGTCGCCTTTGGGCTGAGAGGGGCAGTATAGAAATATAGTAAATAAAATAAATAAAATAAATAATAATAATAATAAACAACTTTATTTATATTCCACCACCATCTCCCAAAAAGGACTAATGGCGGCTTACGAAAGCACGTGATACAATAAAATCAATAACAATGACAATTTGCATAAAACAACATACATAAAACAGCATATAAAACCCCAACTAAATTAAATAACATAATACGATGTGGTTATGACTGTGGGTTTAAAACATTTGGTCCTCAAGTTCGCATATTTTAAGTTTCAATTTGATGCTCAGAATTTCTCATACAACACTGAACCAGAAGTTACATTGGATCTAGTTGGACCTTCATTGTTCAAGTTTCAATTGATTTAAAAAACAAACAAATAAGAGTTATATGTATAGATATGTACATATATGGGACCCTTTGAACTTCTCTCAAGCTGGAAGAGATTCTCTATACTTAACTTAAAATATGAAGTGACAACCATGGACCTCAACATGAAAGTTGAGATTTGGCGGTAATCTGAGCACCCCTGATAATTGACTATTCTAAATGCTAGGAATGGTTAATCAAAATGTCTGAAAAGGCGCAGTGTTTGAGAAGACTATTTCCTGTTAACTGATGGCAGCTTGTCAAAGTTTCAAGGAGGACCCTTTCCCTACGACCTTGACATAACAGTGAATAAGTGGGACATTTTATTCAGAAACAGGGAACTCCTTTGCTAGGACCTATTCCTTCCTCTGAGAAACGACTGCCCTGGAATCTGTGTTTTTATCTGAGCACCAGCCTGAAAGTTTGCTCAAAGTTTCCGTTTGGGGAGATGACATTGGCCTTTCCCATCTTGCTGCCAGAAAACAACGAATGGTAACAAAATAAAAATGCAAAGAAAAATGGGTACCTTGCAAGCATTTGAAACGACTGTTGATAGGAATGTTGTCTTGAACAGGGACTTCTTTCTCCCGGGAACGAATAATTAAACTGGAATGAAACGGAAAGGCATGTAAGTGCATTAATTACAGGATTGAGGGATTAAGGAGGTTGAGCAAGGGACAAAGAAAGACCTAATTCCGCTCCTCCAGGCAAAAATAATCCTGTTCTCCAAATACTTGCTCATTTGCACATAAAATAGGGAGCATATTATACTCAGCTTTCAGTCAAAACTTTTTTCTAATTTTCTTCTTAGCAAAATCTTTCAAGTTTAAGTCTTAGATAGTTCATTTCCCATCAAGAATAGAAACAATTGCATCAATTTAGTTTAAAACTACCGGAAGAAACTGCTAATTTGGCACTGATTTCATAATGCATTCTGAAACATTATGTCTCCAAGTCATGCAGAAGTTGGGAGATATAACAACAACAACAACATGCAAAAATACTATGGGATTCTTGAATCCAGGCTGACAAAGTTTTGGAACACAATACACCAGACATCACGATTGCGGAAAATAAAAAAAGTTTGGATAATTGATGTAGTAGTAATAGTAATAGTAATAGTAATAATAATAATGCTAATAATGTCGCCATACCAGGTGACAGTCACATTGAGGAAAAATAACCAGAAAAACTCAGCCGTTATCAAGACCTCCAAATCGAACTGCAAAGGCTCTGGTATAAACCAGTACAAGTGGTTTCAGTGGTCATTGGCACACTGGATGCCATGCCAAAAGATCTCAGCAGGCATTTGGAACCCATAAACATTGACAAAATCACGATCTGTCACCTCAATTGGATCTGCACGCATCATTTGAAAATACAGCACACAGTCCTAGACACTTAGGAAGTGTTTGACTTGTGATTTTGTGATACGAAATCCAGCATATAGATCTCGTTCGCTGTGATACTGTGTTTTTGTGTCAGTAAAATAATAATAATAATTTATTGATATTCTGCCCTATCTCCCCAGAGGGAGTCAGGGCAGATTCCAAACATAAAAGGGTTCACAATGCATGAAAATAAAGTATTCTAAAGGGTTCCTTGAATGAAAAAGTTTGGGAACTGCTGATCTATACAAGAGAATTACAGCAGCTTAAGCATTTTAACTACAACAGTTCACTGCCATGGAATAACAGGAACTGTTAGCTTGTGGGGGCACAGTAGTGCAGTGAGTTAAACCGCCAGCTGTAGAAAATCTGCTGACCTGAGGGCAGGCAGTTTGAAGCCACGAGTCAGGGTGAGCTCCCACTGTTAGCCCTAGCTTCTGCCAACCTAGCAATTCGATAGCATGTAATGTGAGATCAATAGGTACCGCCTCAACGGGAAGGTAAAAGGGTGCCCCATGCAGACATGCCGGCAAAACACAATCTGAGACAGAAAAATGGAACAACAGCATCTCCCTGGAGCATCACCTCCAGACGCCGGAGATGAAAGGGGAAGGCCTTTACCTTTGTCTGTGTATTGTATATCACCGTTGTTCACTGTGTAGAATGTTTGCCTTATATCTGTATACTGTAATACACTGAGTCCCTCTAAGGAGATAAAGCGTAACATACATAAATTGTATTATTATTATTATTTGAAACACAACAAGATGAGTCCACAGCAGATAAGATCACTCTGCTAGTTGTTGTATTGGATCACACGTAGGACACTTCCTAAGTGCCTAGGACTGTGTGATGTATCGGTGAATATGCAAGATCCCAGTAAGATGGCCTTTTGCAGATGGCAGATGGTAATTTTGTCAGTGCCGATTGTGTTTAAGTGCAGGCCAAGGTCTTTAGGCACTGCACCCAATGTGCTCATCACCACTGGGACCACCTTGACTGGTTTGTGCCAGAGTCTTTGCAGTTCGATCTTTAAATCCTCATATTGTGTCAGCTTTTCCAGTTGTTTGTCTCCAATCCTGCTGTCACCTGGGATTGCGACATCGACGATCCATACTTTGTTTTTTAATACGATCGTGAGGTCAGGAGTATTGCGCTCCAAAACTCTGTCTGATTTCGGAAATCCCATTATTATTATTCAGTCAAATATATCATACCCATGTTTCCATAGCATTGAAATGTGGCCCTTGCTTGAGCAAAACACAGCTTCCAAAGCATAACATGACATCACAATTCAAGAAATGGGCGGGAGTAATGTAAACAGCACAACACAAGGAAATGTCTTTGCGATGATATAATTTGATGTTGCCACCTCCAAAAGTGACACATAACAACAAATGTTTCAGCCAACTTCCTCCTGGAAGAAAGAGTATGTATATATGATAGTTGACTTTTGCTCAAGCAAGGGCCACACACTGGGTATATAGACGGAGCTGTCCAGGCCCTGTCCAGCATGCCATGATTTCAAACCTTCTCAGACCAAGCGAGAGGGAAAATGGAGAGCTGTGGGAAGATTTATTCTTCCTGCTCCAACAATACATGCAAGTGTGTGTATGGTGACATTATATGTTTCACACTCAAATGGCAACTACTCACTTGTAGTCTGGACCAAGCCGTGCCAGACTCAGCTCGCATGGCACTCGCCGGCCAGCAGTCACTTCCAGACCCTGAACAACAGCTAAGGAAAAGGAGAGGAGGAAAAAACAGCCCCAAACCCCCTCCTCCCAAAACAAGCACACATTTTCCTATACTTCCCATACTCCAGATCCACCAGAGGTAGCAAGCTTGACTCCTCATTATTGTGATGGGAATAGCAAATTGCCTAGCCAAGCACCATCCGGATTTCCATAAAACAGGTTACAGGCAGAGCCAAGAAAAATACTCCGACGTGCTAATCTGGTCAAGCCTGCTTTTGAGCATTTAACTCAGATTTGATAGAATCAACATTAGCACAAGAACTGCATTTTCTAGATCAGGACAATGGTTTGTCGTTGCTAAAATTCTGAGTTAAATAGTAGTCCTGTTTTTCTTGCTCACAAAGGCAACAACTTTCCTCTGTTTGGAAGTTAAACTACAGTCATAGAATCCTAGATTTGGAAGAGACCACATGATCATCCAGTCCAAACCCCTGCCATGCAGGAAAAGCACAATGAAAGCACCCCAACAGATGGCCATTCAGCCTCTGCCTAAAAGCCCCCAAAGAAGGATTTATCTGAGGCCCCTTCCACACAGCTGTATAAAATTCACATTGAACTGGGTGATATGGAAGTGTGGACTCAGATAATCCAGTTCAAAGCAGATATTATAGATGATCTGACTTGATATTCTGGGTTATATGGCTGTGTGGAAGGGCCCTGAGTCCAATGTGGATTTTATACAGCTCCGTGGAAGGGGCTTTAGTAAATGTACCCAAGGTTGCATAGCAAGCCAGCGAAGTTGAGATGTTTTTCCCCGCCAAGGCATGAAATAAAAAGCATAATAATAAAAAATAAGAATGAAATGATATAATAAATAAATGCTAAAGTAATAAAAGGCATAATAGAATGGATAATAATAATAAAACAAAGAATAACAGAGTAATACAATGCATAATAGAATGAATAATAATAATAAAATAATAAAGAAATACAAGGCATAGTAAATTGATAATAATAATATAAATAGTAATAAAGTAAGAAATGGCATAATAAAATAAGTACCGCACCTCTCAGCCTTTGGGATGAGAGGGGCGGTATAAAAGTATAGTAAATAATAATAAAATAATAAAATGAGTAATATCAAATGAACAAAAAGCATAATAAAATAAATAATAGTAAAGTAATAAAATGCATAATAATAATAATAAAGTAATAAATGGCATAATTAAATAAGTACCAGAAACAATAAAGTAATAAAAGGCATAATAAAATGAATAATATCAAATGAACAAAAAGCATAATAAAATAAATAATATAAAATGCATAATAATAATAAAGTAATAAATGACATAATAAAATAAGTACTGGAAACAATAAAGTAATAAAAGGCATAATAAAATGAATAATATCAAATTAACAAAAAGCATAATAAAATAAATAATAGTAAAGTAATAAAATGCATAATAATAATAAAGTAATAAATGACATAATAAAATAAGTACTGGAAACAATAAAGTAATAAAAGGCATAATAAAATGAGTAATATCAAATGAACAAAAAGCATAATAAAATAAAAACAGTAAAAGTAATAAAATGCATAATAATAATAATAATAAAGTAATAAATGGCATAATTAAATAAGTACTGCAACAATAAAGTAATAAAAGGCATAATAAAATGAATAATATCAAATTAACAAAAGCATAATAAAATAAATAATAGTAAAGTAATAAAATGCATAATAATAATAATAAAGTAATAAATGGCATAATTAAATAAGTACGGAAACAATAAAGTAATAAAAATAAAATGCATAATAAAATGAGTAATATCAAATGAACAAAAAGCATAATAAAATAAATAACAGTAAAGTAATAAAATGCATACTAATAATAATAATAATAAAGTAATAAATGGCATAATTAAATAAGTACATACTAATATGAAACAATAAAGTAATAAAAGGCATAATAAAATGAGTAATATCAAATGAACAAAAAGCATAATAAAATAAATAACAGTAAAGTAATAAAATGCATAATAATAATAATAATAAAGTAATAAATGGCATAATTAAATAAGTACTGGAAACAATAAAGTAATAAAAGGCATAATAAAATGAATAATATCAAATTAACAAAAAGCATAATAAAATAAATAACAGTAAAGTAATAAAATGCATAATAATAATAATAAAGTAATAAATGGCATAATTAAATAAGTACCGGAAACAATAAAGTAATAAAAGGCATAATAAAATGAGTAATATCAAATGAACAAAAAGCATAATAAAATAAATAACAGTAAAGTAATAAAATGCATAATAATAATAATAAAGTAATAAATGGCATAATAAAATAAGTACCGGAAACAATAAAGTAATAAAAGGCATAATAAAATGAATAATATCAAATGAACCAAAAGCATAATAAAATAAATAACAGTAAAGTAATAAAATGCATAATAATAATACTAAAATACAAGGCAGAGTAAAATGCACAATAAGCAAGCAATGCAAGGAAAACAAAATAAGTAAAAATAAAGAAACAGAAGGAATAATATAATGAATATAATATCAAAGTAATAAAAGGCGTAATAAATAATAATAAAAATGAATAATAAATTAAAATGCATAATAATACACATATCAAAGGGGCAATTAAATACATAATAAAAGGCAATATACAAGTGAATAGTGACAACCAAGTAAGACAAGGCCTGAGGCGCTGTCAGAGGAGGACCAGCTGTGGGCGCCCCTCTCTCCCCCAAGCCCTGTCTCCCATGGCAACACAAGCACCAAACAAGCCCCCCCCAAATTCCAGTTTACCCTCCCCCCCTTCCAAAAATATCCCCTGTGGCCCTTCAGATCTGGAAGGATACAGCAAGGCTGCTCTGCTTCCCGGCCGCGGAGGGCTCCATGGGCCCGGCCAGGCTTCGAGGCCTTCGGGGGAGGAGGCAGGGCCGGCACTGCGGAGGGTTCCTGGCTGGGCCTGGCTTGCCCTCAGGGCGCGCTCCCGACTCCCCGGCCGCGCGCGCACGCCAGGAGGAAACAGGAAACCGAAGAGGCCGAGAGAGGAGCAGAGAGACAGGGAGAGCGCCACTGCCCCCTGCCGGCCGGAGGACTGCAAGCACTGCAAGAATTCCTCCAGGTTGTTTTTAGAGAAAGCTCACAACCACCCTAATTGGCAGCCAGTGGGGTGACCTCAGGACAGGTAAGAGTTGGGACAGACCTCTCTCTCATGGGCCTTCTTCCAGTCCCACCCCATTCTGTCAAGAAGCAGGGAAATTGCATTCAAAGCACCCCCCGACAGATGGCCATCCAGCCTCCAAAGAAGGAGCCTCCACCACACTTTGCGGCAGAGAGTTCCACTGCTGAACGGCTCTCACAGTCAGGAAGTTATTTATTTATGTACTAATTTACAGTATTTATATTCTGCCCTTCTCACCATGCAGGGGACTCGGGGCGGATTACAATGTACACATACATGGCAAGCATTCAATGCCATACAGCAGGGGTCGGGAACCTTTTTGACTCAGAGAGCCATGAAAGCAAAATATTTGGGAATTTCATTCAGTGAAAGCCACATACTGTACTGTATAATATATTTAAAGACTGAATTCAAGTAAATGTGAGCATATCCGTACATACTATGAGAAAAGGATTCCCCCGGCAGAATGACGAGACGCTTCAGACCTGGCTCTGCAAAAGGCATGCGTCCTAGTCTCCAGGGCAGCAGGAAACAAGCTTGCTCCCTCCTCCCTATGACTTCCTCTGACATATTTATACATGGCTATCATGTCTCCTCTCAGCCTTCTCTTCTTCAGGCTAAACGTGCAGCTCTTTAAGCCGCTCCTCATAGGGCTTGTCTGTAGCAGCAAATTAGGAGTCCCAGAACTCCGGGTTGGCAAATAACCTTCTTACCAAAAGCGACGTGGACGCGCGGGCACAGGAACAAGAGAACGGACAATTTGACTGTTTTCAAAGTGAAGTCAAGTTTATTAAAATAGGACACCAGCTGGTGGGGTTCACCCACAGAACAAGCTGCTTTGGGCAAATCCTAACATACATTCTAAGAGCAGTCATTATATACCCCTCATGGCGGCAGATCTTGGCCCGCCCTTCTTTATGAACCCCCATTGGCCAGTGAATTCACATTCATTTTAAAGCGGTTTTGGCACTTTCTTTGCAGGAGTAAGGTCAGAAGGCGATGCTGCACACGTGTAGAGCCTAGAAAGTGGGTTTCTGTGCCAAGAATCAGGCAGGCACAAGCTCCGTGAATGTAACACTATGATTGGTGCTTCTAGCACAGGCAGTGATTTGCCAAAGTACATCCCGTGCCTAGCGTAAGATAACGTAGGCTTGGATTGGTCTAGCAGTGCAAAGCATGGGGTTTGTTTACCTTAATGCCAAATGGGTAAGAACTGCGCATGAGCAGAGAGTTGGCCCCCTCCGTTGCTGGCAAGGAGAAGCCAAATGTTGCGAACCGGGAACACAGGAGTCCCAGCCACTGATAGTTGCACTGTGAGAAAGACTAACATAGAAATGTTCATTGTTCTAACAAATAGGAAGGGATTAAGATGTGATGCAAATGGAAATGTTATGTTTAATTGGATTAATGAAATGTTCTGTAACACCAGCCAATGATGTTTGTGAAATGATCATGAAGGAGGGCGGGCTTTTCTGGATGCCGCCATGAGGGGTATAAATGCTTTGTGTTAAGGATGACCGGGGCCGTTTGCCCTGATCGCAGCTTGTTCTGTTGGCAGACCCCACCAGCTGGTGTTAAACCTCAATAAATCTCTTTGATTTCACGTTGAGCAGTGAAGTTGTTGCGTGATTCCTCATCCCTGCGCCCGCACGTCCATGCCGCCGTTTTGGTAAGAGGTACCTTGCCACTTGGAGTTCCATAACTCCCAATTTGCTGCTACAATTTCATTATCCAATAAAACACAATACTTTCATTAGCATCATATCATTATCAGCTTTCATTCGTTTAGCATTATGGCGCAGCAAGAGAAATTCATTTCACATAGAACAGTATCAGTGGCTCTGGTCAGCCTGTACCCAAATAGCAACATTTGCAGCTGCCTCTTCCCTGCCAGCAAAGGAGGGGGCAGACCCTTCTGCGCCTGCGTAGTTCTTGACCTATTAGCATTCAGGTAAACAAACCCATGCCTTGTACTGTTTTGGCCAATCAAGGCTTTTGTTATCATTGAAGACACATGATGTACTTTAGCAAATCAGTGCATACACTTGGCGTACCAATCAGGGCACAGCATTTTCGGCATTCATGCTAGCTTGATTCCTGGCACAGAAAGCCAGCTATACTAAAGCTCTCGCTTGTGCATCACTCTCCACTGACTGTACTCCTGCTCAAAGTACCAACTCTGCTATATTTCACTCTTTTTTTCTTGTAAGTAACGCAGCATGAAGTTACTTACATTACCTTTGTGGACCCCTCATCAGGTAGCCCAATTAACCTTCCAATCACGTTTTGCCACAACTTGCATAGTTTTGATCACATTTGTTGATTCTTTCACTGTAGAAGCACAACATTTCAAAATCAAAGGTAAGCAACATAGCAAAATCATTACAGAACAGAAGACCATGATTATTAGCATTACAACAGATCTTAACCATCTGAAATTTGGCAGCCAGCTCGTTAGAATGCTCCAGAAATCACTTGGAGCTTCATAGGACTTCTGCACCTGGCTTGCCACACTCTGAATCTTTTCCACATCGGTCTCAATCTGTCCTGACATGTTTATGTAGTGACAACAGGTTGTGTTGAGCCAAACGCACAACCCTCCCTGCTTGGACAGCAGGTAATCTAATGCAATCTTCTGTTGCATTACCATCTCTCTCTCTCTCGGCATTACTTCGCGAACGAAGATTCAGGAAGGACTCATCCCACGCTTTTTACAAGCGCGTTGATGACTAAAGAGGCCAATCTGAGATAGGCAAGTTCGGTTGCAGAAAGCGCAGCAGAAAGTCTCCTTGGGTGCTGTTTTTTCCAAGTTGCGGTTCTTTCTGCGTTGTCGTTTCTCTCTTCGAGACCCATTCGGGCGTGTCTTCTCGAAAGAGGCCGCAGCATTGTGGATAGTGCTTCTCCATGCCTCCCGATGTGAGGCCAGGGTGGACCATTGTTGGTGATCAATCTGGCCAAGCCTGAGATGTTGTTTCAGGGAGTCCTTATATCTCTTATGGGGGGCGCCTCTCTTGCGCTGACCCGTGGCGAGTTCACCGTAGAGTAGTATCTTTGGGAGGCGGTGGTCCTCCATCCTAGAGACGTGTCCTGCCCAGCGCAGCTGTGTTCTCAATAGCATGGCCTCAATGCTGGTGATCCCTGCTTGCTCAAGGACAGCAACATTCGTCACATAGTCGGTCCAGTGTATATTTA
>JARBWK010000016.1:29035095-29058104 GCA_030556195.1 Anolis apletophallus
CCAGTGAATTCACATTCATTTCATTATCCAATAAAACACAATACTTTCATTAGCATCATATCATTATCAGCTTTCATTCATTTAGCATTATGGCGCAGCAAGAAATTCATTTCACATAGAACAGTATCAGTGGCTCTGGTCAGCCTGTACCCAAATAGCAACATTTGCAGCTGCCTCTTCCCTGCCAGCAAAGGAGGGGGCAGACCCTTCTGCGCCTGCGTAGTTCTTGACCTATTAGCATTCAGGTAAACAAACCCATGCCTTGTACTGTTTTGGCCAATCAAGGCTTTTGTTATCATTGAAGACACATGATGTACTTTAGCAAATCAGTGCATACACTTGGCGTACCAATCAGGGCACAGCATTTTCGGCATTCATGCTAGCTTGATTCCTGGCACAGAAAGCCAGCTATACTAAAGCTCTCGCTTGTGCATCACTCTCCACTGACTGTACTCCTGCTCAAAGTACCAACTCTGCTATATGTCCTCGAGGCCCTTGATCATTTGAGTCGCCCTCCTCTGGACACATTCCAGCTTGTCAACATCTGAGTCTATGATTCTATGAAATTTTAAAAAGTAACAAAAACTGAGCTAACTGCTAAATGTTTGACATGTAACTCTCTGCCCCAAAGAAGGAGGCTCCTTCTTTGGAGGCTTTGAAACAGAGGCTGGATGGCCATCTGTCAGGGGTGCTTTGAATGCAATTTTCCTGCTTCTTGGCAGAATGGGGTTGGACTGGATGGCCCACGAGGTCTCTTCCAACTCTAGGATTCTATGATTCTATGCTTATATGATCTAGGAAAGGGCACAGATGGTGGATCGGCCGAAGCTGATAGTAACTACTCCTGACAGTTGCATCTACCTGGGCTGACATTTGGAGAGATGAATCCAAGAGAGTGGGTTGCTGTAGGTATTTTGGGCTATATGGCCATGCTCTAGAAGCATTCTCTCTTGGTGTTTTGCCTGCATCTACAGAAAGCATCCTCAGAGGTTGTGAGGTCTGTTGGAAATAGGAAAATTGGGTTTATATATCTGTGGAAAGTCCTGGGTGGGAGGGAGAAAGAACTCTTGTCTGTTGGAGGTACTGTATGTGTGAATGTTTCAATTGGCCACCTTGATTAGCATTTGATGGCCTGGCAGTTATTAGGTGTGGCTTGTTCCTGTCTGGAAGAATCCTTTGTTGAAAGGTGATTCGGTGTTCTTGATTCTTTCTTGTCTGGAGTTCCCCAGTGTTTGAGGTTTTTTTTAAATTTACTGTTATAATTTTAGAGTTTTTAAATACTTCAACCAGAGAAGTCAACCATAGCAGAGCACTTGATGAACCAACCTGGACACAGCATATTATTTGAGAACACAGAAATGCTGGACGGACCACTGTAACAACCACCATGGCAGGCTACGCAGATAAGCCATTGAAATCCACAAACAGATGGACAATTTCAACAGAAACGAAGAAACCATGAAAATGAACAAAATCTGGCTACCAGTATTAAAAAACTAAAACAGTAAATAAAGAACGAAATTCAATCACAGGAGAACTCCAGACAAGAAACAATAACACCTAATCACCTCTCAACAAAAGATTATCCCAGACAGGAACAAGCCACACCTAAAAACTGGCAGGCCATTAAATGCTAATCAAGGTGGCCAATTGAAACATTCACACCTACCTCCAACAGACAAGAGTTCGTTCTCCCACCCTGGACTTCCCACAGGTATATAAACCCTATTTTCCTAGTTTCCAACAAACCTCGCAACCTCTGAGGATGCCTGCCATAGATGTAGGCTAAACTTCAGGAGATAATGCTCCTGGAACATGTCCACACAGCCCGAAAAACCTACAACCCAGTGATTTCGGCCATGAAAGCCTTCGACAATACATTGGATCAAAGATAACCCCAATCTGCAAATGGGGTCATTTAGGGCAGGGGTGCTCACACTTTTTCAGCATGAGAGCTACTCTTAAAGCAACCAAGTCCAAAAGATCTACCTGCCCCCACCGCCGTGCGCTCCCACACACTCCAGCCGTCGCGCGCTCTTGCCACTGTGCATGCTCCTGCTGCTGTTTTCCGCCCGCGCAGTGCTTCTTCCGCCTGTGGGTGATATCAGGGGTGACCCACCCCCAGGCCTCTGTCTACAGATAGTTCAGAACCAAGGGATTCATAGTTTCACCCAGGACACCAGACGGGAGTGGTCCATTAATCCCCTATTTCCTCTCCATGTGGGAACCTAAGGCTCTCCTCTTGGCCCCGCATGGCAAGGTTTTCTATAACCCAAACACACCAAGTTATTTCCCTTTCCGTTCAGTTTTAAGGACATTTCTTATGATTTATAGATTCCAGAGGCCTGTGCCCCATGTGGGTTTGCCTTGTGCTAATCCCAAGGAGCCCCAGAAAGGCAAGATGGCTTGGGATGTATAGTTCACTTCTACCTTTAAGGACAAGACTTTTCCCTCTGCACATGCTTTTCCAATTGATCTTTCTCCCAACTTCCAAGGACTCCCTAAAGACTTATTTTCATGAACTTTCCCCATAATTCAATGACTCCAGCTCCTGATTCATCATACCAACGCTTTGGACACTTCCCTGCAGCATGCAGACTTGCTAAGGACTTTTCTTTCCCTATTTCAAGATCTTATGGACTGATCTCGTGAATGTAATAAACTTTATATCTCTCTGGTCTGGGGGTGGGTGGGGGGTTGAAGGGAGGGATGGTCAAAGGTGGCGTGCTCTCCCCTACATGACCCCTGATTTTTCCTTATGTGTTTTTCATGTCTGTAATAGTGAAAATATTGGGATCGCCACTTTAAAAAGCCACATTTGCTCTAGCTCCCTGGGCAAGGTTTCCAAGCTGCATTCTTGACCTGTGACTCATTAACCATACATTCATTTGCCCTTCAAAATAATTATCATTGTCCCATCCAGTCAATATTGTACCTTTTTGATATCTCCCTTCCTACTACAGGAAGGAAGAGAATAAGGGCAAAGACCTTATCTTACACCCTAGGCTCTTTGTTTACCCTCCAATTTACTGAAACTCACACAAAAGGATTTTTGGTCTTGCTTGGCCAACAGGAAGTCACAGATTATAAGGCCTTTGTCTGCAACTCAGAAAAACTGGTTTGGACTGAAGCCCAGCCTCATTGCATACTCAGGAACACCCCTTCTCTCATTATTCCTCCTTCTTCGCCCTCATTGGTTGGGGCCATGCACAGGGACCGCCTGTGCCCTGCCTGCAAGTCATGACATCTGCCAATCAGCAGCGGGGGTGGGAAGAGGGAAATTCAAATCTGTAACCCTATAAAAGGGATGTTCACCAATGTAGCTGCATTGCAGCATGGACGAATGATTTGCGGCTGTAATCCCTTCCAGCTGGGCTGAATAAAACCTCAATGGCACCCTCTTCAGGCTTTGGTGAGATCTGTTAAATTGAGACATTTTAGGAAAAATATGGGATTGGTTGCTTCCTTTCTCACCAGGTTTGACATGGGCCCTCTTTGGTGGGTCTAGCCGGTCTGCCTTCATGGCAAGACCCCCAAATTCCGTTTGCTAGCACGGGGCATTGCAGGAAGGAGAAAGCACGAGGCGGGGCACCCAGAGGGAGCGCTCTGCCCTACCTGTTTCGCCGGCAATGGAGGCTGCACAGCTGCTTCTGGATGACAGAGAGGCAGGGCGCTCCCTCCAGAGGCCCCGTCTCGTGAGGCCCGAAGATCACCTGGAAGAGGGCTGGAGATCTCCTAGTAGCTCCCAAGCTACCTAATGAGCACCCCTGATTTAGGGGTAGTGTAACCTTGTCCGGAACTGGTTGACACACCTCCATCCCCAGACATCCTGTAATAATGCGGCATGTCTCATTAGAAGCCACATCTACTGTTTTAACGTAGTGGAATGTATTCCACACTTGGTATTCAGTAGCAAAGTAGCAAAGCACAAGGGCAGATGTCTTCACTGTGTCTGGTTGTGATCCCCAGGTTGTGTCGGTCAGATTTATGATATTATTTCTAGCCCCTACTTTTTGCTTGATAGTCAAGCAGTGCTTATTGTAATTCCAGAGTGACTCCCAGGTACTTTGATATGCTCCAATGCTCCTATGGGATTAATAATAATAATAACTTTATTTTTATACCCTGCCAACCATGTCCCCAAAGAGACTCAGGACAATCCTCAGAGCTCGAGATGCTTGTCTGTTCTAAAGATGAAAAGCACACGTATGTATTTTAGATGGATTAGGGATTGGCTGGTTTTCCCTGTAATAGGCAGTAAGAGCATCTAAAGCTTCAGAGAGTTTCTATTCAACCATTTCAAAGCTCCCTGCTTGAGCGGTGATGGCAACATCATCAGCATAGATGAAATTCTCTGTCCCTTTTGGCATTTATATATCTAATTACTCCAATCCTGCGGGATCTGCACTGGCTCCCAATTGAATGCCGGATCACCTTTAAGGTGTTAGCTCTTACTTTCAAGGCCTTATATGGTCTGGGGCCGGTGTACCTACGGGATCGCCCGATTCCATATAACCCCCCCGAGATCACTACGTTCAGAAGATTCGAACCTTCTAACTATCCCCAATGTAAAGTCTTTTCATCTGACCTCTACCAGACGGTGAGCTTTTTCCATCATTGCTCCTACTCTGTGGAACGCATTGCCTCCGGAGACACGGGCTCTGCGAAGCCTAAACTCCTTTTGCAGAGCTTTCAAGACATTCCTTTTTAAGCAAGCTTTCGAATGCTTGTGATTTGTGTCTAAGTTCCATTGCGCTTGCTAAATTTTTACTGTTTTATTGTATTTTATTTACCCTGTGTTTTGATTCATAATGTTGTGAACTGTCCCGAGCCTTTGGGAGTAGCGGTGTACAAATCTAATAAATAAAATAAATAAATAAGGTATCTGTTTTCTAAGTCTGAAGTGTATAAACTGTACTTTTATTCTACCTTATTCTTAAAATATAAACGGTTTAAACTGCCTGGAACTTTATGAATTATGGTTGGCATAAATGGTCCCTAGGCTGTTTCCTCTCAATTTATTGTGGTTTCATATCGTCTGGATTTCATATGTCAGCTTGAAAGGGGCTTGAGATAGTATTCTCAGCCACTCCTACCACTTGCATTTTGCTTTCGAATAAAACTAAGGGAACGATTGCAGACACCTCAACACGATGCAACATTTCAGGCTGCCTCTCTGTGCTCATCTTTTCCTCTGCCACGCGTAAAGAAGCAAAGCTCAGGATCACTAATTGGAAGCTGATGGAATGGCACCTTGGCTTGCATGCAAAGGCACACCTGTCATGCCAGAGTGGCAACGTTTTCCTTCTTTTACCATCTTTAAACTTTACAGGAGATGCAATGTATGCCTGACGAATCCTCGAGAGGCGGCTGCCAGGGTTAACATTTTTAATTTCCTGTTTAATTAGAGCTGGTGATGGGTAAACCGGGCGCTCTATCACCAGTGGCGGCATGTGCTGTAAATTTCGGCTTCATCTCCTCGCTCGAATGACCCTGGAGATTACAACGACATGAATATGAATGAAGTTACTTTATATTTCATCAAGGAGAGGAGCTATCTCTCAAACCAGTGCTGCTGCTCGGAGTTTGTTCCTCTGCCTGGAGTTGGCCTTTCTTGAAACCCTTGTTCATTGCGGATGTTTCCCGGGGATTTTGCACCCAAACGTGAATGACTTTGCCATTCTCTTGTGACCTAAGAAGAGGGCATGTATCATGTGGCTACAGCCGTCCATTGTAGGTAAAGATCCATAAGAGAATATTGACATGTTTGCTGTGAGAGAGTCCACCTATGAGATCTGCTTGAGGGAAAGCCTACAATGGATGGAGAAAGTGTAGTCCTTTGGAACTACAAATCCCATGAGCCAAAGTGAGCTTTCCTAGTGAAGAGGGATGATGAAAATTGGACCGCAAAAGCATCAGGAAAGCTACACTTTCCTTATCCTTGGACTCGAGAAACTTGACCACATCAACAACCAGAAAAGTCTGCCATTGACAAAAGCACATATATCATCTACTATGGCAGGGGTAGGGAATCTATGGCTCGGGAGCCAGATGTGGCTCTTTTCATGATTGCATCTGGCTCTCCCTCTGCCTTCCTTTCTCCCCCTTCACCCTTTCCTTCTCCTCTCCTTCATTTTCCCTCCCTCTTCCTTCCTTCCTTCCTCTTCTATTCTTTTCCCCCAAGTCTTCCTTTCCTTCTCCTTCCTTCCTTTTCATTTCCCCCCTCTCTCTCCTTCTTTCTTTTCTTCTTTTCCCTTCATTATTTTATTTTTTCCTCACTCTCTTTCCTTTCTTTTCCCCACCCTTTCCTTTCCTCCCTTCCCATTTCCTTCTTTCTTTTCCCCTCCTTGTCTCTCTCCTGCTTTTCTTTTCTTCCTTTTCCATAGTTTGTTCTTCTTTTCTTTCTTCCTCTCCTCCTCCCTCCTTTATTTCCTCTATCTTTCTTTCTTTCCTTCCCCCTTCCGTCTTCTCTTCCTTCCCAGAGTCCTGAGCATGCCTTTTACAGAGCCAGGTCTGAAGTGTCCCGCCATTCTGCCGGGGAAATCCTTTTATCATAGTATGTGCGTATATACTCACATTTAGTTGAATTCAGTCTTAAAATATATTATATATTACACTATGTGGCTCTCACTGAAATAAATTTCCAAATATTTTGCTTTTATGGCTCTCTGAGTCAAAAAGGTTCAGACCTCTGCAAAAGGCATGCTCAGGACTCTGAGAAGGAAGAGAAAATGGAAGGAAGGAAGGGAAAAAGAAAGAAAGAAAGACAGAGGAAATAAAGGAGGCAGAGGGAGAGGAAGAAAGAAAAGAAGAACAAAGTATGGAAAAGGAAGAAAAGAAAAGCAGGAGAGAGACAAGGAGGGGGAAAGAAAGAAGGAAATGGGAAGGGAGGAAAGGAAAGGGTAGGGAAAAGAAAGGAAAGGGAGTGAGGGAAAAGTAAAATAAAAGGGAAAGAAGAAAAGAAAGAAGGGGAGAGAGAGGAAGAAGTGGAAGGGAAGGAAGAAAAGGAAAGGAAGACTTGGGAATAGAAGAGGAAGGAAGGAAGGGTGGAAGAGGGAGGGAGGGAGAATGGAGGAAAGAAGGAAGGGGAGAGAGGGAGGGAAAAGGAAGAAGAGAAGGAAAGAGTGAAGGGAAAGGAAGGAAGGAAGGAAGGAAGGAAGGGGAGAATGGAGGAAAGAAGGAAGGGGAGAGAGAGAGGGAAAGGAAGGAGAAGGAAAGTGTGAAGGGGGAGAAAGAAAGGAAGGAAGAGGGAGAATGGAGGAAAGAAGGAAGGGGAGAGAGGGCCCCGAGAGCAGCGGGGGATGAGGAAGAAGCGGCGATGGTGGCGCGGAAGCGGTAGTCGTGGCGCATTTGCATCACTCCTCCCCGCTACATGCTGGCAAACTGAAGCCCGGGCTGCTTTGGAGAGCCAGGTGCAATCATGAAAAGAGCCACAACTGGCTCCCGAGCCATAGGTTCCCTACCCCTGTTCTAAATGGTTCTAAAGTACTTACAAAACTAAAGTTCTGGTGGTGAAAACTAGGTGGCGGTGCTGCTTTGCTTCTACAGTGTTGCTAAAGTTCTGGTGGTGAACATTTTAGAACTCTTAACAAAACTTTCAAAACTTCATTATTATTACATTATTGGCGATTTTTAAGACAGAACCAATTAGGAACTGCCATTTATAACAAAATTTTGAAAGTTTTGTCAGAGTTCTGAAATGTTCACCACCAGAACTTTAGCAACACTGTAGAAGCAAAGCACCAGCGCCACCTAGTTTTCACCACCAGAACTTTAGTCTTGTAAGTACTTTAGAACCATTTAGAACAGGGATGGGCAATTACCGGCCCTCCAGGTGTTTTGGACTTCAACTCCCAGAAATCCTAACAGCTGGTAAACTGGCTAGGATTTCTGGGAGTTGAAGTCCAAAACACCTGGAGGGCCGGTAATTGCCCACCCCTGATTTAGAACCATGATTGCCCAGGCCTAATAAATAGGTACCGCTTCGGCAGGAAAAGGCAAAGAGATGCTCCAAGCAGTCTTGACCAGGATGTGACAACGCAGGCTCCTCGGCTTGAAAATGGAAAAAAATGCCTCCTAGAGCAGTGGTTCCCAAAGTGGGTGGTAGCACCCCCTGGTGGGCAGTGGGGTGATCCAAGGCTCAGGAGAACTTGGGGGGTGCTGAACCCCTGTAAGGAGGCGATGGCGTGAGCCAGGCTTGCTAGCCACTTGCAGGGTCACGCGCTTGCGAGGATGTCCCCGTTGGAAGAAAGAGTCCGATACACAGGACTGCGCCATGGGCGGGGTTGACGAGAGAAAGGAGGCGCGCGGGCTGCAGTTTCCATGGCTACACTTGCCCGGGTATTCCAACTCGCAGGGACACAGTCGCAAGCGCGCAATCCCCGGGCAAGTGTTGCCGTTTGATCCAGATCTGTCATTCATGGGGATCTTAGCGGTCTGTGGAAGTCAGAGCTGAATTGGCTGAAGGTACTGCAAATCCCATCACCCGTTGCTCATACTCCCCCAAACATATTGTTTTTGTGATTATTTCTGGAATTTAATGTTTGTAATTTACACCTTTATTTACTATATTTTATGAAAAAGGTAGAAACATTAATACATATATATACACCATTGTTTGTGTGTCTCGTGTGTTTGTAAAAGCATTGAATGTTTTCCTATGGATGTAAATGTTGTAATCCGCTCTGAGTCCCCTAGGGGAGAAGGGCAGAATATAAATAAAGTATATTATTATTATTATTATTATTATTTGGCAGTGTAGACACATATAATCCAGTTCAAAGCAGATAATGTGGGTTATATGATTTCATAATCTGTGTTATATGGCAGTGTGGAAGCGACCTTAGTTGCCAGTTGTGGGTATTGTAAAGGAAAGAAATCTTTATATACCAGGAACTCTCTGCTCGTCATTACAGTTAGCTTGCAGAAGATGGCATCATTTTCATGTGCATCCCTGCCACAATGGGCCGCATAAGTGTAATTTATCCTCACAGTTCCAGAACTGAGATTTGAAATCAACTGTGGTTGATTTTTGCCCCGCACTATGTCAAAAGGTTGGAAATAAAAGCAGGGCCAGTGGTTTAGGATGGGATCTCTCTACTTTAGCCTTATTCAAAGGAGTAGCTAGAAATGTCAGTTCTGAGTAAAACCATAAAGTTGAGAAGGGGAGTAAACATTAAATTTAAAAGCATTTTAAACACAACTAATTAAGAAACAGTGCAGAACCCGTATTTAACAAACCCTTTGGGTGGATCCAAGGCCAAAGCCCATCAAAGGCCTCTTCTACACTGCCATATAATCCAGATTATCAGAGCAGAAACCCCACAATAATGCTTTGAACTGGATTATATGAGTCTACACTGCCATATAATCCAGTTCAAAGCAGAAAATCTGGGTTTTATATGGCAGTATCAAAGGGGCCTAAGGAAATCTTTCTCAGAGAGAGGATGGACTTGTGAAAGGGATAACCATATGTATTAATAATCTCTAATCCACACAAACAATGCATTTTGTTTGATAAGCTTTACATTACAGATGTTACCATTTCTATATAACTATTAGGGTCCATAGAGGTGCAGCAGGTTAAACTGCTAAGCTGTAGAGCTTGCTGACCAGAAGGTTGGTGGTTCAAATCCAGGGAGCAGGGTGAGCGCCTGCTGTTAGCTCCAGCTTCTGACATCCTAGCAGTTCAAAAACATGTTGTGAGTAGATCAATAGTTACCGCTCCATGCAGTCATGCTAGTGTCCATATAATCTTGGAGGCGTCTACAGACAATGCCAACTCTTTGGCTTAGAAAGATTCGAACTCGAGTAGACTTAATGTCAAAGGGAAACTTTTTACCTTTACTTTACCTATATAGAAATTGTTTTGTGGAGGTTTATAGTCAACCATCTGGAGATTTCCAAATTGCGGAAGGCAACTTGAAATATATACAAAAAGTCAGTTTAAATAAGCCTTTTGCAAACTGGGGCTACAATATGTCAATGATGTCAGCCATTGTAACATTGTCCTAATTCTTTTTCTCCTCGAAGCTATCTAATATTTTAACACTTTATTTAATGGATTACACGCTTTCCCTTATAATAATTGTGTAAACTGCATTAGACTGCCTAATCTTGACAAATTAGGCTTTCTGTAATGATGTTCCAAGCTCTGCATAAAACATAGTCCTCTAAGTACCATGCAGCGAGATGGTCTTGAAGAATACCATGCTCAACGGTGCTGAAAATTGCTTGGTAGTCCAACAAAAGTATAAATGCCTGGCACTGTGGATGCATCTACACTGTAAAATGAATGCAGTTTGATACCACTTTAACTGCCGTGGCTCAATGCTATGGAATGATGAGAGTTGTAGTTTTGCAAAAACACTGGTGCCTTGGTAAACTATACATCCCAGGAATCCATAGCATTGAGCCATAGCAGTTAAAATGATGCCAAATAGCATTAATTCTGCATTCAGCTTTCAGTATAAGTCACTTTTCTAAGATCTGTACTGGAAGAAGTTTGCAATTTCTGTTCCGACCTGTGATTGGTTCCAACCAGGTTCTTTCTTGAGGGCCAGGAAAGGGTCTTTTCTGTACTGAGCTCTGGTTTGCTCTTGGCTGTCTTTCTCTCTTATTCACCCAGCATCTTTTTGTCTTTTAATTACATCTCACTAAAACCGCCTGCTTCAGATACTTAAAAGGGGTGGGATCCAATTAAATTTATGGAGCTTTAACACGGCTTTTTTGTGTGTCAGACGATGGTTCAGGCTGGACAGGGAGTTGGCTTTTGCGGATATGCTTAAGGACTTTTATGGCAAGTGTCTAGACATGGCATTGGCTCATAAATGTCTCTAATGTTCGGTATGAGAGAAGCATCTGCCGAGACACTCTGGAACAGGTGCGCCATGCATTCTGAGTTTGCACAAAATGAGTTTTCTTTGCCATACATACACAAACACTCCCCCTTACACAATCCAGGCAATAGAATTACAGGGCAGGGAGTATCTCCAAAGCCTGCTAGCATATCGATGGATGCGTCGGCCCCAAAACAGGGAAAACATCAAACACATACAAAAAGGGGATGAAGAAATGAGATGCCAGGAGGACCAGCTGCTCTATTCAATCTGGTGCAAAATGTTCCTCAACTACTTCTACAATTAACCAAGGCTCTTGGCTCAAGATGTAATGTTCACCATGAGGTTTTGATCACCATCAAGCTGCCTCGTAAACACCTACAAGGACAGTGAGGTATAGAAAAGTCTGGTCACAATGAATTGTCCAATAATGGCATCCTACATGGTGCCGTTGGATGAACCAATAGATTAGTCCTAAAAGTTAACTAGTTAAGCAGAAACCAGGCCCCCCCAGGATGGGTGAGACTACAACTTCAGTAGGCCTAATTATTATATGTAGGTACCACCTAGGTGTGGGGAGGCTAATTTAGCAAAATTTACGAGGCCATAAAAAATCTCCAGCAAAAAGTATGTGGGGAATGCGGACAGTACTTCATCAGTGTCGCAGATGGACGGTGAAGCAACAGCTCCCCTGGTGGCCAGAAGTTGGAATGTTACATAGCCTCTGAGTGTCTATATGTGTGGAATGTCTATGGCATTGAATGTTTGCCATGTATGTGTACATTGTAATCCGCCCTGAGTCCCCTGTGGGGTGAGAAGGGTGGAATATAAATAATGTAAATAAATAAATAAATAATATTGGGAAGGCTTAGCAGAAGTGTAGCCCAACATACACTGAGCAGCTGCAGATGGGAGGAATCTGTATTGTTTTAGGAGGTAAATGTCTCATTATGTATTATCAGAGTGTGGAGACATCTCTGTCTCCTTCACCTTCACCTTCAACTTCTCCATCTATGTCTCCATCTCCTTCTCCATCTCTTTCTCCTTCACTTTCTCCTTCTCCTTTACCTTCAACTTCAACTTCTCTGTCTCTTTCTCCTTCTCCTTCACCTTCTCCATTTTCTTCTTCTTCTTCTCCGTCTCCTTCTCTGTCTCATTTTTCTTCTCCTTCATGTTCACCTTCTCCATCTCCTTCTTCTCCTTCAACTTCTCTGTCTCCTTCTCTTCTCCATCTCTGTCTCCTTCTCCTTCATGTTCACCTTCTCTGTCTCCGTCCATCTCCTTCTTCACCTTCTTCACCTTCACCTTCTCCATGTCCATCTCCATCTCTGTCTCCGTCTCCTTTTCCTTCATGTTCACCTATATCTCCTCCCTTTTGGAATAAAACCATCAGCATGAAATAAAAGCATCTATAGCTAAGGGATTCTGAGAACTGAAGTAAGAAAACAAAACAAATATATTTTGGCTCTTCGTTTGACATCCCTGTTGCACAGAGATAGTCAGCTTTGTACACCTACCACTTTTCTGAAATGGCTTGTTGGCAGTGGGATGCAGAACCAGAGGGTGTCAGTCTGGGTGAGCAACTTCGAAAGGTTTGAGGAGCATTTTGTATTTCTAGACTTGGTCAGGAGCAACCTGAATGGATGCTTCTCTTTTCTAAAACTCTTTCAGTCCCGGAAGATGTAGGGCATAGGGAGGAATAACCTTCCCACTGAGGCTTATGGGGATGCAGCTTTCCATTTGGGTTGAATTGTGTGTGTGTGTGTGTGTGTGTGTAGAAACACTCCACTTGTTGGCAATGTAAAGGCAAAGGGCCAGTAGCCTCTTCTGCTTGCCCTTGAAGAACAATTAAGGAGGAATTCATTTATCCTCCCTCTACATTGTTGGTGACATTTCAGATTTACGGTAGAAGTGCCAAAATGTATCTAATTGAAGGTACGAACTGTTCAATGAGAACCTCCCTCTTTCTCCTTCCTTCCTTCCTTCCTTCCTTCCTTCCTTCCTTCCTTCCTTCCTTCCTTCGCTTCCCCCCTTCCATCCTTCCCTCTTTCCCCCTTCTTTCCCTCTCTCCCTCTTTCTCCTTGCTTCCCTTTTGTCTTCCCTCCCTCCCTCCCTCCCTCCCTCCATTCTCGTCCACCCTTCCTTTCTTCCATCTTTGTCTTCCTCCATTTATTTCTTCCTTCCTGGGAGAAGAGAAGTTTGAGAGGGAACACGAGGACCATGTTTTAAGATTTTAAAAAGTGTCCCATTGAGGAGCGGGGGGGACCCACTTGTAGTCAGTACACCCAGGATCAATAATGTGGTCAAATCTGTAGGAACTGTTAAAGGTCTTTCACCTAATTTTGTAATTTGAGTTTTCTGCAAGGCTGAGAAATGGACTTTCTGCTAGGGGTGTATCCCTGCTTATCTATCTAGCTATATTTTGTAAATTAATTCACAAGGTTGTTGGTAGAAGAAATTGAGGCAGGAGGACCTTGGATGCAGCATGGGTCCCATTCCTGTTGCAAAAACCCATAAGCATCCAATGCCTCCCTCGTTCTGGAAACCAGTGCCAGTGTCCTATGCCTTGTCTTTCCCAAGAAGACTGCTGTAAGGACTCACCCATTTTGAGCAGGCAGAGGCCTGGGTAGCAGTTTGGCCTCCCTGGTAAGATAGTATATCTAGGAAAGGGGGAGTGGCTTGGAGCTGAGAGAGAGAGAGAGAGAGAGAGAGAGAGAGAGAGAGAGAGAGCTGCAGGGGAGTGGCTCAGAGTGAAGTCGGCCCGGATTACCCATAAGGCCACCCTAGGCCATGGCCTAGGGCGGCAGCCATGGGGGGGCAGCAGATCCGGACCCGCCAAAATTAATATATATATATATATATATATATATATATATATATATATATATATAAAATCAGATCTTTGGGTGCTTGCTTCTGTGCCTGCGCAATGAAGGAAGAAGGGGCAGGGCCAGCGCGAGCGAGGAGGAGGCAGGGGCAAGCCACGTCAGACGCCCTAGGGGTGGGACTTTCCCCCGGCTCCTTCTCGCTCGCACCGGCTTCGCCCCTCCTTCCTTCACTGAAGGAAGGAGCGGCGCCTGCCCGCGCGAGCAAGAAGGAGCCGGGGAGAAGTCACGCCACCCCTAGGGCATCTGACGTGGCTTCCCCCTGCCGCCTCCTCACTCGTGCGGGTGGGAGCCGCTCCTTCCTTCAGTGAAGGAAGGAGGGGCACCCGTGCAAGTGAGGAGGCGGTGGAGGGAAGCCACATCAGACACCCTAGGGGCAGGACTTCCCTCCGGCTCCTTCTCGCTCACGCTGGCTCCACCCCCTGCAAGCGGCCCCGCCCTCTCAAGCAGCCCCACCCCCTCAAGCGGCCCCGCCCCCCTCAAGCAGCCCCGCTCCCCAGGGGCGGCACTTACAGAGTGTGGCCTAGGGCGCCACAAAACGTTAATCCGGGCCTGGAGTGAAGGGGACGGGCCAGCTGACTTAGGAGGGAAAAATTGTAGCCTTTTTAGTCAGAGGAGAGTGAGCAGTCAGTGAAGACAGAGGTGCCTTGGAAAACTGGCAGAAAAAGTTCTGTGAGGAGCTGACAGGCAGTCAGACACAGGCTTTTGATCTCTAGGGGTTTAGAGATTGGCTCATATCTCTGGGAAGCCAGCTATGGGGAACTCTAGAAGAGAGTTAGGTAGCTAGGGTGCTTCTGTAGGTCTGAGTGGATGCTCGGGGAACTAACTAGTTCAGTTAGTTGAGGAAACTCACGACTAGTCTTAGGATTAGAGTGAGGGAGTTATTGTTGTGAAAGACATTACATCTGTCTAGTTCTGTTTCTAAGTTTTAAACATACAAGTTTATGAAACCACCAAGCTATTGTGCCTCTCTTGAAAACCATTTACGCTTCTGTGCCTGTTAATTCCAACAATAAACCTTTTCAGTGTTAACTTTTAAAGAAAAGCCTCTCTTGTGCCTCATTCCATCTAGCAGTTAATTTAATAGTCCAGTTTGGTGACAGTTCCAGCTTTTTGGCGGATTTTATTTACCTCAGTGATTCTCCCTGCCCTTGTTAGTATTAGAGCCAAGGCTGGTGCAGTGTGTTTTGATCTTTACAAAATCCTAAAGACTATTTTTTTTAGGTTGGTGGCAGCGATACCCAAGTGGTCCAAGCCCAAGTCGTCACAACAGCCAACTAGGAAAATGAACATGCTGTTGAGTACAGCAGGATTCTTAATATTACTATTTTAAGAGTTGATGCGGAAAAGATCCAGAAAAGAAAGCAATGAAGACCTAGTCGTAGCATTAGCATGAAGATGGGGATTAAATGAAGGCATCCTCCCACCAATAAGGAAATCTGGAACTGCCAATGGGAATGGAATAGTAAAAAGCAGCCACAGTCAGTGGAAATATTATCCAGCATGTTATATCTAGAGCTTTGACAGGCCAATATGTTTAAACCGGTATGGTAATCAGTGTGGTGGAGGAGATAATATTTTAGATGGAGAAAGAAACCTGGTTTTGCCTGAAGCCTTCTCTTTAATGGTAGAGGCGCCATTGGAAAATATGCCTCTAGAATGTATTCATGAGCACTCTGTTTGTCACAGCAAAACTGCAGGCAGGATTTGCAGCTGGGTTTCAAGGAGGAGAGCGGATGCTTTGTTGCCTTTCCCCCTTTGCTCCTTGTGCCAAGCGTTATCAAGCCGTCCTCCCTCCCTCCTGACACCATTCTTCTTTTAAGATTGCATTCTCCAACTGAATGGCTTGGGAGAGTGTTGCTGTATTTGTGAGGATTTCACAGAAATCCTTTGAAGCAGCCTTGGCACCAATTACGGCTTACCGTGGCTTCGGAGGCTTCTATAAATAACATTTCCGGGGAGCCGGGTTCTTAAGGCTTTGACACATTTTTCTTGGGCACATGTTGCTGGAGGCCTCTCACATCTCTTTTGCTTTTCAAGATGCCCCCAGTTCCTTTCTATCACATTCATGAAGACATTGGGAGATTTGGAGAAGTTTCTCCCTGCAAAACAAAGTCAAAATTTCAAATTTCTTCACTCCCTGTCAGGAAACAGATATAGCAACTAGGCTTGGTTGCTCCAAAAACGGTTCAAAACTTGTTTTGGGTGTAGGGGGCGCTGTTGGTTCGATTCGGAATTGATTTCCGAATTTGTCCAGGAAAAATCGGAACTTTCAGAAATTTCTGAAACTTCCGAATCACTTCGTTAATGGCAGATGCGATTGTGCAATATGCAAAAAACAGCAAATGGCACTGGGCAAACTTCAGGGGATTTTTCGGTCCAAGGTTGGCCAATGCTTTTATGGACTGAACATTGTTTTAATCTGGAATGAATGTGTATGATGCTAATGTAATTGTATTTTAATGTATTGTAATGTCTTTTAATTGTTGAAGGGTTTTGGTTTTTTTAAATTATTACTATGTGGGCATCGAATTGTGCCGTACTGTAAGCTGCTCTGAGTCCCCCCTCAGGGGTTGAGAAGAGCGGGGTAAAATCCTGAAATAAATAATTAATAAA
This sequence comes from Anolis apletophallus, assembly GCA_030556195.1. NCBI lineage: Eukaryota > Metazoa > Chordata > Lepidosauria > Squamata > Anolidae > Anolis > Anolis apletophallus. The sequence goes on from JARBWK010000016.1 coordinate 29,051,435, forward strand.
TAAATAAGTGATGGGAGATATAGTTCTTCTATATGGCAATGTACAGCAATCAAACAAACAGACACAGAGCACAGAAAGACCAATTGCAACCCTGGGGCTCTTCACAACTTTGGAAAGGAGATTTTTGAGTCCAAAGTTGGCTTGAAGTGATGGGAGATGTAGTGTTTTTTGTGGCAATGTATAGCAATCAAACAAACACACACAGAGCCCAGAGAGACGTGCTGCAACCCTGGGGCTTTTCACAACCTTGGAAAGGAGATGTTTGGGTCCAAGATGGGAGATATAGATTTGGGTGGCAAAGTAATATGAAAGCACACACACACACACACACACACACACAAGTTCCTTCTCTCCCCTGGCTCGTGGATCCAAACAAAGAACAATACAAAGAAACCCTCCCTTTTCCTTTCCTTCCTCCATGCTCCTTCCACCCACGCCATGCACCCTGTAAGGACTCACCCATCCTGAGCAGGCCGAAGCCTGAGTTGCAGTTTGGCTCCCTGGTTAGAATGGCTGGCATCCATCTTAGGAGGGAGTTCCACAGGGCAGCCATTAGAAGAAGGTAATTGCCAGAGACAGGGGGAGTGGCTTTAGAGCTCCTCTGTCTAGATACAGTGTCTCCCAGGAGATTGGCTAAGAGCCATAGGGGAGGAGCTGAGCTGACTAGGAGGGAGAAATCCTGTCAGAGAAGTTTAGTCTTGAGCTAGGCTGTGGAGAACTAACATCCAAGCCTCAGCTGTTAGTCTGAATCAGTCTGTTCTATAGCGAAACACCTAGGGATTAGTCTGAACTAAGGGGTCAGGGAAGCTGACAGTGCTTAGGGTCAGAAGAGAATCAAGGTGCCACTTAGAGTTTAGAGCCAGTAGGGCTGACTTGGGATAGTCAGTCAGGACACCTTATAGTCTCTGGATATAGAGAGTAAGGTGGGCTCTGAGACTGGGAGCTAGCGCGAGTCTGTTAGCTCATTCAGACAAGACTCAGGGAACTTTTAGGGGATAGAAGTTCCATGTTGTTAACATCTAGTCACCACTAGTTTCAGTATTAGTGTGACAGAGCTTTTCCAGTCAAGTTCTAGCACTGACTGGGATTGCCTTTAAGATCTAAGAAGAAAAAGCTCTATAGAAACCAATACGCTCCAGCACATTTGATATCCAGAAAACCATCACGCTGTTGAACCATCTTTTTGTAACCATATGCTCTCATTGCCTCAATAGAAGAACCATTAAGATCTGTGTCTTGTTGTTAAAAGCTTGTTTTAGTTAATAAACTCCTTCTTGTTAACTTGGAAAAAGCCTCCATCATATTTCTTTTCAGTTTTCCTCTCAATGGGTGATTTTATTAGGAGCCTAACTGGAAATCTTATTTAATTATAAAATCCTAATAAGAATATTAGGTTGGTGGTAGCGAATTTTAAGTATTGGGTGTACCAAGTCATCACACACCCACACATATCCATGTGGCGCCCACCCTAATGCACAAGTGGCAAAGCAGGCAAGCAGACAGGAGTCAACAGCCCTTCTCCCAGCCCTTCTTCTTCTCTGTTTGCCCTGCTCTTCTTCCACTGCAGGCCCACACCAACACCAACAGCGACAACACAACCTCCCTTCCTTTCCCCTCTCGCCCCCTCCTCACCCCTCCCTTCCCCTCCCCTCCCCTCCCTTTCCCTTCCCTTGGAATGAGCCTTTCAGCCACATGCTTCCCTTTAGAGTAATGGCTGCCGAAACCCCTCTCCTTCCCAAAACGTATACCCTGATTGGCTGGGAGGCAAGCTGCTTGCCTCCCAGAAGGCTAGAATGAATGAAAAACACTTAATAATTTCTGTCTCACTTCCAGAGTTGGAAAGAAATGGCACAAAGCGGTTCAAAACTAAAAGACACTTCCGGGATTTTAAAAAAAGTCAGATATCCCTTCGGAAAGGTAATTTATCCGACTTTATAATGAGTTACGTGACATCCAAGTTGAACACATCCATGATTAATAACAAACCTAAGGTGACATCAAAACATGATTAAAGATTGGAAAGCAGTTTTTGAGGAATGGAGTATTAAGAGTCCTCAGCCTTGATCAGGCATGGGCAAACTTTCTAACTTGAGGGCCACATGGCTGGCTGGAGTGGGGTGGGTGGACTGGGAGGAAAGGAGTGGGTTCTCCCCAAGCCCCACCCTGCACTTTCTCCCCATCCTCTTCTCTTTCGGAGGTAGAAATAATAATAACACTTTATTTATATTCCACCCTTCTCACCCCAAAGGGGACTCAGGATGGATCACAAGTACACATAGACGGCAGACATTCAATGCCGCTTTGTATTAACACACAGACAAACACACAAAAGGAGGTTCTTGTGTCTTGTGTTGCGCCACAGGGGGTGCTGTCGCTCCATCCTCTTATGACAAAGAGCTTGTCAGGATTTCCGCATTCCAGCATCTGGTCTTTCTCCTCTTTATGGCATTGTAAAAACTTCCCCCACTTTTTAAAATTAGCGGTACCTAATTTCTCTAATTACAGCTAAAGCTGTTTTCGAACTGTTTCGGTAAACAGTGGGCAGGGCTGACGGTTGGCCTACCAAGCCAACCCGGGGATCGAATTTGCGAACTTCGGTTGATAGATCTTTAGCTGCTGTTGATTTAACCGCTGAGCTAAACCTGATGAATCTTTAGCTGATCCATGAGATCAGGATGGGAGAGGAAAAGTGTATCCACTAGACCCCCATATTGCCTACTTAGGGGAAGCCCCAAGGGCCATCTGCCATGCAAGAAGGCACAATTACTCTTACTGCTTGATGGGATTCTTTCCTTGCCTGGGCACAACGGGACCATTGCTCCCTTATGCCCTGTTCTCTAGAGCAGATCATGTTCCAAGTCTTCTGGTGAGGCAACCAGCGAAGGTCTTCTCAGCTCTGCCTATAGCTGTGATATGTTCCAAATCTCCTTCTCTCCCTATAGTGGATATATAGCAAAGCCTATATTTTGACTATACTTGGGCAGAAGACATAGCATAGAATTGCACTGAAGGACGTAAAGAGGCCCACAAAATGTGGATATTGAATACATAGATGAGAGAGTCCCTCAGTCCTTCCTTCCCTTTTGACTTTCTTTCCTTCCCTCTTTCCTTTATCTTTCCCTTCTCTTCCTTTCTTCCTCCCTTCCCCCTTTCCTCCCTCAATCCTTCCCTCTCTCCCTCTTTTTCCTCTCCTCCTTCCCTTTTCTCTTTCCTTCCTCATCTCCTTTATCCTTCCCTTCCTCCCTCCCTTCCATCCATCCATCCATCAATCCATCCTTCTCTTCCTCCCTCCCTTTTCGTTTTTCTTCCTCCTTCCCTTCCTTCTGTTTTTTCTTCCTTCCCTCTTTCCTCCTTCCCTCTCTCCCTCTTTCTCCTTCCGACCTTCCCTCCCTTTCATCTTTCCTTCTGTACTTCCTTCCTTCTTTCCTTTTTGTCTTTCTTTCCTTCCCTCTTTCCTTTATCTTTCCCTTCTCTTCCTCCCTTTCTTCCTCCTCTCCCTCGTTCCTCCCTTCCTCCTTCCGTCTCTCCCTCTTTTTCCTCTCTTCCTTCCCTTTTCCTTTTCCTTCATCTCTTTTATCCTTCCCTTTCTCCCTTCCTTCCTTCCATTCATCAATCCATCTTTCTCTTCCTCCCTCCCTTCCTTTTTTCTTCCTCCTTCCCTTCCTTCTGTTTTTCTTCCTTTCCTCTTTCCTTCTTCCCTCTCTCCCTCTTTCTCCTTCCTTCCTTCCTTCCTTCCTTCCTTCCTTCCTTCCTTCCTTCCTTCCTTCCTTCCTTCCTTCCTTCCTGTATGTGAGTCTATGGATTATCCAAACCATTTATTTATTTATTTATTTATTTATTCACTTTATTTATATTCCACCCTTCTTACCCCGAAGGGGACTCAGGGCGGATTACAGGTACACATACGAGCAGACAATCCCTGCCGTTTATCACAGTACAGAACATACACTTTGACATATTACACACATATAAACGAACATATAAACAAACAGAGGCAAATCTGGCCACCAGGGGGAGCTGACGCACTCCTAATCTCTCAGTGTTTTCCAGCGTCCCTCGTTGTTCCTTCCGCATTCCTGCAGTTCTTTTTATGGCCTCATAATTCAGTCAAAATTTGCCTCCCCACTTAATGTGGTACCTTGATCTCCTACTTGACAGATGCAACTGTCTTTCAGGCTGCAAAGGTCAGCAGCAGGCTACACTTAAAGGTAGAGCACCCACCTCAACCCGGGCAGGACTGGATAAGGGATTGACCTCTCTTTCTCTCTCTTCTTTCCCTCCCTCCCTCAGTTTCTTTCTTTCTTTCTTTTTGTTATGTGCCTGTGACAAGGACTCACAACACACCAAGGCTGTTAGGGCAACCTAAAATCCAGTTCAGCAAAGGCCATTATTACTCCTTCATCAAATTTGTGGTACCAGAATTGGTACGGCTCCAAAACCGACCCTTTCCTATTTTCAGCAAAATGGTCTCCTAAGCACAATTCACCCGACAACTCGAAACTAGTCCATTTTACACCGCAATCAATAGTGAAGGTGAAAAGGAGAAATTTTGGCCAGAAGAGAATGTTTTTTTAATATACAGTTTGGGGAGTTTAACTTTTGCTATTTGTTGTGCATTCCATACTTGTCACATAAGCGCTTAATCAATATGTCATAAGCCCAATTTCCCTGCCATTTCCCTAACTGCATATTTTCCCCAATTTGCATATCTCCCTGTCTGTACACTTTAAAAACTCCTGCAGTCAGGCAGTTCAACAGGTAAAGCTCTGTTGTCCAATGGAAGGAAGAACAAGGAACATACTGGGTTGCTGTGAGTTTTCCAGGCTGCCTGGCCATCTCGGAACTGGCCCTTCCGAGTTTAAGACGGCCCTTTTGGCTTGGCCTTTAACTAGGCACACTGGACTAAGAACTATGTCATTGTCCTCCCATACCCTGATGTTGTATTTTAATGTGTTTTTATGTTTTTATGCTTTTACTGTAGGGCTGTCGACATGCTACATGTTGCCCGCAGGCAGCCTGCTGGGAGGAGCGGAATACAAAAATGAACAATAAATAAATAAATAAATGTTCCAGAAGCATTCTCTCCTGATGTTTCATCTACATCTATGGCAGGCATCCTCAGAGGTTGTGAGGCCTGTTGGAAACTAGACAAGTTGAGTGTATATATCTGTGGAATGTCCAGAGTAGGAGAAATAACTCTTGTCTGTTGGAGGAAAGTGTGGATGTTGCCATTGGCCACATTGATTAGCATTGAATAGCCTTGCAGCTTCAAAGTCTGGCTGCTTCTTGCCTAGGGGAATATTTGGTTGGGAGGTGTTAACTTTGGTATAATATTGTATATGCATATAATATTGATAATGTTGTAATGTAATACAATATAATAATAAGATATTATAATTGTATATTTACGTTAGATGTAATATTACTAATAATATTGCAATATAATTGGTTATAATGCAATGTGATATATAATTGTTGTACTGTGACAATGACATAGTATGTTGTATTTGATATTATAGTATAATATGGTATGGTATACTATATTGTGTATACATATAATATTGATAATGTTGTAATGTAATGCAATATAATACTACTACTATATGATACTATAACTAAATATTTTGTGTTACATGCAATATTGCTAATAATATTGCAATATAATTCTTATAGTTCAATGTAATATTGTTATAGTACAAAGAGATATGTAATATTGATGTTGGGCTGTGGCAATAATATAGTTTATTGTATTTGTATAGTTCAATGTAATATTGTTATAGTACAATGTGATATGTAATATTGATGTTGTTCTGTGACGATAATATAGTTCATTGTATTTGCATTTGCTTGTGAGCTGCTCTGAGTCCCCTTCGGGGTTGAGAAGGGCGGCATATAAATATCGTGAAATAAATAAATAAACTTGCCCTGACTATTTCCTGGCTGGATTTCCCCTGTTTTCTGAGTGTTGTTCTTTATTTACTGTCCTGATTTTAAGAGGTTTTTTTATAAAAAAAATAATACTTGTAGCCAGATTTTGTTCATGTTCATGGTTTGCTCCTTTCTGTTGAAATTGCCCCATGCTTGTGGATTTCAGTGGCTTCTCTGCGTAGCCTGACATGGTGGTTGTGAGAGTGGTCCAGCATTTCTGTGTTCTCAAACAATACGCTGTGTCCAGGTTGGTTCACCGGGTGCTCTGTAATGGCTGACTTCTCAGGCTGAATTAGTCTGCAATGCCTTTCATGTTCATTGATTCGTGTTTGGGCAATGCTGCATTTTATGATCCCTATGTTGCACCGGGAATGTGGCGCAGCTGGCTGGGTGTCAGCTCCATAAGATCTCTACTGACCAGAAGGTCATGAGTTCAAGGCCTGCCTGAGTCGAGGTGGGCTCTAGACCTATTGTGTAGCCTGTTGTCGATCTTTGCAACCCGAAGGACAGTTGCATCTGTCAAGTAGGAAATTTAAGGTACCACTTAGTGGGGAGGCTAAATTTAACTGATTTACGAGTCCATAAAGATCTCTAGGAAGCACGCTAAGGAATGAAGGAGTGTGACAGCTCCCCCTGGTGGCCAGATGTTAAATTGCCTCTGTGTGTCTAAAGGCATTGAATGCTTGCCTGTATATGTTCATTGTGATCCACCCTGAGTCCGCCCTGAGTCCCCTGTGGGGTG
>JARBWK010000016.1:29058204-29230022 GCA_030556195.1 Anolis apletophallus
AAAGACATCCTGCATATCAGATATCAGATATTTACAGAGGTTGTGAGGTCTGTTGGAAACTAGGCAAGTGGACTCTGTGTGTGTGTGTGTTGTGTGTGTGTGTGTGTATGGAATGATGTCCAGGGTGAGAGAAAGTACTCTTGTCTGCTTGAGGCAAGTGTGAATGTTGCAATTGGCCACCTTAATTAGCACTGAATAGCCTTGCAGCTTCAAAGCCTGGCTGAAGGTGTAGAATTGGTATGAGAACGGAAAAGTTTCAGTTGCACTTGCTTTTATTCCTTTAGCAGTTTGTAAAACACCTAGAACATCCAGATCCCACTTTGTACATGAGCAGAGCTTGGAAATGAGTGATGCATCCTCTATAGGTCTTTATTTTGTCCTGAATCTAATGGTCTTAGGGTTGCTGTGAGTTTTCCAGGCTGTCTGGCCACGTTCCAGAAGCATTCTCTTCTGACATTTTGCCCACATCTATGGCAGCCATCGTCAGAGGTTGTGAAATTTGTTGGAAAATAGGCAAGTGGGGTTTTATATATCTGTGGAGTAATGTCCAGGGTGGGAGAAAGAAATGCTGGACCACTCTAAAAACCACCATGTCAGACTACACGGAGAAGCCACTGAAATCCACAAGTGTATGGACAATTTCTACATGAAAGGAGGACACCATGAAAATGAACTAAATCTGGCTACCAGTATTAAATAAACCCTCTAAAATCAGGATAGTAAATAAAATGCAACACTAAAAAAACCAGGGGAATTCCAGACAAGAAACAATTAGGGCCAGCGAACACCTCCCAACAAAGGATTGTCCAGAAAAGAGCGACTAAAATGATCAAGGGTCTGGAGAAAAAGCCCTATGAGGAGCAGCTTAAAGAGCTGAGCATGTTTTGCTTGCAGAAGAGAAGACTGAGAGGAGACTTGATAGTCATGTGAGGAAAAGTCACAGGAAGGAGGGAGCAAGCTTGTTTTCTGCTGCCCTGGAGACTAGGATGTGGACCATTGGCTTCAAACAACAGGAAAGGAGATTCCATCTGAAAATTAGAAAGAACTTCCTAAATGTGAGAGCTGTTCAGCAGTGGAACTCTCTGCCCCGGAGAGTGGTGGAGGCTCCTTCTATGGAGGCTTTTAAACAGAGGCTGGATGGCCATCTGTTGGGGGTGCTTTGAACACGATTGTCCTGCTTCTTGGCAGAATGGGGTTGGACTGGATGGCCCCTGAGGTCTCTTCCAACTCTATGATTCTATGAGTCCCCCAGGCAGGAAGCAGCCAGGTTTTGAAGCTGCAAGGCCATTCAATGCTAATCAAGGTATCCAATGGCAACATTCACACTCACTTCTTAATTACCTATCTGAGTCCAAGACTGCATTTGCACTGTAGAATTAGTGCAGTTTGATACCACTTTAACTGCCATGGCTCAATGATATGGAATCCCAGGATATGCAGTTTAGTGAGGCACCAGCTCTCCAAAGACCTCGCAAAGTGACAACTCTCCTCGTCCCATAGCACTCAGCCATGGTAGTTACAAATGCATTAATTCAACAGTGTAGAATGATGCACCCCAAGGCACCTAAAATACTTTGTATTGCAACGAGAGCGATCTTCCGGAGAGAAAAGGACACAATAAGGGTTGGCATCTGAGGCTGCCTCTCTCAGCAGAATGCATGCATAAATTGCTGTCTATTCCGGTCTACAAGTGGATTATTTACAGGGCAATTACGGCTGTGAATGTTCCACTTAGCAAATGCCTTCGCATATGTATTTGTATGGCTGTTTGTTTGTTTGTTTTTTGGCTCAGAGCTGCAGTTTATTCTGAATGGAGAAGCATTGCTAGAAAATAGCAGGCTTCCTAGTTGGTGGTCTTGGTGGCGCATCTGGAGTGAAAGGTGTGGGCAAGGAGAGCCAAGGAGAATAACAATATAGTTGGGTTGCTGTCAGCTTTCCAGGCTGCATGGACATGTTCCAGAAGCATTCTCTCCTGACGTTTCACCCACATCTATGCCAGGCATCCTCAGAGGTTGTGAGATCTGTTGGAAATTAGGCAAGTGAGGTTTATTAGCATTGAATGGCCTTGCAGCTTCAAAGCCTGGCTGCCTCCTGCCGGGGGACGATTCAATGGCCATTCAATACAATGCCCATTAAAAGCCAGGCACATTTTAGATGCACATATTATTATTCTATTTAGCTTCAAATCGGAGCATAAGTTCATAAGCAGGAAAATCCGACAGCAATACAACAACACCAACAGCAATACAGCAGCAGCAATACAACAATAACAACAGCAATACAACAATAACAGCAACAATACAGCAACAATACAATGCCATGGTCGGATCACTGTGCTCTAAGAGTTACCACCACTGCCTGGCAAGGGTGCCGAACCGATTTGGGTTCGCCCGAAGGGACTTATGGAACCAACCAGGTTCCTGAATGCCCTGAGGGACCTGGAGCCTGTCAGCGTTTCGCTCGACGAGCTAGTTACCACCTGGAACAGCAAGTTATCCACCGCTCTTGACGAGATTCCCCCTAAACGCCCGCAAGGGCCGCTCCCCGTGGTTCACAGAAGACCTAAGAAACATGAAGCGGGAGAAGAGACGGCTAGAGCAGTGTTTCTCAACCAGTGTGCCGTGGCACACTAGTGTGCCGTGAGCGATCATCAGGTGTGCCGCGAGAAAAGCTCTCTGCCCCCCTTCCTTCCCCCCCCTCCTGCCGAACTCCTGCTGCTTGGGAGAGGAGGAGGAAGGGCCAAGTGGCGGCGAAGAAAAAGAAGAATGGGCCGGGGCGCCGCCTCCTTCGGCCGTTTCCCAGTCAGCCTCCAATCCGCCATGACTCCCGCCACGACTCTCACCCCTCGCTCGCTGAAGCCGCGCAGAGGAGGAGAGCCCGATCTACTGAAGCCCGTCTACCGCTCATGCTTCTCCTCGGTGGGAGAACTGAAGCTGGAGGGAGGGGGCGGGGCATGGCGCGGCCTGGCTCCACCCCCTCCCCCAGCTTCAGTGCTCCCACAGCTTTGCCAGCCTTGAGGGGCAGTGCCAAGCCAGCATTGTGCTGGCTCTGCCACTGCTGGCTTGGCACTGCCCCTCAGCTGGCAAAGCTGTGGGAGAACTCAAGCCGTGTGGAAGGGGCGGGGCATGGCACGGCCTGGCTCCTCCCCCTCCCCGGCTTCGGCACTCCCAGCAGCTGCTCCCAGCAGGTCACCATCCCCCAGCCGTTCTTTACTGTGTTAGAGTGTCATTTTGGTTGGTGGTGTGCCCCCGGATTTTTTAAATGTTAAAAGTGTGCCGCAGCTCAAAAAAGGTTGGGAAACACTGGGCTAGAGCACGTGTGGAGGAAGCTCCGTGACGGACCTTCGGAATCAACTTATCAGCTCTTTATGGAAGCTTATGAGCATGCTACCAAGGAAGCGAAAAATTCCCATTATGCTTCCTTGATAGCGTCTGCAGACTCACGCCCAGCCCAATTGTTCAAGATAATTCGGCAGCTCACGATGGTCCCTACCATCCCAAATAATGATGATCGGGCTCTTACCGCCGAGGCTTTCCAGAGTCATTTTGCAGACAAGATTGTGACGCTCCGCCGGGACCTGCCCGCCACAGTTGATACAGTACAGGAGCTTGAGACTCCGTGGCCCTCCGCCGGATCCACCTTTGACCGGTTTCGACCACTGGACGCAGAGGATGTTGACAACATAGTCGCAGCTCTTCAACCTACCAACTGCTCCCTCGACCCGTGCCCCTCCACGCTGATTCGATCTTGCGTGGAGGGGTTACGTGGCCCTTTGTTGAATATAGTCAACTGCTTCCTTGGGCAAGGAGCCTTTCCAGAGGAGTTAAAAGAGGCGGTGGTAACTCCATTGCTGAAGAAGCCAGGGTTTGACCCCGCGGCTCTCTCCAATTACCGCCCAGTTTCCAACTTGCTGTACCTGGGCAAGGTAATTGAGAGGGCAGCAATGGAGCAGCTGCAGGCTTTCTTGGATGATGCAACCTGGCTAGACCCCTTCCAGTCCGGCTTCCATTCTGGGCATGGGACGGAGACCGTCCTGGTCTCCATCACAGACCTACTCCGTTGCCATCTGGACCGAGGTAGATCGGCACTGCTTGTGTTATTGGACCTCACGGCAGCGTTTGATACTGTCGATTTCCTGGCGGTCGCGGGGGTGAGGGGGACAGCTCTCAACTGGCTGTCCTCCTTCCTCCAAAACCGCCTGCAGCGAGTGAAGTGGGGAGGGGTGGTCTCCGAGGGCTCCGCCTTACATTGCGGGGTCCCTCAGGGGGCCATCCTCTCCCCGCTGTTATTTAACATCTACATGCGACCAGTCGCCCAGTTGGCACGGAGTTTCGGGCTGGAATGCCATCAGTACGCTGATGACACCCAGCTCGTTCTGAGGATGGACGCTGGGGCAGAATCTGTACCCGATAATTTCCAACTCTGCCTAGAAGCCGTAACTGGATGGCTGCGAGCCAGTAAGTTGAAGGTGAACCCGGCGAAGACGGAGATCTTGTGGCTGGGCCGCCCGGGGGGGGGGGGGAGATCCAGCTGCCGATGTTTGACAGCGTGGCGCTATGCCCGCAGTCCTCAGTAAAGAGCTTGGGGGTCCGGCTGGACCCCCAGCTGTCTATGGAGGCACAAATTGCTTGTGCCTGTAAGACAGCCTTTTACCATCTGCGGAAAGCAAATCGTCTGGCTCCCTATCTCTCCCGCGGTGATCCAAGCCACGGTCATCTTGAGGCTCGATTATTGTAATGCACTGTACATTGGCCTACCTTTGTCGGTGATCCGGAAACTCAAACTGGTGCAGAACGCGGCAGCTTGCCTGCTGCTGGGGCCCCCAAGAACGGCCCATATAACACCACTCCTGCCCGAACTGCACTGGTTGCCCATTGAATTCCGGATCTCCTTCAAGTTGTTAGTTTTGACTTTTAAGGCCTTATATGGTTTGGGGCCAGTGTACTTGAAGGAGCAGCTTACCCCATATGCACCCAGAAGATCACTGCGTTCAGTGAGGCTGAACTTACTTGATGTTCCGGGTATGAAGTTCTGCAGACTCTCTACCATGCGGCAGAGAGCATTTTCAGTGGCTGCGCTGGTTTTATGGAACTCGCCGCCGCCGGAGACACGTGCCTTGCGGGACCTGATGGCTTTCCGCAGGTCCTGCAAGACCTGGTTATTTAGGCAGGAGTTTGACGTGTGATGTCCGACAGCGCATGACTAATATTGCCACTCTGCCGTACCACTATTACTCTGTGTAAACCAGCTATGTCTGGCTATGTTTTTGTATGATCGTTTTTAAGATGTAATTTTATGCGTTTTAATCTTAGGTGTTTTATATGCTGTTTTATATGCTGTTTTTATATGTTGTAAACCGCCCTGAGCCTCAGGAAGGGCGGTTTATCAAGTCAAAATAAATAAATAATAATAATAACAATAACAATAACAGCAATACAACAGCAGCAGCAGCAATACAACAACAGAAATACATCAGTAACAGCAGCAATAAAACAACAACAGCAATATAACAACAGCAGCAGCATTACAGCAACAGAAATACAACAACAGCAACACAATAACAATAACAGCAATACAACAGCAGCAGCAGCAATACAGCAGCAGCAGAAATACAACAACGGCAGCCGAAATACAACAGCAGAAATACAACAGCAGTACAACAGCAATACAATAACAATAACAGCAATAAAACAGCAGCAGAAATACAACAGCAGCCGCAGAAATACAACAATAGCAGAAATACAACAACAGAAATACAACAATAGCAATACAACAACAGCAATACAACAATAACACAAGCAATACAACAACAGCTGCAATATAATGTTAACAGCAGCAATACAACTATAACAGCAGCAATGCAACAACAGAAATACAATAACAGCAGTACAATAACAATAACAACAATACAACAACAACAAGCCAATTGCAACCGGGAGGTGTAAATGGAGTCACTGGAGTTGCAGTTTTATATTCTCCTACAGTTTCAAATGTTTTTGCATGGATTTGTCTTTCTCAAAAATACATCACAAATCTCAAATATGTACAGATTCCAATGGTATGATAAATCTTTGTCTTAGGAGGCATACCAATCAATACTTTCATTTGGAAATACAAGCCAAACAAATTTATCTTACCCAGTCTGTGCATATGTGTTTTGTGTGTGTATGTGTGTGTATATGTGTGTTTGCGAATATATATATGTGGATTTGGGCATGCATTGTAATGCTTTCTTTTGGCTTTTTAAGACTCTTCTTCCGTGTATTTCAGTGTTTTTATGAGTGACAGTCACTTGTTGGCCTGATAAGTGTATTATGTCCAAATTTGGTGACAATTCGTCCAGGGGTTTTTGAGTTATGTTAATCCCACAAACAAACATTATAATTTTTGTTTATATAGATTCCTAATGGAGAGAAACGTGGTCCATCTAGGGGCAGAAATCCCTCTATGTCCTGCAGAGCCTCTCGCAGTTAGCTTGAATGGCTTATTTATGAAGCAGACAGACTCAGAGACAGTCGTTGCTTTAATCGACAGTGAAAAGGTTAGGAGTGTCTTGTGTTGGGCATAAGCTGGATTTGACTGTTTCATTTTTCACACCACCCCATCCCTGGCCTTTGGGGAACGTTTATTAAGAGCACTTCTCCTCGCACTTGCTATGAGACGTAGAAGGTCAGCGCTCCATCAGGGCAGAGCAGAGCGGCAGATCGCAGGCATACAATATTAACGACAACACTTGCCCTAATCCTACATACTGGCACTGACTAGCTGACTGGCAAAGGAAAGGGTTGAAGGGAAAGAGGATGACCTCCATAGCGATTATGTTTCCGTTCATTCGGGAGTCTGAGAGGAAAGCTTAAGGACTTCATCAGATGGAGCTGGGGAAAATAGGAGAAAGTGGGGGGAATCGTCTTCTTTGGGCGGTGTTCCGTCTCTAATAAGGAGACAGCAGGCGTTGTTCTACACCAGGCATGGGCAAACTTCAGCCCTCCCTCCATGTGTTTTGGACTTCAACTCCCACAATTCCTAACAACTGGTAGGCATGGGCAAATTTCAGCCCTCCAGGTGTTTTATTTATTTATTTATTTATTTATTTATTTGTTTGTTCGCATTTGTTCGCCGCCCCTCCCAATGGCTCAGGGCAGCTTACAACATGATCATAAAACAACCAACACAACCAACACAGCTAAAAGTTAAAACCAGCAATTAAAGCAACATATTAAAACAACATATTAAAATATCACAATAAGCAGTAGCATTAAAGGAACGCTGCGATGACAGGAATAGTGCCGGCTCCCACAATTCCTAACAACTGGTAAGCATGGCCAACTTCAGCCCTCCAGGTGTTTTGGACAATGCCCCACAATAACAGTCGGTAGGCATGGGCAAATTCCAGCCCTCCAGGTGTTTTGGACAACTCCCACAATATCAGTCAGTAGGCATGGGCAAATTCCAGCCCTCCAGGTGTTTTGGACAACTCCCACAATAACAGTCGGTAGGCATGGGCAAATTCCAGCCCTCCAGGTGTTTTGGACAACTCCCACAATAACAGTCCACAATAACAGTCGGTAGGCATGGGCAAATTCCAGGCCTCCATGTGTTTTGGACAACTCCCACAATAACAGTCGGTAGGCATGGGCAAATTCCAGGCCTCCAGGTGTTTTGGACAACTCCCACAATAACAGTCGGTAGGCATGGGCAAATTCCAGGCCTCCATGTGTTTTGGACAACTCCCACAATAACAGTCGGTAGGCATGGGCAAATTCCAGGCCTCCAGGTGTTTTGGACAATTCCCACAATTAATAACAGTCGGTAGGCATGCGCAAATTCCAGCCCTCCAGGTGTTTTGGACAACTCCCACAATTTATAACAGCTGCTAGGCACAGGCCAACTTCGGCTCTCCAGGTATTTTGGACTCCAGGTATTTTGGACTCCACAATTTCTAACAGCCGGCAGGCATGTGCAAACTTTGGCCCTCCAGGTGTTTTGGACTTCAACTCCCACAATTCCTAACAGCCAGTAGGCATGGGCCAAAGTTTGCTCGTACCTACCGACTGTTAGGAATTGTGGGAGTTGAAGTCCAAAACACATAGAGGGTCGAAGTTTGCCCATGCCTGTTCTACACCATTTCTCTCCATGGGCTCCTCTGCTCTCCCTCCCAAAGCCCTTACTCTAAAAGAGGCAGGAGTGGTGTTTCTCAACCTGGGGGTCAAGACCCCTGGGGGGTTCACGAGGGGGTGTCAGAAGGGTCGCCTGCTGGGAGGAGCGGAATATAAAACTGAATAATAAATAAATAAATAAATAAATAAAAACACAGCATTTTCTGTTGGTCATGGGGGTCCTGTGTGGGAAATTTGGCCCAATTCTATCATTGGTGGAGTTCATAATGCTCTTTGTATATGAACTATATATCCCAGCAATTACAACTCCCAAATGTCAAGGTCTATTTTCCCCAAACTCCACCAGTGTTCTCTGGATGTAGATGAACTACAACAGGGCTGTCCAACTGCCGGCCCTGCAGGTGTTTTGGACTTCAAATCCCAGAAATCCTAACAGCTGGTAAACTGGCTAGGATTTCTGGGAGTTGAAGTTCAAAACACCTGCAGGGCCGGCATTTGGACAGCCCTGAACTACAACTCTAAAACTCAAGGTCAATGCCTACAAAACCCTTCCAGTGTTTTCTGTTGGTCATGGGAGTTCTGTGTGCCAAGTTTGGTTCAACTCCATGTTGGAGGAGTTCAGAATGCTCTTTGATTTAAGGTGAACTATAAATCCCATGAACTACAACTCCCAAATCACAAAACCAATCCCCTCCCCAACCCCACCAGTATTCAAAATTGGGCATATCGGGTATTTGTGCCAAATTTGGTCCAATGAATGAAAATGCATCCTGCATATCGGATATTTATATTACGATTCATAACAGTAGCAAAATTACAGTTATGAAGTAGCAACAAAAATAATTTTATGGTAGGGGGTCACCACAACGTAAGGAACTGTTTCAAGGGGAACATTGAGAAATATTGAATTATAGAGCATCTTTTTCTGTATCTGAGAGCAGCAGGTAAACTGAAGGGGCCTAGAGCAGGCCATCTAAGTCCAAAACGCTGATGCCTAAGGCAGCCTCACTCTGTTTAAGTGATGTGAATGCAAATAGTCTTGCTCAGAGATCTGAAGAGAAATAAAAAAGGCATATTTTCACTTTGCTCAAATAGATAGAATTATTATCACGGATGGCAGAAGTGAAATCCTTTCACAAACTGGATGTGTCAGCAGAACCTTCGCAGAGTCTGCGAGAGAAAGAGAGGGAAGGAAATCTACTCTTCCCGTCTGCATATTGCCTCTCCCGCCTCCTGCTCTTCTTTTGACTGGGTTCACTGCCAGAGGTTGTTTTCTTTCTTTCTTTCTTTCCTTCTTTCTTTAAAAAATACATTTTATTTGCAATAGAATAATATAACATACTGGAAAAAGGAAAAATAAAAAGGGGAAAAATACGACTTTCAATCATGCTCTGAGCAGTGGGTTGCTGTGAGTTTTCCGGGCTGTATGGCCATGTTCCAGAAGCAATTCTCTCCTGACGTTTCACCCACATCTGTGGCAGGCATCCTCAAAGGTTGTGAGGTTTGTTGGAAACTAGACAAGTGGGGCTTATATATCTGTGGAATAATGTCCAGTGTGGGAGAAAGAACTCTTGTCTCAGTTGTTGTAGGTTTTTCGGGCTGTATAGCCATGTTCCAGAAGCATTCTCTCCTGACATTTCGCCTGAACCTATGGCAGGCATCCTCAGAGGTTGTGAGCTCTCATAGACATCACAACCTCTGAGGATGCCTGCCATAGATACAGGCGAAATGTCAGGAGAAGATGTCGTAAGTCTGATGATGCCTGCCATAGATGCAGGTGAAATGTCAGGAGAGAATGCTTCCAGAACATGCCTATTCAGACTTAAAAACCTTCAACAACCTAGTGATTCCAGCAATGAAAGCCTTCAAAAATGCATTGAACGCTTGTCTGTTTGAGGCAAGTGCGAATGTTTCTACTGGCCACCTTGATTAACACTGAATGGCCTTGCAGCTTCAAAGTCTGGCTGCTTCCTGCCTGGGGAATCCTTTGTTGGTAGGTGTTATGCTGTGTAATACGTATGCTGTGTCCAGGTTGGTTCATCAAGTGCTCTGATATGGCTGTCTTCTCTCCAGTACCTTTCATGTTCCTTGATTCGTGTTTGGGCATTGCTCCATTTAGTGGCCCTTATGTAGACTTGTCCACAGCTGCATGTTATAAGGTAGACTCCTGAAGAGGTGAGAGAAGCTGCAAGGCTATTCAATGCTAATCAAGCTGGGGCTGCAGCTATATAGGGATCTATCGGCAGCTAGTTCCTTCCACAACGTAATCTCTGGCCCTTTCCACACAGCCGTATAAAATCCACATTGAACTGGAGTATAGGGCAGTGTGGACTCAGATAACCCAGTTCAAAGCAGACATTGTGGATTATCTGCCTTGATATTCTGGGTTATATGGCTGTGTGGAAGGGATCTTTGACTCACTTCCCTTTAGCAGATGGACTTTTGTTTTGAAACCAGTGTTCAGACAGAGGACCTGAGCATATACACCAATACCTGGGCCCTCCAAGTGTTTTGGACTTCAACTCCCACCATTCCTAACTTGACACAAGTCTTTATTGTAAGAATTAAACAAAAAATATTGATTTATGGATTCTCAGGCACACAAAGCATATTGGTTACACAGTATTTTCTTCACAGTACTTCCTAAATATTGTTACAGTTGACTTTTATTATTATGAACACATGAAACTGTTATTCGTATACAGTATAACATTCAGAATGGCTTATCTTACGCCAACTTGGTTTAGTAACTTTCTTTTACTTTAAAACGTAATTTCTTTATCCGTCTCCTGACTGGGTCACTTTAATCTTGAAGTTTCTTCTCCTTATCAATAGGTTAACTGTAAATTTATTTCTCAAGGAACACTTTTCGCTTCAGTCCCACTGACTGATAACTTATACACAGATTATCCTTTAATTACTTCAGTTCTGCCACTGAAGACACAATATAATACTGGGAATTCTTTCCCCTAGCTAGTTTCTAATTCAGAATGGTTCATTTACCCCATATATTCCCCAGAGATCACTACGGTCGAAGGAACAAAACCTCCTTGATGTCCCTTCTATCCAAACTTACCACTCATCAGCTACTAGGCAAAGAGCCTTCTCAGTGGTGGCTCCAACTCTATGGAACGCTTTACCGGATGAAGTTTGATCAATTTTTGTGTTTTTAAATGTATTTATACACTCAGTGTGAAACCTGGGCCTGTTTCAATGAACACAACATAGAAATCCTGGCAGGAATGGCAGAAAGACGCAAACTTCCCACACAGAACGCCCATAACCAAGAGAAAATACTATAAGAGTTGTAGTTCACCTATATCCAGAGAGCACTGTGGACTCAAACAATGTTGGATCAGGACCAAACTTGGCACGAATACTTAATATGCCCAAATGTGAACAAAGATGGAGTTTGGGGAAAATAGACCTTGACATTTGGGAGTTACAGTTTCTGGGATTTATAGTTAACATACAATCAAAGAGCATCCTGAACTCTTGCAACAATGGAATTGAACCAAACTTGGCATATTGAACTGCCATTACCAACAGAAAGTACTGAAAGGGTTTGCTTGGGAATTGACCTTGAGTTTGGAAGTTGTAGTTCACCTACACCCAGAGAGCACTGTGTTGTTATGTTTTGTTTTTTCTATCCAGAATCACAATGTTGGAAGGAGGCTCACCATTTTAAGGTCCCTAAAACAGGCATGGGAAAACTTCGTCCCTCTGGGTGTTTTGGACTTCAACTCCCACCATTCCTAACAGCCTGTGGCCCTTTCCTGCTTAAATGGCTGAGAGGGGGCAAGGAAAAGGACCTGAGGCTGCTCGGAATGGTGGGAGTTGGAGTCCAAAACACCTGGAAGGTGCAAGTTTGCCCATGCCAGCTTTTGACAGAGACCTCTTCCCCTCCCCCTTCCCCTTCACGGCCTTTCTTCCCCCTCCTGCCCAACACTTACTTTTTCTTCTACACTGCCACTTCTGCCGCCATTTTGATCCGAGGGGGCAGCGTGAGCGTGTTCAGGAGATGAGGGGGGAGGGAGGAAGACGGAGGGAGGAAGACATGACCCGTGCGGGCGCTACTGCGCAGACTCGCCCCAGAGCAAAGCGAGGCAAAGCGAGCAGAGTGAGGCTGGGAAGAAGGGAGCCCGAGTGGGGAAGAAAAAGTGTTCGGCAGGAGGGGGAAGAAAGGGTATTGGAGGTTCCAATTTCCCACGGCACACTGGTTGGGAAACACTGCTTTAGAGCACCCGGCTAAAGACTGGCTCAAAATGTCCACTTTTCTGTTATCAGTTAGCTCCATTCCTTTCCCCCCCCTAGCTCTGCTGAAATTGATACATTTCTACTGCACACTTCACTACCATGGCAACGCACCACCCAATCAGCTGTCGCTTATGCTGGCCTGCGCTTGCCATATACTAACATTAATAAACACATTCAAAACTTACATTATAATTAGATATTCTGTTACAGATGGCCTTGCAGCTTATTGCAGCGCTTCCATGGAAAACACTTCTGTTGGCCTCACCTGTTAGCCAAGCTTCTGGTTACGTACTAAATTGACCCAGAAGGCTGACTGCTAGTAGGAGTTCTCAGAAATGACATAATTTATTTGGCAGGAATACCACTGGGCACTGAGAAATGCCTGGACATGTCAAGGAACAAAACGAGAGAGAATAAATACAACTTGAAAGTGAATACAGACAAATGTCAACTTTAAGCAGGCCAAATAAACTCATGGGTAAGAGAGGGTTACCTCTAAGATGACTTAACTGACAACTCAGAGACTGGGGTCACAGCAAACGTTGCAGGGTCTAGATATGAAAAGATGCCTCAAAGGAAGCAGGGCCGCGGGATGTAGAGTGTTGATGCAGAACTCGGCTGCATCTCTGCTATTTGCGGAGACAGAGACTGGCACTGAATGCTAAGACTGGGCATGGCCGACTCACCGGCCAACCCCTTTGCGGGGTAGGGCTGTCCTCGCCGCCATCTTGGGGAGGTCAGGGGTCTTCTCCTTCCCAGAGACCCCTGGGGTGGCACTCAGTTTCCCGCCGCCAGGGCCAGCTAGCCAATGAGGGGGGCTGGGCACGCCTCTCCTCTGCACGTGACTAGCTGGCCCTCCTCTTCGCCCAGGCAGCATATTTAAAGCTGCCTGGGACTGCCCCCTGCACTCGCAGGGGCCAATTCGGTTTGGGAAGAAGCAGCAGCCACAGCAGCAGCAGATCCTCGAGGGCTATTTGGACCATGGAGCAGCTGCAGGAGCAGCAACCGAAGGACCCGGCAGCCGGTCTGTATAGGGGTCCCTGCTGCCCTGCTGCCCGCTCCTCCCCCCCCCCCCCGCTGGTTCCATTTACGAGCCACGAGGGGCTCTGTCCTGGCCCCCTGGGGTGCCCCGGTCCCCGCCATGGCCCCCCCCGGCCCGCCCACGAGCTGTCCCGTGTCCACCGCCAGGGCCTCTCGGGGCCCGGGGGCGCGCCGCCTCCCCCCTGCCCGCCCCTGGCTGGCCCACCTGCCGGCGGCAGGGCAGGCCTGCCATGCTTACCTTCCGGGCTCCTTGGGGAGGGAGGTGCTCCGTCCGGTCCGGGCGTGTCAGGAGGGGGTGCCATGCTGCCGCGCGCATGCCCCCACTTCCCGGGCGGCGGCAGGCCCTTCCTCCCGGCGGCGAGGGGGTCGGGCCTGCCTCCGCTCCCCGCCGCCCCCGCGGGCGGGGCTGCCGCGTTGGCGCGCGCGCCGCGCGCGCCCCCTCCCCTTCCGGCTCCCTGGCTGGCCACTTCCTGCCGGCCGCAGGGGCGGGCCTGGCGCCTCCTCCCTGGCGCGGCCTCGCCCGCACGCACTGGGGGCGGGGCTGCGTCGCGGCAGCGCACGCTGCCCTGCCCCCCTCCTGGTTTCCCGGCAGGCCGCTCCCGGCAGCGACGGGGTCGGGCCTGCCTCCGCTCCCACCGCCGCCCCCGGGGCGGGCTGCGCAGCTGGCGCGTGCGCGCCGCGCCCGCCCCTCCTTCCGGCTCCCTGGCTGGCCACATCCTGCCGGCCGCAGGGGCGGGCCTCCAGCGCCTCCTCCCTGACGCGGCCTCGCGCGGCGCACTGGGGGCGGGGCTGCGTCGCGTCCGCGCGCACGCTGCCCGCCCCCTCCTGGTTTCCTCGGCAGGCCGCCCCGGCGGGGGGTGGGGCCTGCCCGTGCACCCACACCCCGCTCCGGGGCCCCGCCAGGGGTGCTGGGGGGTGCTGCGGCTCGGGCACGCGCCGGCGGCTGCCCCCGGCGGCCCCCAGCGTGGGGGGTCGTGCGGGGGGCATGCCCGGGCCGCTCTCCCTGTATTCATTAAGTGATGCTTTCATCACCCCACTTCACTTTGGGCCCTCACGGCAGCGCACCTTTCTGCATCGCATAAGACCTCTCTGACCGATAGGTCATGAGTTCGAGCCTGCCCGGGTCGAGGTGGGTGCTCGACCTTTACTAGCAGAGACCCCTTGCCACTCTCAGGGTCTTGGGTTTTCCTCCTCATTGGCGGGACCAAATATCACCTAAACGTTCCATAGCACATTTGGTATCTGTTTTGGGGTCTTTGTGTCCAGGTGTATAACATGGGAGGTTTTTAGATGGGATCAGTGGCATTGGGAGCCTTGGTGTCCCCTTTCGCCGCCCCCGCCCCCCCTGTCTGGGCCACCCCTTGCAGGGACCCCCAGGCCTGGGGGAGAGCACCAGTCCGCAGCGGCCGTCGCCCACCGCTGTGTGGCCTGCCCTGGCACCTGCGGGTGCTCGGCCAGGTGCCGCCTGCGAGGCGGCGTGGTGCGGCGGTCCGCGCGCTGGGGCTGGGAGGCTTGAGGCCACAGTTACAGGCCCCGCTGGGGTGTCCCCTCAGTGAGGCACACCCTCTCAGCCTCGGGATGCTATGCATGCATTCAGCAGTGTTTCCCATCCTTTCCCGGTCCGCCATGCTGTGCTCACCGGCTCCCCGCCTCCCCCCCCCTACATGGCCAGGCATTAACTGGAATTGTGGTGTGCAGTCTGTGTTACAGGTTCTCCAGGAATGGCATCGACTGGAGGGGACACCAGGAAGTCGGCCAGGCAAGAAGCCAGGGCAGCTACCGTGGCCGGCGTCATCAGCCAGATGGGGGCGACAGAAGGTAGCCAGACCCAGCCGGCGAAGCAAGCAGCGGCCGAGAAACCTGGTGGCAAGCGCACATCCAAGACCCGCGGCGGCGTGCTGGACAGCCTGTCCAAGAACATGGCGGAACTGGTCGACAGGATCGGGAAGCTGGAGTCTGATGTTCGTGAAGGTAAAGGAACGCCAGCAGCTTCACCACCTCGCAAGGAGAAGAAGAGGGCTAGGCGCAAGAGGACCAAGGAGAGCTCCGAGAGTGAGACCGAGGGCTCCGGGCGCAGTACAGCCAGCTCCACGGGCTCCGAGGAGGGTCACAGCAGATCTCCGGTGGCCAAGAGGCGGCGACACCACAGCAACCCGCGCAAGAAGAAGCACCGGTCGGCCAGACGGCGGTACTACTATTCCTCCGACAGCAGCTCGTCGGAAAGTGAGTATGCTGTGGCGGACCAGGTTGACAGGGACAATTACTGGAGGACTCATGCCCTTATCCCGGGCCTGCCAGAATGGGCCCGCATGTGCAGGGCCGATTCTGGCGCCTTCCTAGAACTGGCGGATAAGGGCCGGGGGCGGGGCAGACCCGCTGTACCGCCCCTCCCCCCCCTTTCCGCTAGCAACGAAGACCCTCCAGGAGCCCATCTCTCCCCTCGCCTCAGAACCAAGATCCTAAAAGGCTATTTTGTTGACGTTTTCTCCCTCTTGAAGCCTGAGCGAGGAGGGCAGAGACCTGCCCTCCAGGAGCAGACACAGAATTAGGGACAGCACCCGGCCAGCCGGCGTACTTTTACGCACTGGGTCGCTGGGTTCACCGAGTTCATGAGAGTAGTGACGGCGGCCTTTCCCGAGCGGGGCTGGCACCTGGCCAACCATCTTAACCACGTGGTCAAGGCCAGATTGATGGCAGGCGATGAGGCCGCCATCGCCTACGACACTGAATTCAGAAGCAGGGCATCCCAAAGTGCCAGCTTCAGATGGGACCTCCTTCAGCACGATCACTGGCTCACCATGGTGGGGCCCAGCATCCAGGGCCCTTCCTCAGCCGGCAGAGGAGACCGCAGCAGAGGAAAGAAAGGTTCCAAGAGGCGCGTTTGCTGGGAATTCAACTCGGGGAAATGCCTCCGGGCCAGATGCCGCTATGATCACGTCTGCGACCGTTGCTCCGGTGGACACGCCAGGACATATTGCAAGCAGCCCAGCACCTCGGCCCCTTTCGCTGGCCGGGCGGGTTTCCAGCCCGGCACCCAAAGAAGCTGGCCCCTTCGAGCCAACACCTCCGGCAAAGCCAACTGAGCCCAGCTACGCCGGCCTGGCGTTAACACCTGTCAAACTCCCTCCCATGATCCCATGGCTCAAGGCCTACCCAGCCAAGGACGCCGCCTCTTTCCTCCAAGAGGGCTTCTCCCGGGGCTTCCGCATCCCAGCCGTTGGCCCTCGCAGGTCCTCCTCCTCCGGCAATCTAAAGTCAGCTGCCCAGCTACCTGAGGTCATTGCTTCAAAAATCCGCAAGGAGTTGGAGGCCGGTAGAATAGCGGGGCCGTTCCTTCCCCCTTGGACAATTTCCGGGTGTCCCCACTCGGCGTTGTTCCCAAGAAGGCCCCGGGCGAATTCGCTTGATCCACCACCTATCCCCAGTCGGCTTTCAGGCTCCTCCCTGTACACCCAGATGATTTCAACCTCCTGGGCTTCAAGTTTAAGGACCGCTGGTACTTCGACAAGGCCATGCCCATGGGGTGCGCAGTCAGCTGCGCGGCCTTCGAGGCGTTCAGCACCTTCCTGGAATGGGTGGCCAGCACCTTGTCCCATTCCAAATTCATCACCCATTACTTAGATGACTTTTTGTTCGTGGGCAGCGCGGGCAGCGGGGAATGCATCCACTTGCTACACACTTTCATCGCTTTGTCCAGGGTGTTCGGCATCCCGCTGGCCAAGGAAAAAACTGAAGGGCCCACCACATGCATTGTCTATCTGGGGATCCAGCTGGACACCATCGAAGGGGTGTCGTGCCTGCCCGGCTGACAAGCTCTCCTCCCTCCGGTCACGCTTCTCCGAGACGTTTGCCAGCTAGAAGGTGCCATTGCGTGACCTCCAGGTCCTACTGGGCGGCCTCAACGGGGCTTGCAGGGTGGTGTCTCCAGGCAGACCCTTCTGTGCCCGCCTGGCCCGGGCCACCGCTGGGGCACGTGCCCCACACCACAGAATCCGGGTCAACAGCGGCATGAGGGAGGACTTGCAGGTCTGGCTCCACTTCCTTGAGGGTTTCAACGGGGTGTCCATGTGGCAGAGCAGCTGGGAGGTGGGCACAGAGCTGCAGGTGCACTCCGACGCAGCA
Organism: Anolis apletophallus; assembly: GCA_030556195.1. NCBI lineage: Eukaryota > Metazoa > Chordata > Lepidosauria > Squamata > Anolidae > Anolis > Anolis apletophallus. Next base: position 29,075,742 of record JARBWK010000016.1, read on the forward strand.
GGTAGCATAGGCTTCGGGGTTTTCTAGCAGGCCACTGGTGCGCCGCCAGGTGGCCTCCGGGATGGAGGGAGGGCAACCTGCTCAGGGACCTCACCTTCTTGGAGTTCTTCCCCATCCTGGTGGCCGTACACATTTGGAAGGACCTATTCAGCAACAAGAGGGTGCTCTTTTGGTGCGACAACCAGGCTGTTGTCAGGGTGGTCAACAGGCAGTCCTCCAAGTCGGCCAGGGTCATGAAACTTGTCAGGTGTTTTGTCTTGGTGTGTTTACAGGCCAACATCACCTTCTCAGCGGCACGTTCCAGGCGTGTGCAACGACATCGCAGACGCTCTGTCCCGGTTCCAAGAGGACAGGTTTCGGTCCCTAGCGCCGGATGCAGACATCATGCCCACCGAGTTTCCGACGGAGCTGTGGACCCTTGGAGACGAGAGGCATGGCACGAGCTGATGCACGCCATCGCCCCTTCCACCTTCAAGGCATACCGGGCTGCCATGGCTAAGTTTACCACGTTCAGTATTCGCTGGTTACGACAGTGGAGGGCCGGTGGGAGAGGAGGAGGTCCTTCACTTCTTGATCCATCAACGTAGGGGCAAGGTGACGGCCCATGCCATGCGGCTTCAATTGGCTGGCATCGCCTTTTTCTGCAAAGTAGCGGGTTGCCCAGACCCGTGCCAGTCTTATCGGGTCAGGAAGCTCCTTAAGAGCTGGAGCAGACAGGCCCCCAAGCACAGTGATGCCAGGCGCCCCCTTTCTTTCCGAGCCCTCAAGTCGATTTCCTCCGGCCTCAGAGGGATTTGCTCATCACGCTATGAGGCCAGGCTATTCACTGCCGCATTCACTACCACCTTCTTTGGGGCACTGTGGCTTGGCGAGGTAGTGGCTAACTCCAGGGCTGATCCCTCTGACAGGGCCCTCCAGTGCAGTGATGTTACCATCCGGGGCAAGTCTATGTCCATCCGGATACGGAAGTCCAAGACTGACCAAGCGGGAAAAGGGGCCACCCTGTCCATTCAGGGCCTCGGGAGGGGGCACTTGTGCCCAGTGCGAGCAATGTCCAGGTACCTTCGCTCCAGGGAGGCATTGCCAGGCCACCTTTTTGTACACCGAGATGGGACCCCTCTGACCAGGTATCAGTTCATGGCAGTTTTTCGCAGGTCGCTCCAGGCGTTGGGCCTCCCGCAGAAGGAGTATGGTGGACACTCCTTCAGGATCGGGGCAGCGACCACTGCAGCAGCCGGCGGCGTCCAGTAGATGTCATCAAGGCCATGGGGCGGTGGAAGTCGTCTGCATACACCTCGTACATCAGACCGGGCCTCCTCCTGGAAGGTCCCCAGGCTACAGGTTTTCTCTCCTCTCTCGCATGCAGGGCAGCGGCAAGCCGGAGAATTGGTGCCCGGCGCAAGCATGGCCCTTCCTCAGGGAAGCGTCACCGATCTGCAACTTGAGCCGCGGACACGGATGTGCCTCCAGCGGGTTTGGCCGCCACACACTGCAGCGGTTGGGCAGGAGTGACGGGGCCAAGGAGCAGCGGCAAAACAGCAGTGGAGGACATCCCACGAGAGAGAGGCACGAGGCACGGGGTGATTGCCTATCACCAGTTTGGTTAAGGGGCGGAGTTTCTGGGTTGGCGGAAAAGTGAGGGGGTAAGGCTGCCTCCTTACCCCCCCCCCTTTTGTGGCAGGTGGCAGGGCCCTGGATCAGGTTGGCTTATCGCCCCTTGGTTGGTAGGGGATAACGCCCTGGCCCCCTGGGGTGGCGAGTTCCGTGGAGAGGCATTGGGCCGCTCGCACCCAGGCTTGCAAGTGCCTTTGGACATTCGCGGGGCCTGTACTTCCCTGATCCTGGACCCTTGCATGGCCGCCAACCCTTCGTTATGTTAATAAATGAGTTGTGGCCATTTTCACCCAACCTTCGTGTCAGTGTCATCCTTGGGCGCGAGGTGTGTCACCCTTGCACACGCAATGGGCATGGCCGACTTACCGGCCGAACCTTTTGCGGGGCAGGGCTGCCCTTGCCGCCATCTTGGGGAGGTCAGGGGTCTTCTCCTTCCCAGAGACCCTGGGGTGGCACTCAGTTTTCCGCCGCCAGGGCCAGCTAGCCAATGAGGGGGCTGGGCACGCTCTCCTCTGCACGTGACTAGCTGGCCCTCCTCTTCGCCCAGGCAGCATATTTAAAGCTGCCTGGGACTGCCCCTGCACTCGCAGGGGCCAATTCGGTTTGTCCTCCCTCCCTCCCTACATGGCACTGGGCTGGTTCCTGTTATTGTGCAATTACTTGTGGTTTGTTAACTGTTAAGTTATGTGTTCTGTCATGTGTTCCACATGCTTTGTCGCAACTCCGTGTTGGCAGGTGGCAGGGCCCTGGATCAGGTTGGCTTATCGCCCCTTGGTTGGTAGGGGGATAACGCCCTGGCCCCCTGGGGTGGCGAGTTCCGTGGAGAGGCATTGGGCCGCTCGCACCCAGGCTTGCAAGTGCCTTTGGACATTCGCGGGGGCCTGTACTTCCCTGATCCTGGACCCTTGCACGGCCGCCAACCCTTCGTTATGTTAATAAATGAGTTGTGGCCATTTTCACCCAACCTTCGTGTCAGTGTCATCCTTGGGCGCGAGGTGTGTCACCCTTGCACACGCAAAAGGAAGCAATGGCTTGTGGTTTAGCTTTGTTGAGAAACTCCACACATTTCAGCCAGGAAGGCTCAAAGGCAGGTTCTTGCAGGGAGTCAGCCCAGATCGGCACTCCAAAACATCCTTCTCGGCCTCATTATTTTCCATGTCGTGCAAAGAGACCCTTTCACTCTCCAGAAGTTTTGACCCACAGGTAATACAATACCTTACTAACAACTATGCTTCTTGGTGCGCATGGGAATCATTGGTGAAATATCTTGAGAGTCAGAGGTAGATGATGACACGAAACAGTTTTAAGTTCAATGTATCATCGAAGGCTTTCATGGACGGAATCACTGGGTTGCTGTGAGTTTTCCGGGCTGTATGGCCATGTTCCAGAAGCATTCTCTCCTGACATTTCACCCGCATCTATGGCAGGCATCCTCAGAGGTTGTGAGGTCTGTTGGAAACTAGGCAAGTGAGGTTTATATATCTGTGGAATGTCCAGGATGGAAGAAAGAACTCTTGTCTGCTTGTCTGCAATTGGCCACCTTGATTAGCATTGAATGGCCTTGCAGCTTCAAGGTCTGGCTGCTTACTGTTTGGGGGAGTCCTTTGTTGGGAGGTGATTAGCTGGCCTTGATTGATTCTTTTCTGGAATTCCCCTGTTTTCAGTTTTGATGTTTATTTACTGTTTTAATTTTAGAGTTGTTTAATACTGGCAGCCAGATTTTCATGGTTTCCTCCTTTCCGTTGCTATTGTCCACATGCTTGTGGATTTCAGTGGCTTCTCTGTGTAGTCTAGTATAGTGGTTGTTAGAGTGGTCCAGCATTTCTGTGTTCTCCAATAATATTCTGTGTCCAGGTTAGTTCATCAGATACTCTGCTATGGCTGACTTCTCAGGTTGAATGGGTTTGTAGTCCCTTTCATGTTAGTTTGTGTCTGGGCATTTCTGCACTTGGTAGACTTGTCCACAGCTGCATGGTATATGGTAGACTCCTGCACAGGTGAGAGGATCCCTCTTTTCCATTGCTGAATGCGCCAGTTTCCAGTTAAATGCAATTAACTGCCTCATTCAACTGTGGACCCTTCTATACTATCATATAATTGAGATTATCAAAGCAGATTATCCACATTATCTGCTTTGAACAGATTTATGAAGAGGCCTGCACTATACGATAGTGTAGATGGGGCCTTTGGGGTTTCAGCATCAAATGTTTGAGGAGTGGAAGGAGAGAAAGAACATAGAAAAGAAACATGGAGATGAACTGGGTAATGGAGACTTGAGGCCCTATCTACACTGCCATATAAAATCCAGATTATCTACTTTGAATTGGATTTTATGGCAATGTAGACTCATATAATCCAGTTCAAAACAGATAATCTGGATTTTATGTAGAATAGCTGTGTAGAATAACAATAATAATAATAATTATTATTTATTATTATTTGTTCGATTTTATATTCCGCTCCTCCCTGCAGGCTCGGGGTGGTTCACATAGCATACATAAAACAACAATGTGCATAAAATATTAAAATTACATAAAATTATTTCATAATAAAACAACGATCGGCAGGCAATTTAAACTTCCAGTTTTCAATTAAAGGCAAGCCTAAAAATTTATTCTTATAATAAGAATACATTTTTAAATTTATATTCCACTTTATCTTCCTGGAGAGACTTAGAGCAGATTACACTATACAGATATAAGGCAAACACTCAGTGCATTTGCACATTGAACAATAATGACATACAATACACAAACAAAGGCAAAGGCCTTCCCCTTTCATCTCCAGCGCATGGCGGTGATACGCAACTCTGGCCATGGGGAGGTGCTGTTGTTCCATTTTCCCAAGCCGAGGAGCCTCTTGTCCATAGACATCTCTGATTGTGAGTAGCCAACTTCAAAGTGCTGGTTCTTACCTTTAAGGCCTTGCACGGCCTGGGGCCAGCGTATCTGAGGGACCGTCTCTCCCCATATTGCCCTATGAGATCACTTCGCTCTGAGGATACCAACCTTCTAGCTGTCCATTCTACAAAAGCGGCCAAATTGACAGCCACTCGCCGAAGGGCATTCTCGGTGATTGCACCGACACTCTGGAATGCCCTTCCCGCAGATACGTGTGCCATCCACGACCTGCTCCCCTTCAGGCGGGCATGCAAGACCTATCTTTTCCAGATAGCCTTCCATGTATAGGTCTCTTTGGTTTGCACCCCCCTGTTGAAAAGCTGTTTTTCACTCCAGGTCGTTTTTTACCGCTGTTGTACAATGTGATGTTTTAATGATGTTTTTATACTCTATTTTAACCTGTGTTGCTGTTTTTATGCTGTTGTTCTAGTTTTGTGAGCCGCCCCGAGCCCACCGGGAGTGGCGGCATAGAAGCCGATTAATAAATAAATAAATAAAAACATATCCGCATGTCTGCATGGGGCGCCCTTTTACTTTCCCATCGAGGCAGTACCTATTGATCTACTTGCATTGGATGCTTTCGAACTGCTAGGTTGGCATGAGCTAGGGCTAACAGCAGGAACTCACCTCGACTCACAGCTTCGAACTGCCAACCCTATGGTCAGCAGATTTCCTGCACTGTGCTACTGCAGCCCCAAGATGCCCGAGATGGAAAAAAACTGGGACAAGAGTAAATGAATTGCAGATCAGAGAAGATACTTTGCTTCTGGTCTTCCTTCTCCAAAATACCCTGAAAAGATCTGGCAGTGGTTTCTCTCTGGACTGTCTGTGGAAGAGAAAAATCTAAGATCAGATGTTCAAGGCTGGCATCAAGGCCAGAACCAGGAAACCATTGACACAAAGAAGATGTATCTTTGCAAGGAAGTTTGGAAAACAGCCTTGCTAATGAGTAATGGATTCCTAAGCGAAGTCCTGTGAGAAAACGTAAAGTGAGCGAGCAATCTTTTACAAAAAAGGATACAGAGCTTCAATACAGATGAATAACTCTAGAGATCACGGCTGGGGAAGAAAAGCAAAAATGGTTCAAACCTGCCGATGATGCAGAGGGCTTTGAAAGCTGAAAGCTAGAAATCCAGCAGAGTTTGTGAAGGTGGTGGCTTATATGCCATTTTAAGAAGGACCGTTCACAAAAATGCAGTTGAATTTATTTAGTTATTTTATTTATTTATTTATTCAATCTTATATTCCGCTCCTCCCTGCAGGCTCGGGGCGGATCACAACATACAATACAATATACAGCACATGATAAAAACATAAAAACATACAGTAAAAGACATACAATAGAAACATAGCATAAAACAATTGTCGCAATAAAAGGTCCATAGGCGCCCATTTACTCAAATCGTCAATCTAGTGCAGTGTTTCCCATCTGCAATGACGCGGCACAGTAGTTTGCCATGACGGACCTCCTGCTGTGCCGCGAGAAAAGCTCTCTGCCCCCTTCCTTCCTCCCTTCTCTTGCCGAACTCCTGCTGCTTGGGGGAGGAGGAGGAAGGGCCGGGCGGCAATGTAGAAAAAGAAGAAGGGGCCGGGGCGCCACTTTCTTCAGCCGTTTCCTCAGCCAGCCTCCAATCCGCCATGACTCTCACCCCTCGCTCGCTGAAGCCGTCTGGAGGAGAAAGCCGGGGGGAGGGAGGAGGGCATGGTGCAGCCTGGCTCCACCTCCTCCCCCGGCTTCTGATCTCCCACAGCTTCTCCAGCCTTGAGGGGACAGTGCCAAGCCAGCATTGTGCTGGCTCTGCCACCGCTGGCTTGGATTTGACCCCTCAAGGCTGGAGAAGCTATGGGAGAGCTGAAGCTGGGGGGAGGGGGTGGGGCAGGGCGCGGCCTGGCTTCTCCCCCTCCCCCAGCTTTGGCACTCCCAGCAGCTGCTCCCAGCAGGCCACCATCCCCCAGCCATTCTTTACTGTGTTAGAGTGTCATTTTGTGTCATTTTGGTTGGTGGTGTGTCCCCGGATTTTTTAATGTTAAAAGTGTGCTGCAGCTCAAAAAAGGTTGGGAAACACTGATCTAGCGAACTACAGATACTTACAAAATGCAGGAAAACACCGGGCACGAGAAGCTTCAGCTTGTACAGACACGAGGAAAGAAACTGTGTCTGCTGATATTTCACCTTCTACACCAGCGATTCCCAAAATGTAGCATTTATTTTGGACTAAAACTTCCAGAAGCCTCAGGTATCTTGGCCAGTGATTAGGGATTCTGGGAGCTGAAGTCCAAAACACTTGGAAGGTAATGCACAGCAACAGATAAAAGGATGGAAGCTTGGTTGTACCATATCTGGCCACTGGAGGGCACTGTGTCCAGGCCAAATTTATACCTTGCATGTTTCAAGTTCAAAAGGCATCAGCAACAATTAGAAAGTGTTTGTGAATTGCTATCAGTGTACCAATCTCTCTCTCTGGCTAGATGTGCATGCCCAACCTGCAATCTAAAAAGCACATTACAGCGAAACCTGTATTAGGCCAACCAAAGTGCACAAAAAATATCATGCAAGGTTTGCAAACTCAGAAGCTTCTTTATCAAGGAGAGGTATTAAAAGACTCTCCAAGTTTGAGATCAGTAGCAGTGATAGGAGATGGTTTCTGGAATTGTGTGAAGGCATCACTCAAGATCAGAGGAAATGTCCTGTCACTTCCTTAAAACCGAAACAAGGAAAAATTGGCATTCCAGAAGTTATGGATTTTGTTGTAGCTCAGCCACCTTAACTGATGATTTAGAGAGGATTGTGAGCTTTCCTGTGGTACAAAATGACGGTTCTCCCTGTGAGAAAACTGGCTCGGAAAGTGACGGTCCTCAAGGGCATTAAGGAGAGACAGAAATAGCAATGGCAGAAGGAATTTAGTGAAGAGCTGAGTGATAAGGAGGGTTCTCATGAAACCTATAGCTGCGGAAATCAGCAAAAGTCAAAATTAAATTGTATTGTTCAGTGAGATCATGTGGGAAAGTTGTGAAGATTCAGGGGCCGATGCCATGTCTTATCTATCGAAATGTGTCTCTTATCACCCTCAGGGAGGTTCCCACCAGCTTCACAAGCACATCTGGCAGGGATTACACCCCTCCAGTAGTAGTCCCTTGTGCTGGAGGAACTCCCCAGTTTGCATGGTGTTGGGGCATGCACAGACCTCCTACCTTTCAAATTTTTTGAAAACTTGGCATCAAGGAGTTAATTGTTTCAGCTTAATGCCAGTGTTAACCCCTGGTATCAGGAAGGGGAATGGATAATGAACTGAATATCCTCATCTCCATTTTAAAATTTGTTAAAACATTTTATTTTCATTGTTTTTGATGTTTTTAGATACTAGGCCATGGAGATGTTTTATCCTATTGATGTATGTCTTTAGATGGCATTGAATTGTGAAATCAACAAAAGTCTTTGTTTACAATCAGTCGAAATTGAGTATTGTTCGGGCCGGGTTGTGAAAAATGAGGTAAATAAATAAATATTAAACAACAAGTTGTTTACCTTAATGTCAGTTCAGGCAATACTGTGTGAGAGAGAGAGTCCTCTTGTTCCTAGTTCAAGTCAAGCTTTGATTTTGGATTTTGAAATCCAAGTTTTCTACGTCCCTGTTCATGTACTCCTGCTCAAGTTTTCTGAGCTATACCGTTTTGTTTATGGATTTAAGCTGTATCTGTGATTCCTGAATTTTGTCACCTCTGGAACTTTATGAGACATTTTGATTATTGTTTGGTTATCATCTATAGCTAAACCTTTTTGGATTTATATCTTCCTTTCCTATTCCTGATTTTATATGCTTTTAATATGTTTTTACAATAAACTGTTTGCTTATATTCCTGGACTCTTGTGTGGTGCGGCGGTCATGGGTGTTCCCAGGCCTGGAGTGCAACAGATTTCTGGTCCAAAAAATCCTATCCAGTACTGCCAATTGGAGGAAAAATGTCAAAACTCCTGGAATGACAAAGTTTCTGCATTGCTTCTGTAATAGTAGAGCTGTATTTTTGGGGTTTATTTTAAAGCAAGGACACATAACGTTTGTATACTCCAGATAAATATAAACTACCTTGCAGCTATTGCAACAATTGCAATAAAAATACGCACAGGAAGCAACTTGGATACAAAGAAATGCTATATAAATATAGTTCTTTTTTATGAAGGTAACATTGTTAAGCATGTGTGGAGTCTAACAGTTTCGTTCCAAACAAAGTCTCACTGTTTTGCAGATCCTACTTTACTGCAAAGGCAAACTAGACATAACAATCAATGTTAGGACTGAGCTTTTGGCTACAGTTAACAAGATTTATAAAAGCTCCTGCATACAAACCATCCTTCAAAATAAACACCCAGCCTGCTCGTTGGGTATGCTTCCCAGATCTTTGTTCGCGGGCACGTCTATCATAAAAGGGCCAGTTTCCAAGATTCTTATGTACAAATTGCCTTCATGGTTTCCTCCATTCTTTGATTCCCTTTGTAAACTGTTTGGGCAAATGGTTGGCATCTAAACTCTGTATAGTCCATCATACAATGGTTGTATGCCCCGTGTGATGACAATTATGGCAATCATAAGGAAACATGATAGTATCACAATATCCTTTGTCCTTCTCTAAAATGTCCAAATCCCACTGAATCTAAGTACATTGCATTGATTAAAAGCATGGTGGAAATGACAACCTTCTTCAAGCCTTCTCTAGTAATGTTTATCTATGATCCTGTTGTTTCCTGTTTCCTGAATGTATGTTCTAGTATGCAGCTTTATGCTTCCTGAGAAGTTATAAAAGGGCTGCAGACTACATGATCACTACAGACTAGAGACCTCAGCATGCCCGGATTACCCATAAAGCCAATCTAGGCCATAGCATAAGGGCGCAAGCCGGGGGCTAGATCACGGACCAAAAAAAACTGCTCAGCGCCCCTCTTTCCCCCTTTCTCATGCCCCTCCTCCCTCCTTCTCCTGGCAAAGTCTCTGCTCTGTTCCCTCCGTCTCTTGCTCTCTGGGCTGCGGCAGGGCCTTCGCATTGATCCATTGATTTGCCCGCGGGTCTCTGGCTGGCCAGGGAAGCCATCTCCATGGCGACTCGCTTACCTCTCTCAGTGGCAGACTGTAAATTCCTGCAGCCAGAGCCGAGCGGCAGAGGGAAAGGGCTGTGGGAGGGAGGGGAGAAGGAGGAGAAGGAGGCAACTAGGAGGAAAGAAAGAAAGCAAGTAAAGAAGGAAGAGAGGGAGGGAGGGCGAGAGGAGAGAAAGGGCATTGCTTGGGTGGACCTCTCCCAGGTCCCCAGCACGAGACCACACCAACTCCTGAGCTCTCTGACCAAACTGGGGCGGGCTGCTTGACCAAAGGGAGCCGGGGGAGGGAGGGAAGGATCAAGGCCAGGGTCTGGCTCTCCTGCCTGAACAAAAGCTGCACAAACCCCAACCTGAATCCTCCCTCACTCTGCGCCAAGCGGACATCTCTCTCTCTCTTGTGCGCAACTTTGGAGCGAGTTTGCACCTGCTGCGCTCTCCCCAAGCCTCTCGAGGAGACCTTCAGAGCACAGTGGAGCTTTCCAGTCAGTGGGAATGGGGACCTTGGAGGTGGCGGGATGGTGCCTACTCGCCTTTCTCTTCTGCTCCGGAGGCACCATGGCGAAAGCCAGCCAAGTGTGGGTCTGAGTGGTTGGGGGCAGGGCGGTAGAGGTTGGCTTAAAGGGGGTGTAATTCCAAAGTGTGGCCTGGGGCGCAAAAAGGTGTTAATCCGGGCCTGAACCTCAGACAACATATTTGCTGTTTTGCTGTAAGAGATGTCCTGGCTGGATGGCTCAGATAATTATCTGTGCCATCCATATCGGAAACTGAATTGATAAGTTTTGTTCCTGTGCCACAGTGGGTTAAACCACTGAGCTGCTGAACTTGTTGACCGAAAGGTTGCAGGTTTGAATCCGGGGAGCAGTATGAGCTCCTGCTGTCAGCCCAGCTTCTGCCAAACTAGCAGTTCGAAAACATGCAAATGTGAGATCAATAGGTATCACTCCAGCAGGAAGGTAATGGCGCTCCATGCAGTCATGCTGGCCACATGACCTTGGAAGTGTCTATGGATAACGCTGGCTCTTTGGCTTAGAAATGGAGATGAGCACCGACTCTCAGAATCAGACACGACTGGACTTAATGTCAGGGGGAAACCTTTCCTTTTCCCTATGCTGAACACATGATGGCTGTGAGTAAGCCAAATATGTCATTTTTATCAAAGTCTACTTCATTTTTATCTCTTGAGCGCATGATATAAAACAAGTTGTTTTATGGGAGATATATATATATATATTGGGGCACTGAAAAAGACTTCAGAAGCACTGCTGCTTTTTTATGCACGGGCAAAATCTTTGTTTTCCTAATAGATCAGAGATCACAGGTTAGTCAGTCTAACAACTGAAACCATTGCCTAGCATAATTGCATCTGGTTGTATACCCCAAGAGAAAGAGCATTCTCACACACATATCCTAGAACAGCTGGTTTTGACTGGCCGGGTTTGAAAATCTTTGCACACTAGGAGGAGGAGGAGTGGGCTTTAGCTGTCTGTTTGCCTCTATTGTGGGTTGATGATGCCCGTAGCAATGTATCTTACCTGCTAAGAAGCTCTAATTCCTGTACATCATGAGACAAAATTACAATAATCAAGCCACTCTGGAATAGACTGACACAGGCAATAAATCTTCTGACCAAGGCGAGCCAATGCGCCACTCCAGGCGTATCATGAAGGCTTCCAACTCAGGTGCCCACTAGAGGCATGCCGACTAATGAAAGGTTTGCCGTAATTATATAGGCAGGGGAACACAGATTTCATGATAACTCAGGTCTGGCTGTGCAATGCGTTTGGGATGCTAAGCACAAGGCCTGAATCCCCGATGTAATTGTCTCACGGAGAGGGTAGCGGAACGGCCTTGGCCCCAGGCAGGACCCGCCAATAAGAGTCAGCTGACAATGCGCTTGCCAGGCACCAGATTAAAGCAACTTCAGAGAGAAAGAGCTCTATGCTGATGCAGAGGAAAAGGCAGAGAGGAGCACAGTTATTCAAATGCTATTATGCAAATTGCATTGCATAAAAGAAGAAGAAGAGATAGCTTATTTGCTCCTGTGCTTTGACACAGCAAGAGTGGCCCCTCTCCAGGTGCTGTCCCCAATCTTGTGTTGGCAGCCGCAACATTTCTACGCCACTGCCTGCAATGCGGGTCAGTTGAAATTAGGCCAAGTTGTCCAGAAAGGCAGGGCAATCCTGGGCGGAGAGTGACAGAAACGGACGCATTGTCAAAAACAGGCAGAGTCGGCCCAAGACACATTTCAGAGCTTGAAAAGGTTCTGTTTTATAGTTTCCAGGGTCATAGAAATCGCATGACCAGTGACTATGGTGGTATGGGGGTACCAAGCCACCATGTCTGTCTCCTGAGGAATCTGTATAATGACAAAGTAGCAACAGTCAGAACGGTCTGACTGTAGACAACGGAACAACCGACTGGTTCAAGATTGGGAAAGGAGTCCGGCAGGGTTGTATACTCACACCTAGCCTATTCAACTTGTATGCAGAACATATCATGCAACATGCGGGGCTTGACAAATCCAAGGCTGGGGTTAAAATTCCTGGAAGAACCATGAACAACCTTAGATATTTATTTATTTATTTATTTATTTGTTCCATCTTGTATTCTGCTCCTCCCTGCAGGCTCGGGGCGGATAACATCATAAAACTCGGCTGGCATGTAACATCCATGTCGCCGTACACTAAAATACAACATAAAATACAACATAGGTCCCAAAATTAAAATAGTGTACATGCTGTAGCATTCCCTGAACCAGGGTGCTGCTTAGGAAGATGAGTACGTTCGGCTTACTCGCCTAGCCGAAGGCCAGTCTGAACAGGGCGGTCTTGCAGGCCCTGCGGAACGGGATAAGCTCCGTGGCGGCTCGGACATCATCCGGGAGAGAGTTCCAGAGTACCGGGGCCGCCACGGAGAAGGCCCTTTGCCTAGTAGCAGACAGGTGACAGGCGCGGACCGATGGAATCAGGAGCAGATTCGACTCCTCTGAACGTAGTGATCTCGGGGGAATGTATGGGGCAAGGCGGTCCGTCAGGTACGCAGGCCCTAGGCCGTGTAGAGCCTTGAAGGTTAACACCAGCACCTTGAAGGCAATTCGGTACTCAATAGGCAGCCAGTGCAGCTGCCGGAGGATGGGCATGATGTGCTCCCTTACCGACGTTCCCGTCAGCAAGCGAGCGGCGGCATTCTGCACTAGCTTGAGTTTCCGAACTGTCACCAAGGGAAGGCCAAAGTAGAGGGCGTTACAGTAGTCTAGTCTCGAGATGACCGTCGCTTGGATCACCGTGGCCAGGTCGTCCCTGGAAAGGTAGGGTGCCAGTCGCCTAGCCTGTCGTAGGTGAAAAAATGACGTCCTGCTGGCCGCGGAGACCTGGGTCTCCATGGTCAGCAGGGGGTCCAATTGGACACCTAGGCTCTTAACAACAGGCGACGGGCTAAGCCGTTCACCGTCCAGGGTAGGCAACCGGCACTCATCCCGCCCAGGTCGACCAGGCCACAAGATCTCCATCTTCGACGGGTTCACCTTCAACCGGCTAGCCCGCAGCCAACCAGTCACGGCCTCTAGGCACTGATGGAAACAATCGGGTACGGTGTCCGGCCTGCCGTCCATTCTCAGCAGAAGCTGGGTGTCATCAGCGTACTGATAACACTCCAGACCAAAGTCGCGGGCCAGCTGGGCCAGGGGGCGCATGTACACGTTGAATAATAAGGGGGAGAGGATGGCCCCCTGGGGGACCCCACAGTCAAGTAGGGATCTCCCAGAGACCTCCCCGCCCCCCTCCACACGTTGTCCCCGGTCCCGGAGGAAGGAGGCCACCCATTTAAGGGCGGTCCCCCTAACCCCGGAGCCGGCTAAACGGTGGGTTAACAATGCGTGATCTACAGTATCGAAGGCTGCCGTCAGATCTAACAAGACGAGCAGTGCCGATCCACCCTGGTCCAGCTGGCGGTGAAGTTGGTCTGTAATGGCGACAAGCACGGTCTCCGTCCCGTGCCCGATACAGAAGCCGGACTGGAAGGGATCGAATCCAGCTGTGTCTTCCAAGAACTGCTGCAGCTGATCCGCTGCTGCCCTCTCAATTACCTTGCCTAGAAAAGGCAAGTTGGAAACTGGCCGGTAATGGAGGGAGCCGAAGGGTCTAAATTCGGCTTCTTCAGCAGCGGTCTTACCATGGCCTTTTTCAGTCCCCCCGGGAAGACTCCTGCTCCAGGGAGCTATTTATGATCGTGCCCAGGGGCTCTCAGCCCCCTCCCGACACGCTCTAACAAGCCAGGAGGGGCACGGGTCGAGGGAGCATGTAGTTGGTCTAGCTGCAGCTAGTAACTTGTCGACAGCTGCTGCGTCCAGCAATTGGAAACGGGTGAAGGTGGGCCCGCCGAGTGGCGGCGGAGTCTCGAGTTCGCTAACTGTATCAAGAGTGGCCGGAATGTCCCGGCGGAGAGTTGAAATCTTGTCGGCAAAGTAGCTCTGGAAAGCCTCAGCTGTTCGTGCCAAACCCCTATCATTTGGGACAGTTGGGATTGCTGTCAACGACCGAATTATCCTAAACAATTGCGCTGGGCGTGAGCTAGCTGACTCTATCAAGGAAGAATAATAGACTTTTTTGGCTTCCTTGATAGCTTGCTCATAAACCTCTTTAAACTGTTTATAAGCCGATTTCGACGCTTCGTCACGGAGACTCCGCCACACGTCCTCTAACTGTCTCCTCTTCCGCTTCATCGCCCGCAGCTCCTCGGTAAACCAAGGCGAGCGATTTCTGCGGGGGAGGAGAGAGCGCCTGGGGGCGATCTCGTCCAGGGCCGCGGAAAGACTGGTATTCCAGTGTTCCACTTGCCCATTGACTGAGTCGCTGGGAAGTTCCCACTCCCTTAGAGCATTCAGGAACCTAGTGGGTTCCATAAGTCTCTTCGGGCGAACCAGAATAGGTTCAGCACCCTTACCGAGAGGGGGAGGTCACCCCAGCCGGACTTCCAGGACTCTGTGATCCGACCATGGAACCTTCGTTATGGAGGCTAGGGTCACGCTAATTCGGCGGCGAAGATCAGATCCAGGGTGTGCCCGGCCTGATGCGTGGATCCAGTCTTATAGAGTGAGAGTCCTAGTGCCTCCATGGTAGACACCAGGTCCACGGCCGCTGTTGAGGGGGTATCGGCGTGGACATTGAAGTCCCCCAAGACGATAAGCTTAGGGAACCTCAATGCCCACTCGCGACCACCTCCAGCAGCTTAGGCAGACTTCCCGCCGGTGCGTTGGGTGCACGGTACACCAGCAGGAAGGCCACACTCTCACTAAGATCCCACACAAGGCCTGCGCACTCCATCCCTGGAATGTTCGCCGTCGGAATCGTCCTGGAATTAAAAGTGTCTCGGCTGAGAATGGCGACCCCTCCCCCCCGCCTCTCTGTCCTCATCTGATAACTGGCCACGAACCCAGGGGATGCCACCTCGTGCATAACGACCTCGTCTCCCTCCTGGAGCCATGTTTCTGTCAAACAGGCTAGGTCGATCTCTCTCTCCAGGAGGAAGTCCCGGATGATCCCGGTCTTATTTCGCACGGACCTGGTGTTGGCCAGAACCAGAGTTGGAGGAGAGGTAGTAGGGAACTTCGCATCTGCGTGCCTAGGGATAGCCTGTAGGTCAGAAGGGGGACGAGCCTCTTTTTGGCTCCTCCGCCTTCTCTCATCAGGCCTACGTCTACCGTCCCAATTGCCCCTTCCCGAGATCACACTTATTGCCCGCCCCCGCACCTCATCCTCCCCCGGATCCCCTAGGTGTCCGGCCTTCTGCCCTCCCTCTGAAAAGGGGGTGTGTGCCGGTGATGTCCCTCTTTCCCCAGGGGTCCACGGGTTACGGGTAAAGGCAGGGATGTCCTTCCCTCAACAGGGTTTTGCATTGTCCGTGGTGGTAAGGGTAGACCTTGCTCTGTGCACGATGGTTCACCAGGCCCCCCAGTCGGCCTGGGGTGGGGGGGGGTACAGGGGTGGGGCCGAGGGATTCACCCCGGTTCCCACTACCAAAACCCACCCCCCAAAAGGTCCTCGTCCTGAACCGCCCCCTCTTTGCATTCGTCGGAGTCTTAATGGTGGGGCCGCTGGTGTCGCTGCGTCCTCCACTCTGTTTCCCTAATGGACCTCGGTCTAGGCACTGACTCTCCAAGATAGATCTTGGAGCCAGAAGATTGCCTTCCAACCCCTGTGGGAGTTGCTGACCTGAGGCTGCATATCGGTGATGGCTAAGTCCATTCGCGGCTCTTGGTCTCGGGTTATTTATTTTATTTATTTATTTATTTCTTCAGTCTTGTATTCCGCTCCTCCCTACAGGCTCGGGGCGGGTGACAATAAAAATGCACATGGGCAACATGTCGCAGACATGCAGCCCTACAATAGAACATAAAACAGGTTAAAAACACAATTCGACATATCACGAGGTGCAGGGAATATACAGAGAGTATGCGACATACCATCCGTTAGGATTTAGTTGAACGCTAGTTCGAAAAGGCCCTTCTGAAAGGGGCTAGTTCCGGGATGGCTCGAGCACTGTCCGGCAAAGAGTTCCACAGCACTGGAGCTACCGCTGAGAAAGCTCTCTGTCGAGTCGCGGATAGGTGGCAGGAGCGGACAGATGGTATAGTCAGCAGGTTCTGTTCGTCTGACCGCAGTGATCAGTGATGAGGGCAAGTACGGGGTAAGGTGGTCCCTCAGGTACGCAGGCCCTAGGCCGTGTAAGGCCTTAAAGGTCAGTACCAACACCTTGAAGACAATTCGGTACTCGATAGGAAGCCAGTGCAGTTGCCGGAGAATGGGCGTAATGTGCTCCCTTACTGACGAGCCCGTCAGCAAGCGAGCAGCGGCATTCTGCACTAGCTTGAGTTTCCGGAGTGTCGACAAGGGAAGGCCAACGTAGAGGGCGTTACAGTAGTCTAGTCTCGAGATGACAGTCGCTTGGATTACCGTCGCCAGGTCATTCCCGGACAGGTAGGGTGCCAGTCGCCTAGCCTGTCGCAGGTGATAGAAGGACCCCCTGCAGACCGCGGAGACCTGGGCCTCCATGGTCAGCAGGGAGTCCAACTGAACACCCAAGCTATGGGTGAGTCCCCCCGGAATTCCACCTGTTGGATCCCCGGCTGGTGAGTGGTCGATTTGTCCTCTTGACAATCGCCTGACAGAGTCAATAGCGATGGGATATGTCCTCCAGCCACACGGCGGCACTGGTGCTCCCCGCCCTGTTGACATTGTTCTTTCCCCTGTTGGGAGGGAAGGGGCGGGGCTTCCGCCTCGCTGGAGGACAGACCTGCCAAGGGTGGGGGCAGACTTAATGCGCGGCGAGTGCGTCGGCGCCGCTTACGTCGCCGGTGGTGCTTTCGCTTCGCCCCTCCCCCTTCTACCTGGGAGGGGAGGGGCCGATGTCCCTCCAATGGAACCTCCGGTGGAGCCTCCGATGGGCCGGCTAAGGGGGCGGTCGTTGAGGAGCTTCTCTTCCGGCGCCGGCGCTGGTGTCTAGTGCGCCTGCGCCTCGGCTCCTCGCCACCCAGTTCGGTGGGGACACATGTCTCCCTGCGCGTCTCAAGGCCATGCGCCATCTTGTTCCATGCCAGCAGCTCCCTCTGCGCCGAGCGAGACAACGGGAGGCGCCTCGGCCGGCGATCCACCGGATGCTCCAGGACCTGCTCGACATCGAAGAGCTCCTCCTCTCCGACCTCCCGTCGCCCGCCAAGGCCAGTCTCCGAGTATCCCCGGCCAGGTAACCGGGGGCCGCCCTCCGAGTCCAGGCCCGTCTGGGTGGCTGGGTGGTCCGTGCCAGGGGGGTTCCCTGCTCCTGTTGTCGCCCTCGGGTTCTTTGCCGGCTCCTCCGCCTATTGTTGGTCAACCGCTGGCGCATCGTCCACCAGCTTGCCTGGCCGAACCTCCATTTCTAAGTCCCAGGAGTGGTCCCAGAGAAAGTCTGGGGAGCTCCTGTGATCTGGGGTTGGGGTGGGCGAGATGGTAGCGGCCTCTCCCTCTTTCCCCTCCTCGCCCAGAGGGGATCTGGCTGGTCCGGGCCAGGTATCCGCGAGGACTCGGTTCAGCTGCTCACCAAATAGCCTGATCCTCTCCTCTAGCCAGCCAAATTCCTCACAGAGCTGTTGTAGGGTCAATTGTCCTGCTGAGGTGGCCGAGGCAACCCCAGCATTTCGGGAGCCAGACAGTAGCTGGGATCGAGTGCTCTCCTCAACCGGGAGGCCTCGTTGGGCCTTCAGCTCGGCCTCCCGTCCCAGGCAATAATAGTAAAAGTCCTCGAACTCATCTTCCGGGCCGAATACCTCCCACTGAGGACCCACACCGGCCTCCTCTAGGGGCCGGGGGTCTACCACAGTGGGTGACCAGACCTCTCCGGGACCGAGGTTGTCTTCGGGTACCTTGAAGCCAGAGAACGGCAAATCCGGGCGGAGCACTCCTGCAAGTTGCTCCTGCACCGGCGCCAGATGATACAACTTTGATGGCTGAAAGCGAGGAGGAGCTGAGGAGCCTTCTAACCAAGGTGAAAGAAGAAAGGGCAAAATCTCGGTTGCAGTTAAACATCACAAAAACCAAGATGATGGCAGACTGATTGAAAACTGGCAAATAGAGGGAGAAAACGTGGAGGCAGTGACCGGCAGTTAAGACTCGTGCACCAGCTGTGCTCGCACCTTGGGAAGTCTGATCTGGCTATGTTCATCCACGCTCTGGTCACATCCTGAATAGATTACTGCAATGCACTCTACGTGGGGCTGCCTTTGAAGACAGTTTGGAAATTGCAGCTAGTCCAACGGGCAGCAGCCAGATTACTAACTGGAGCTACAGTATATACAGGGAGCATACCACCCCCCTGTTGTGTCAGCTCCACTGACTGCCTGTCCACTTCCGAGCTCAATTCAAAGTGCTGGTTTTGACCTTTAAAGCTCTATACGATTCTGGCCCAGATTACTTGTCGGAACGCATCTGCCGCTACATCCCACCTCGCAATTTAAGATCAGCTGGGGAGACCCTGCTCTCGCTCCCGCCAACTCCTCAAATGTGGTTGGTGGGGACGAGAGATAGGGCCTTTTTGGTGGTGGCTCCCCATCTGTGGAATGTGCTTCCAAGCGACATACAATCAACCCCATCCCTCCTGGCATTCAGGAAAAAAAGTGAAATTGTGGCTCTGGGACCAGGCTTTTGCACATAGCACAATGCAGCACTTTAGATTGGAATTGTAATTGGTAAGTTGATGGTTATGGCTCAATGCTCATGTGATGGACGGAACTCTGTTTTTAACTTAGGTGTATGTGTATTATGTGTTAATGCTAATTGTATTTTAATGCTTAATGTCCATGGTTTTATATTGTATTTATTTTGTGTATTGGCATCGAATTGCTGCCTTTTGTTAGGCCGCTCTGAGTCCCCCCTCGGGGATTGAGAAGAGCGGGGTAGAAATGATGTAAATAAATAAAATAAATGTGTATTTCTAGGCACGAAGGTGACTGCAGACGCAAATGGCAGTCAGGAAATCAGAAAACGTTTCTTTCTTGGGAGGAGAGCAATGGCCAATCTTGATAAAATAGTAAAGAGTAGCGACATCACACTGGCAATGAAGATCCGCATAGTTAAAGCAATAGTATTCCCCATAGTAACCTATGGATGTGAGAGCTGGACCATAAGGAAGGCTGAGTGAAGGAAGAGAGATGCTTTTGAACTGTGGTGCTGGAGGAAAGTTCTGAGAGTGCCTTGGACCGCGAGAAGATCCAACCCGTCCATACTTCAGGAAATAAAGCCCGACTACTAATTGGAGAGAAGGATATTAGAGGCAAAGATGAAGTACTTTGGCCACATCATGAGAAGACAGGAAAGCTTGGAGAAGACAATTACGCTAGGGAAAATGGAAGGAAAAAGGAAGAGGGGCCAACCAAGGACAAGATGGATGGATGGTATCCTTGAAGAGACTGGCATGACCTTGAAGGAACTGGGGGTGGCCACAGCCGACAGGGAGCTGTGGCGTGGGCTGGTCCAGAAGATCATGAAGAGTTGGAAGCAACTGAACGAATGAACAACAAAGTGACGATGCTGATTAGAGGATTAGGCCAAAAAGTAAGTATAATGAGTCTTGATGCTGTCTTCGGAGACAAAGGTTGACATGGTACGCTTCTGCCTTGCCACTGCACAGCCCAGGATAATTCGATAACTAAGCATGGACCGCTCCAGCATGTTTGCCAAAAATGACGATCCAAGACTAGGCTGATGGTAGCAGTTAAAGGGAAATTGGAGAGGGCATGATGAGACATGGGGGCAAAAGGGCCAGGAAGAATACCCAAAGACTATTGTTACTTTCCCTCAGTATCTATTACCTATTGTTTGCTTTGCTCTTCCTGATGGTGGGACTAGCCCCGAGGAAAGGAAGGGCTTGCAATCCTTCTCATACTTTGTTCCTTCAGTTGTTTTGGATTTCATCTCCAGAATCCCTGACCTTTGACCCTGCTGCTTGGAACTTCTGGGAGCAGAAGTCCAAATATCTGAAGGACCATCATTGGAGAAGAACTGACCTAGAGCTTTCAATTTAGGGTCCCTGATATCTGTGCTTTAAAACGGGATGAGAAGGGGAAGCTGTATCTAGCAACAAGAGGGTATTATCCATTGGCCTAGCTCCAACTTATACCAAATGTGGCCAAGCCGAAGGTATGTTATCGCCTTCCAATAACTAAAGTCACGTGGCAACTTTGGTCATTGGTTATTCAGGAGCCACTGGTGGTGCAATGGGTTAAACCTTTGTCAGTGGTTCGAACCTGTGGAGTGGGGTGAGCTCCTGTCTGTCAGTTCCAGTTTCTCATGCAGGGACATTAGAAAAGCCTCCCACAGGATGGTAAAACATCCAGACATCCCCATGGCAACTTCCTTGCAGATGGTCAATTCTCTCACACCAGAAGCAACTTGCAGTTTCTCAAGCTGCTCCTGACATGAAAAAAATTTGGCACCCTTCTTTTCCCAATTCCTTTAGGATTATACCTGAGGTGGGATTTATCTATGGAGAGTCAGTCTATAAAGAGTCACTAGCCCCCGGTGGCACAGCAGGCAAAACCACTGAGCTGCTGAACTTGCTGATCGAAAGGTCGGTGGTTCGAATCTGGGGAGTGGGGTGAGCTCCTGCTGTTAGCCCCAGCTTCTGCCAACCTAGCAGTTCAAAAACATACAGACGTGAGTAGATCAATAGGTACCGCTTTGGTGGGAAGGTAACGGCGAGCCATGCAATCATATTTTATTTATTTATTTATTTTTATTTATATTCGGACTTCTATAACCGTCACTCCCCGTAGGCTCGGAGCGGTTCAACAAGCTGAATAACATGACAATAAATGACGAACAAAACAGTACAACATTCAGAAGGGGACAGGGGAAAGGGAGCAGAGACAAGGCTCGGGATATGACAGGAATGTTCTGGGGCCTAGGCTGACCCCACCAAACCATCAAAGGGTGGAAGCCTGGGGGTCTTGAGGAGAACTCCCTCAGCTGGCCACAGGAAAGAGTGTGGACCGGCTTCCTCCGTCCCGCAGCCTGGCAGAAGGGGCCAGACATATTGAAGGGGTGTTATTCGTCGGCCTCAGGTGTGGCCGGTGACTACGCTCGAAACCTGAGCCCCAAAAGGTTCTAGGGCGAAAGGATCGCCTGGACCTGGGCTCAGGGGCGGAGGGCTTCTTCCCTTCCAGGTAGCTGGCCGAGCGTGTGAAAAGTCGGGGGGTCGACGGGCCTGGCACCGGGGGTCTCTGGCGGGGTCGGCGGGAGAGGGGCTGGGGCTCCCCGGCCTACGACGGCGCCTCCTCCGCGGCCATGCGGTTTCCTGCGAGGCACCTCGGGGATTGAGGCCCCTAAGGGGAGGCGTCTGCTCGCTGCGTTGTCCTCTGGGTTGGCAGCCCTCAAAATTGTCTCTCCGCAAACAGGGCCACCAGTCTTACCCTGGTCACCAGCCGGTGACGGGACAGAAGGTGATCCAGGTGGAGTTTTAGGGGCCGCTAGCAACAGGTGGCAAGCCCGGCGGCGGGGACGGGCCCCAGGGGCCTTTGCCAGCACCTGGGAGACGCTGAGGTCCTCCGGTGTCACTGGCCGAGCTCCCAGCAGCTATGGTTGCTCTGGGTCGGAGGGGGGCGGGGTCAAGGTGTTATCGAACAGCTGTCACTTCCCCGGACCGGCTGCTCCGACAACCGGACAAGCCCCGTAGACCGACCACGGAGCAGAGCCCGCGAGGGTTCAGTTAACCTGGCGAGCCAGGAGCGGTTAGGCCCTCGTAGTCTACCCGCCTCCCTTGATCCCAATTATGCTCACCAATCTGTTAGGTAGATGCCACGAAATTGTTTATTCTGCTCAGCTGAGTAGGATGCGACCGCAAATTCCCTGATCCCGCAAAGACGCATGCATATATATTCAAAACATTGGTTTTTAAAGGTTACAGAACTGTCAAAACAATTGAAATTCCCGCCTGCCCCCTTTTGGGCCGGCTCCGTCGATGATTGGTCGGAACGTTGTGATCAGCTGATGGGCGGGATGTTGACCGGCTCCGGAGAACCAATCGGCGTTCACTCCTATTCGCCATCCCAGCCAATCAGGAGTCAGTGGCCATATATGGAGTTCCAGGAAAGGGAGCTTAGACGGAGATGGCTGTCAATATTTGCATATGAGTAAAACAAAAGAGTCCCAGGCAGGTAAACGACCTAAAATGACACCTTTGGAGTGATGAGATTAGTGAACTTGAAGATGAATGGGGAAGGAGGAAGAAACTTGACGACAGAAACTCACTCAAGCTTTGTGTGACAGGGGGCCTATTGTGAGATGTTGACTAGGTTCCGAGGCTAGCCACATTCCCGCTGTGTAGACAAACATTTGATGTCCGATTCCAAAGACAGGATTAATTGGCCTAAACTCCGATAATTAATACTCTCTTTAGGCTGGCAGAATGTGGGCCCGCGGCTAGGGCGCGGGTGATCCATAACAAGGCTTCTACCAGAGTAGCTCATGCAATGTTGAACAATTGGTGATCCATTAAAGTTTCAAGATGGGAGTCTGGCAACTTCCCTTCAGCTGAGACAATAGCAAAATACAGGCAAACTTTACATGGCAAGGAGGGGGAGGGGAAGAGGTTACAAGGAGTCAGTAGGAACAGGGGACAATATCATACACATACGGATACAGGGGTACATTTTATGGTTATGATTTCCAGTTTCCAGCTGTGAGTCCAACATAAACAGAACCCCTTTGCTTCAGGCCAATTCCTTTCTCTGAGCTTGCTATGCTGGGCTTCTGGGGCTCCCCAAGATGGGGGGAAAGGAGAGGAAAGAAGAGATGAAAAAAAGAAAAAACAAAATGGGTTTCCTTCCCTCCTCCCTTGGGGGGCCTCGAACCCGGGACCCCCGTTCCGGACGGCCTTTGTCCAACCGCATGAGCCACCGCACCTTTTCCCTTCAGTGCAACTTCTCTTCGCAGTCTTAAAGCGCCCGGGGAGTGGGAATGGAGAAAAAAATATATATAAAAATCCAGAGAAATGCAGGAAAGAGTCAGGGAAAGACAAGAGCCTTGGCGGCAGGGTCCTGCAGCCTTAAAGGGAGAGTGTGAGGGCTTTCACCCGGGAACAGGCGTGTGTGTGAAAGTTGGGACTTGTTCACTCGCGGAACGACCTGCAGCTTGGAACTGCGGATTTCTCGTTAACAAATGCGCCCGGCATGGGCGAGGGGGGCGGGGCAAGAGACGCCGAGCGGTTCAGGCCAGGCGCCATCTTGATGGACTCGGCCACCGACCACTCCTCCCGGCCAGGGGGAGCCCCGTGCCCCAGTGCTCTCCAGGGGCTCCACCACGGACCCAGCGCGGCTCCCGCCACGGCCTCAGCTCCAGATGGGGGCCTCTCTTCGAGGGGAAGGCCCCTCTCGGTGATCCACTCAGTGGGATTCGGGGGGGGGGGGTCGCCCGAGCGACAGCTCCAAAGGCCCCAGGATCAAGGGGGCCTGGCACGCTCGGGCGCCGCTCGTGCTGGGGAGCAGCTGCAGTCGCCCCACTCGCCTGGCCACATGATCTTGGAGGTGTCTATGGACAATGCCAGCTCTTCAGCTTAAAACTGGAGATGAGTACCACCCCTCAGAATCGGACATGACTAGACTTACCTTTACCATTAGTCTGGGACACAAGCAAACTGGGTAGAAGGCACTTTTCACATCTGGACACAAGCCCTCCTCCCAATAGGTAGCACACCAGTTCTCGTTTGTGCCGGGAGGGCAGGGGGCAGCACCGGGGTCCCACTCGCATTGGAGCCAGTTGATTCTGAAGAGGATTTGGAGGGGCTAGAAGAAGGGGATTTTGAGATAGCTGGGCCTTCTTCTCCCACAGAAAGTCTGGCCTGGGATGACGGCTGGCCTGATCCTTACGAAAAGCAGGAAGGCCAGTTGGAATCGAAAGCAGTGATAGTGAAGATTATGAGTGGCCGGGGGAGGCTCGCAAGAAAGAATGTGGGAAACAACCGAGGGAGAGGCCCGGGAAGCAGATGGGGAGTTCGGCTCTCACGAAGATAGGGAACCAGGTGTTGGGAGGCAAGGTCGAACCTTTGATAGGAGACGGAGCATTGAGACTAGCAGGAGGGGTTGGTTCCACAGCCTAGACCGACCGAGGGCTCGCAGCACAGATTGGAGGAGGAGAAGCCTAGAGCGTCGAGGGCCTCGTCAAGGCGATTAAGTATAGGATCCGTGGGAACGGATCCTCAGTACTTCGGCCACGTCTATCCTATACGGACATGTAGCGAAGCCAAGTCCACGTAGCTAAGTTTGGGGCTAGTGGCCTGCCAAGAAGAGTTTGTATCGTGTAACCTTGTTTTGTTTCTTGATCCGCAAGTTAAGCGGAGCCTTGCCTAGTTTTTGGGATCTTTCTTGCCAAGTTTGCCTTTGGACAATACCTATCACCTTTTGGATTACTTTTGATAATTTTTATGGACAATTACCTTTTCAACTGTTTTTATACTTCAATAAAGTAGTTAGCTGATTATCGTCTCTGTGTGTGTGATTAAGGGGCCGGCCCAGGTCTTGCATCGTGACACAATAAGAGACAGTGCATCATATTCTATCTATCTAGCAAGACAGAGTGGATGATTGTTAAGTGTGGAATGCATGCAAGCTCCGTGACTTAATTTTCTTTCCAACCTTGAATGTCCCCAATGTTCCCTAGGTCTGGAAGAATGATTTCATTATACTTTGTCCCTCCCTGGGTCATTTAAGCATAAGGAAAATCCCTTTTTTCCAGCAGTAAGTGCCCTAGGTGTTTGTATATTTACAAATGCTGGAAACATTTGGCGTGTCTTGGTCTAGAAACAGGAAACGAAGACTCATTGGCTCTGCAAGATGCATCCTCCTGGTAGTAGAGCTGTAAACTGCCAGAACCGGTTTGTTGATATGAAGCAACACAGCCGCCTGGAGGCACGAGAGTCATGATAAGCACCTGTACCTCCAGATTTGACACCACATGACTAATGGTATGCAGCATCTCAGGCAAATTGTACCCAACGCTGGAACCGGCAAGAGATGAGGGGTTACACAAATGTGCGGTGTGCCAAGTAGGCTTTCGCATACACTCATCGTTCACACATTTCTCAACCACCCAGAACAAGCTGTTCTCGGCGGTCTTCTTGGCCAACGTGGTGCCATTTGAACAGATTTCCTCTGATAAGAAATTAGGAGTAGATACTTCTCTCTACCCTACTCCACATCTGAACGGCACAGGTTCAAGAAGTTACAAGGAAAGAAAGGCAGCATGTTTAGAAATCAAAAGGGACTGTATTGCAGTGTTTCTCAACCTTCTCAACTGCTGCTCGGGGTCCAGAGTGAAGAAGGGCAGGCCCAGATTAACAAATTTTTGCACCCTAGGCCACACTTTAGAATTACGCCCCCTACCGCACCCCCCCCCCCCCACATCACTCAGACCCACACTAAAAATAAAACCTTATCTTCTCCTCCCTCCCTGGCGGGCCTGAGCTGATGCTGTTGCGGGCCCTGGGGAGCGGGGGAAGGCTTGCCGTGGGCAGCAGAAATGGAGCTCAGGGTAGGGGCTTTCTTTCCACTCTGCAAACCTGGCCCTGGGTCTCTCTCTCTCTCTCTCTCTCTCTTTCTCTCTCTCCACTGAGGAGGCAGCAAAAGGCGGGAAAGGAGACCACTCACCCAGGACGCTGCCCTTTTGGCAGAGGCAGGAGAAGACACAGGGCTGGCGGCACGCGCCTGGCCTCCAAGCCGCCACTCTTTGTCCTGTTGCGCCGAAATCTGAGGAAATCCAAGGAGGAAGGTGTGGGAGCCACGGGCGGCGAGGCTGGGGATCTGCATTTCCTCCAGCCCGCTTTGGCCGCCCTGCCAGCATCCTCCGCCGAAAGCCTTTGCAGCTGGCAAGGAAGGAAAGGCAAAGTGCGGAGAGGAGCCCCTGCAGATCCCCAGCCTCGCCG
This sequence comes from Anolis apletophallus, assembly GCA_030556195.1. Taxonomy (NCBI): domain Eukaryota; kingdom Metazoa; phylum Chordata; class Lepidosauria; order Squamata; family Anolidae; genus Anolis; species Anolis apletophallus. The sequence goes on from JARBWK010000016.1 coordinate 29,101,788, forward strand.
CCCGTGGCTCCTGCGCCTTCCTCCTCCTCGGATTTCGGCGCAACAGGATGAAGAGTGGCAGCTTGGAGGCCAGGCGCGGGCTAGCAGCCCCGTCTCTTCTCCTGCCTCCGCCGAAAGGGCAGAGTCCTGGGTGAGTGGCCTCCTTTCCCGCCTTTTGCTGCCTCCTCAGTGGAGAGAGAGAGAGAGAGAGAGAGAGAGAGAGATCTCCTGCCCCAGGCTGCCGCTGGGCCCTCTCCCCCACCCAAGTGGAGGGGGCCTCCCTCTAGGACAGGGCCCTGCAGCCGGGCACGCTCTCCTCCGCCGGCGACCGTCTGGGAGGTTTCCTCCCAGAAGCACGCTCTCCTGATGTTTCGCCCTCAGGGGTGGGCTGAGACAACATTGGGGGGGGGGGGTCCGTGATCTGCACCCCATTCTGCTTGCGCCCCTAGGCCATGGCCTAGGGTGGCCTTATGGGTAATCCGGTCCTAAAGAAGGGGAGCCAGGAAGACAGTCCCACCATGTCTCCTGGGTCATCGGGGCCCCTCTCCCCAGCAATAATATAGTAATATATAATACTAGTATTGTGCTGTGCTAATCTATATAAATAAAAATGTAATGTTCATTTGTGGGATTAACATAACTCAAAAACCACTGGACAAATGGACACCAAATTTGTACACAATATACCTATCCGGCCAACGAGTGACTATCACTCATTAAAGCACTGAAAAACACCACGGAAGAGACTTAAAAAGCCATTTTGTTAAAAAAAACCCCATTACAACGCATGAACAAAACCACATATATAGGCAAACACACATATATACACATAGACAGAAATATATACACACACACATATCTACATATATACACACAAAAAACATATACTGGGGCACAGCAACGCGTGGCGGAGATGGCTAGTATTATTATTTATTTTATTACATCATTTATATTCCGCCCTTTGACATACAAACATGTAAGACAAGATACTCAGAGGCAATTTAACATTTCAGTATAATATAATATATTGTATATACACATATTGATGATGATAATCTATTATATAAAGAGGTTCCCGTCATGGACCGACCGTCCCAAACAGAGAAACCTTACAACGCAGAAACACCAAACTTGCCAACAGAAATAGGCCTCAAGCAAGGTATGTTTGTAGCAAAGAAACTCCCCCCCCCAAAACAACGAGTTAAAAAAAATGACATTTCCCAGCATCCTCCGGGGCTGCCAACGACTCTCCCAGCCTCTACATTCTGACAACATGATTGGCTGCCAATAAGGGCGGATTTGCATAACTCCTGTACTGGCCAGCCAACATGAACATTCCGACCCATAATAAACTGTCAGAGGACGATAAGGCAAAGGGCTGAGGCACCCCTACAAATCACAGACCACGCCCAAAATTGACAGTAAGGCTTCATTAACTTAATTTCCCTTGACTTAATGGAATGCTGCCTCAATTAATGGAATGCTGTTTCAGCTCATTGGCTGGCCTGAATTGACAGTAAGGCTTCATTAACTTGCTGTTCCTGACTAGGCCTCAGCTCATGGGACATTGTGTATGGCCTGAATTTACAGTAACCTACCTTGGCACACAGAGCCCCTATGACCCACGCTGCATTCTACTACAGTTTGGAGGAGGGTGGACCATGGATTATGGGACTTGAAGTACCTCCATGGATAATGGGATTTGTGGCCCAGAACCAAGACCAATAAAGACCAAACTTGGCACACAAAACCCATCATTCCCCAAACCAGTTATCCCAATAACCAGCATGGTGATCAGATCATGATATGAATAAACATAACAGTTTAAATAAACAAAGACCACCCTGAAAGACCAAACTTGGCACACAATGCCCCCCCATGACCCACACTCCATCCGACTGCAGTTCAGAGGAGGACACACCATGGATAATGGGATTTCAAGTACCTCCACTCACTTCCAAAGTACCCCACCACCACACAAGCATCAACCTCTACATCAACACAGCAGATGGAAAGACAAAAAACATTGTATATCCACAAGCTATGCAGAACGCCAGCAACACTACACACCAACAACTCCCCAGGACTTCAACATCCCACCCACCAGAACAACCGACAACGACACAGCCAGGGCCCCAACAACACCATAACTAACAACAATTCCAACCCTTACATACTCAGACTTTCTCGCATCTCCTAAATAGGGCACAGCAACGCGTGCCGGGTACAGCTAGTACAATATAATACTAATAATAATACAATATAATAATTCTATATTTTATATTACATGTAATATTACTAATAATATTACAGCATAGGATATAGTACAATATAGTAATATATAATACTAATATTGTGCTATGCTAATAATATAATATATTGTATGTACATATAACTTGTAAGCCGCTCTGAGTTCCCTTCGGGATGAGAACCGTGGGATATAAATGCCATAAATAAATAAATAATTCTTAATGCCGCGACCCCTTAACACAGTTCCTCATGGTGTTGTGACCCCCAACCATAAAATTATTTTCATTGCTACTTCATAACTGTAATTTTGCTACTATTATGAATCGTAATGCAAACATCCGATATGCAGGATGTAATTTCATTCATGTAATTTTATGCATTCACTGGACCAAATCTGGCACAAATACCCGATAGATTTTGTCATTTGGGAGTTGTAGTTGCTGGGATTTATAGTTCACGTACAATCAAAGAGTATTCTGAACCTCACCAATGATATAATTGAACCAAATCTAGCCCAATAAATTCCCATGACCAACAGAAAATACTGGGTTTGGTAGGCATTGACCTTGAGTCTTGGAGTTGTAGTTCACCTACACCCAGAGAGCACTGCGGACTCAAACAATGATGGATCTGGACCAAACTTGGCACGGATACTCAATATGCCCAAATGTGAACACTGTTAGAGTTTGGGGAAAATAGACCTTGACATTTGGGAGTTGTAGTTGCTGGGATTTATAGTTCACCTACAATCAAAGAGCATTCTGAACCCACCAACAATAGAATTGGGCCAAACCCCCTACACAGGACTCCTACGACCAACAGAAAATACTGTGTTTTCCTATGGTCTTTGGCGACCCCTCTGACACCCCCTCGCGAACCCCCTCTTGCTTCCTGATTTTATGAACACAGAGTCAGGGTCTTTTGACTGCAAACGTATATTTTGTGGAGCATGCAAAAGAAACCTTACCATGGAGTTGATATTTCTGCACATTGCAAGCTAGGAATTAAATGCAAATGACTGCTGTTTGCAGATCAAAGATACCACAGGATTGTTTGGATCAAATATTTTTCCTTACAGGATATGTGCGCAGTTTGCTAGTGTTGCAAGGACCCTAATAATCACACTCTGAAGGAAATACAAAAATGCAGGCCACCATGTTGATTCATAATAACCAACAATGGCTGCTTGTTTGCACATGAGAATTATATTGTACGTTTTTACACCCACATAGTGTTTTTCAACCTTTTTTGAGCCGCGGCACATTTTTTACATTTACAAAATCCTGGGGCACACCACCAACCAAAATGACACAAAATGACACTCTAACACAGTAATACATATAGTTAATATGTTTTTAAATGTATTTATACACTCAGTGTGAAACCTGGACCTGTTTCAGTGAACACAACATAGATATCCTGGCAGGAATGACAGAAAGACACAAACTTCCCACACAGAACTCCCATAACCAAGAGAAAATACTATAAGAGTTTGGTGGGCATTGACCTTGGGTTTTGGAGTTGTAGTTCATCTATATCCAGAGAGCACTGTGGACTGAAACAATGTTGGATCAGGACCAAACTTGGCATGAATACTCAAGATGGCCAAATGTGAACACAGATGGAGTTTGGGGAAAATAGACCTTGACATTTGGGAGTTACCGTTTCTGGGATTTATAGTTAACACACAATCAAAGAGCATCCTGAACTCTTGCAACAATGGAATTGAACCAAACTTGGCATATTGAACTCTCATTACCAACAGAAAGTACTGAAAGGGTTTGCTTGGGAATTGACCTTCAGTTTGGAAATTGTAGTTCACCTACACCCAGAGAGCACTGGGGACTCAAACAATGTCATGTTATGTTGTTGTTTGTTTTCTATCCAGAATCACAATGTTGGAAGGAGGCTCACCACTTTAAGATCCCTAAAACAGGCATGGGGAAACTTCGGCCCTCTGGGTGTTTTGGACTTCAACTCCCACCATTCCTAACAGCCTGAGGCCCTTTCCTGATTAAATGGCTTGGGGGGGGGGGGGAGGAAAAGGGCCTGAGGCTGCTAGGAATAGTGGGAGTTGGAGTCCAAAACACCTGGAAGGTCCAAGTTTGCCCATGCCAGCTTTTGACAGAGACCTCTTCCTCCCCCCTTCCCCTTTGCGCCCTTTCTTCCTCCTCCTGCCGAACACTTACTTTTTCTTCTATACTGCCGCTTCTGTCACCATTTTGATTTGAGGGGGCAGCGTGAGCATGTTCAGGAGGGGAGGGGGAGGGAGGAAGACGTGACCCGTGCGGGTGCTACTGCGCAGACTCGCCCCAGAGCAAAGCGAGGCAAAGTGAGCAGAGCGAGGGAAGGGAGCCCGAGTGGAGAAGAAAAAGTGTTCGGCAGGAGGGGGGGGGAGGGTATTGGAGATTCCAATTTCCCACGGCACACGGCACACCTGATGATCACTCATGGCACACTGGTTGGGAAACACTGCACATGTCCCACTCACATGAATAAGCAGCAGCTGCAATATATCACCCCATTTAATAGGTTCAGAAGTCAATCTTAATCAGGCATGGGCAAACTTTGCCCTCCAGGTGTTTTGGACTTCAACTCCCACAATTCCTAACAGCTGTGATCTTAATGATCTGGCGAAGGAGAGCGAAGAGCAGTGGTTTCCAAACTTTGATCTTCCAGATGTTTTAGTCTCTAGTTTCCATAATTCCTGACTGTTGGCCAAATCTTGGGCTTCTGGGAATTGAAGTCCAAAACATACAGAAGATCAAAGTTTGGGAATCACTGTATGTTGGATAATGCTGGGAATAAGACACAGAAAGAAAAGGATGCCACCGTCATCAGATCACAGTTCAATATTTTTCAGAACTTCTTTTCATAGCATCAAGCAGAAATCCTTTATCTTCGCGGGAACAAGTCAGTTTTAGCACATTGTCATCACTGGGGGAAAGTAGGTCTTTATAAAGCTAATGAGCCTTATTCTAAGGACGATGCATCTTAGAATACAGCAAGAATCCACAATTATATATTATCCACAGGGAAATTCATTTTCCCCGCAGTCGTTGTGAGAAGTACAATTGGCCCTCCGCACCTTCTGATTCTGCTTTCACAGATTCAACTGTTTCTCTACTCTAGAGAAGGCACTCATCTGCAGTCACACGTGCTTTCTGGGCCTGCAGGCCACACACACACTCTTTCCAAGGCAAGGAGACAAGTTCTGTTTCAGAGGAGACGCTCGGCTGCAGGCAGGCGCATGCGCTTTCTGGGTCCGAATGCCACACACGCACTCTTTCCAAGGCAAGGAGACAAGTTCTGTTTCAGAGAAGATGCTCGGCTGCAGGGAGGTACACGCACTTTCTGGGCCTGCATACCACACACACACACTTTCCAAGGCAAGGAGGCAAGTTCTGTTTCAGAGGAGACGCTCGGCTGCAGGCAGGCGCATGCGCTTTCTGGGTCCAAATGCCACACACGCACTCTTTCCAAGGCAAGGAGACAAGTTCTGTTTCAGAGAAGATGCTTGGCTGCAGGTAGGCGCATGCACTTTCTGGGCCTGCATGCCACACACACACTCTTTCCAAGGCAAGGAGGCAAGTTCTGTTTCAGAGGAGACGCTCGGCTACAGGCAGGCGCATGCGCTTTCTGGGTCCGAATGCCACACACGCACTCTTTCCAAGGCAAGGAGACAAGTTCTGTTTCAGAGAAGATGCTCGGCTGCAGGTAGGCGCATGCACTTTCTGGGCCTGCATGCCACACACACACACTTTCCAAGGCAAGGAGACAAGTTCTGTTTCAGAGGAGATGCTCGGCTGCAGGTAGGCGCATGCGCGTTCTGGGCCTGCATGCCACACAGGCACTCTTTCCAAGGCAAGGAGACAAGTTCTGTTTTAGAGAAGATGCTCGGCTGCAGGGAGGTACACGCACTTTCTGGGCCTGCATACCACACACACACACTTTCCAAGGCAAGGAGGCAAGTTCTGTTTCAGAGGAGACGCTCGGCTGCAGGCAGGCGCATGCTTTCTGGGTCCAAATGCCACACCATGCCACACACACACACACTCTTTCCAAGGCAAGGAGGCAAGTTCTGTTTCAGAGGAGATGCTCAGCTGCAGGCAGGTGCGTGCTTTCTGGGCCTGCATGCCACACACACACACTCTTTCCAAGGCAAGGAGGCAAGTTCTGTTTCAGAGGAGATGCTCGGCTGCAGGTAGGCGCATGCGCGTTCTGGGCCTGCATGCCACACACGCTCTTTCCAAGGCAAGGAGGCAAGTTCCGTTTCAGAGGAGACACTCGGGTGCAAGCAGGTGTGTGCTTTCTTGGCCTGCACACCACAGACGCACTCTTTCTAAGGCAAGGAGGCTGCTCATGAAAAGCAGATCAGGAACCAGGATTAGCTTTTGTGTCAAGCTGATTTTCGTACTGGGAGGAGGCTTCCTGTTATGTGCTCCAGAATGTAACAGAAGTAATGAAGGAACGGATGTAACAAAGGAAAATGGATCCATGCACAACTCTAATATTCATGTTAAAATGATGTGGAAGTTCCACATACAAATCTAGTTACAGGATTCTTATGTGGCCAGACAGAAAAATTAGCCCAGAGATGTGATGGTTAATAAGATCCTAGACTCATGATCTGCTTCTGTGGGAATATTGCCTGAACAAGTTGACAATACAAGTAACCAAACAAAAAGTGATGACAGGAGCTGGAGACAGAGATAAGAAAGTGGGGTGGAGTTGTGGGGAAAGAATGGTCTGGAACAAATATAGGTCAAAATGCGAATGATGGAAAGTTTCCCCAAAGCCCTAAGTTTTATCTGGTCAATCAGAATGCAAGCCTGAAAACTGATCAAAGCCTTTGCAAGCAGAGGTGGCTGGGAAGGAGGGACGTTTGCCAGTAGGTAGCCAGAAGGCTTTGGGATATCGCTTTATGGATGTCAGAATAAGTTCAGAGAAAAAGCATCTAAGAGTCTCATGACTCATAATAGATACCATAACTCAAGATGCATGACAGTCTCATGAGAACTGCATAACTTAGAACCGGAGTTTGAGAGTGCATGTTTGAAAACACTCTACTTGCAGAAGGAAAATATAGTATAATGAGATAAGGGTACAGTTAGGTGACCCATGGCTGATGCTATACGGCAAAGAAGCATTCCAGTTATTTCACTGATGCGGTCCAGCTTCTGCTCTCAGCCAAAAGTAGAACTTAGCTCTTGAGCAACTGATTCAATCTAATTCAACCCCTATAGCTGGCTTTATGCGGTCCCTGGACCAGCAGAAAACTGAAGACAATATAGAAGATGGATTCCCAAAAGTTGTATAGCGTAGAAACAAAGAAAATCAAAGTGTGACCCATCACCCCTTGAAATAGAGTCATTTAAAATGGCCACAGATAGTGAGATCCGAGCAGCAGATATCAAAAACTGAAGTGCAGATACCGATTCCTAATAAGTGGCTACGGGTACCAGCGACTGGCTGTTCTGTGAGTCTGTGTGCGAGTGAAGTTCCAATGTTCCAAAAAAAGCTCACCAAGTTGAAGAAGGAGTCACCAAGGTAGTTTATTGAGTCAGCTGAAGTGATGCCAGCCAGTGGTATTCCGCCAAAGTAAACAGAGATACCGTACATAGCAAAAACAGACATTTATATATACTGTACCCCTTTGAAATTCCCGCTTCCACCCAGCTGGACCCGGCTTCACCATGATTGGCTGGGCTCCAATGACATCAGGAAGGATTCCCTGCAGAGGCAGGACTGTGGCACCTGCTGGCCAATGGGAAAGTGTTCCCCACTCTCGATGCAGATTCCTGTTCTCCAATGGCTGACAGAGGCCAGGCAGTCCAGAAGACAAAAGTGCTGAAATGAGTTAGGAATGAATTAACACAGCGTTTCTTGAGTTCGGGATTCCGGGGGAGGGGGGGGGGTCATGAGAGGGTGTCAGAGGGGTCACCAAGGGCCATAGGAAAACACAGTATTTTCTGTTGGTCATGGGGGTCCTGTGTGGGAAGTTTGGCCCAAGTGTATTGTTGGTGAAGTTCAGAATGCTCTTTGATTGTATGTGAACTATAAATCCCAGCAACTACAACTCCCAAATGTCAAGATTGATTTTTCTACAAACTCCACCAGTGTTCACATTTGGGCATATTGAGTGTTCATGCCAACTTTGGTCCAGTTCCATCATTGTTTGAGTCGACAGTGCTCTCTGGACATAGGTGAACTACAATTCCAAAGCTCACGGTCAATGTCCTCCAAACCCAGGGCTGTAGCCAAGAGTTTGATTTGGGGAGCCGGGGGGTTAGTTTGATGGGGGGCGAGTCTGAGTGAGAGAGGGTCTACTCTAGCAAATCTTTTGTATCATTATCCCAATAGCCCCATGCATATGGGGTATATTGAGCATAGTGATGAGATCATGATATGAATACACATAACAGTTTAAATAATGTACCAGTAAGGCCTTTTCATGGATCACCCCCCCCCCCTTGACCAAACCCTTCCAGTATTTTCTGTTGGTCATGGGAGCTTTGTGAGCCAAGTTTAGTTCAATTCCATCATTGGTGAAGTTCAGAATGCTCTTTGATTGTACGTGAACTATAAATCCCAGCAACTACAACTCCCAAATGACAAAATCAATCCCCCCAACCCCATCAGTATTCAGATTTGGGTGTATCGGGTTTTTGTGCCAAATTTGGTCCATTGAATGAAAATACTGTACATCCTGCATATCAGATATTTACATTCGATTCATAACAGTAGCAAGATTACAGTTGTGTAGTAGCCACGAAAATAATTTTTGGTTGGGGGTCACCACAACATGAGGAACTTTATTAAGGAGTCACAGCATCAGGAAGGTTGACAAACAGTGGATTAACAGGTCCCACCAAGGGACAAACAAAGAGGGCCACCAGGTCCCATGAGTCTTTATTGAGAAGAAAATTGCATTCCCCTTTTTGCACTATGAGAACTAGACAAGCAGATTATCAGCACTGAAAAGGCATGCCTTCTCTAATCCCAGCCTTCATATCTTTTATTTATTTATTTATTTACAACATGTATATGCCGCCCTTCTCACCCCGAAGGGGACTCAGAGCGGCTTACAAGTCATATGTATATACAGCATACTACATAATATTAGCATAGTACTAATACACAAGTCATAATATATTGTTGCTGGGGAGAGATTATACATTTTCTCACTCTGAAATGGCCGATAACATGTCAAAAGTATTAAGGAAAGTCACTAATACAAATAATTATTTTATATAGCACTGGTTAGCTGTTAACTGCATTCATAACCAAAATGCATGGCTGACAGATTCATATTCAGCCCGGAAAGAATGCATTTCTTTGGCTGGAGCTACACTGCGCTATATCCCAGGACCGGATCCCAAACTATCTGCTTTGAACTGGATCATATGAGTCTACGCTACTAGATAACCTGGAATCGGGTCCTGGAATACAGCACAGTGTAGATCCAGCCTTGGACTAGTCCTTTTATGGATTGGATTTATATTGGTTCGAAACAGGGAAGACCGCAGAATGTTTCAAGCCAGCCTATGTAAAAAAATATTCCATATTCATTTTGCATTTGGAAAAAAAAGTGTCCTTGAAAAATTGATTCCGCCTTCGCCCGTCTACACATTGCAATTTGCATTTCAAGCCATTTAAAACATTTAAATATATTATTAAATGGAGTTCAATTATTTACAGGATCATTAAAATGTGCATAAAAATTTATGCCAGGCTAGGCAAATGATTACGTACCCCTCCGACAGCAAAAATCTTGCTCCGATTAATGAGGAGAGATCCAATGCAGGCAGTCATATTTCCATAACTGCCTTTGAGTTGGGCACTGGCTCACAAACAGATGAGCGTTATCTGATTTCTTAGGGCTTGGCAATTGGCTAGCAGTGGAGTGAAATCATGGAAGGGAGAAAAGGTGATACAAGAAAGATACAGGAAAGAGTGTTTGTTGAGCTGTCAGTTATCACTGGTTGGGTGAAGTGGTTTGAGTACAAGAAACACAAGGGGAAAAAAACAATCATTCACTGGTACAGGTGGTAGTCCATATGTATAAACATACAATCGGTACATCCGTATAATGAGGAAAGCCTCCAGTTCACTACCAATATCTCCGTGTGGGCTCCGTTTGATAGGCGAAAAAGCTCCCCTTGGTCAGAGGACGCCCTAAGGCTTGATTTGCCACGCATTGTCGTTGATATCTTCCCTTTTGGGATGCCTCTTCAAACCCATTATCACCTTGACAAAGCTGCTGAGACAGCGAAACAGGATCGGGCCCACTTACATATTCCTGTCGGCCCCCCTTCTCCCCTCTACATTGACCCAGATTACATACATGTTTCTTGGTATTTGCACGCATAGCCGTGGGGTTACCAATCTGATTTTGCATTACTTTTGTGTCCATGGTTAACCTTACCATGCCGGTGTACATGGAATTATTAATTATCACTTGTGTTTGATAACCCACATTTGGGTTTGGGGAAAATAGACCTTGACATTTGGGAGCTGTAGTTGCTGATAGATTTGGGCCAAACTTCCCATACAGAACCTCCATGACCAACAGAAACGACTGTGTTTTCTGATGGTCTTTGGCAACTTCTTTGACACCCCCTTGCGACCCCCAGGTTGCTATATGACATCCAGAGGTGATGCAATGGGAACAATAAAGGATTGGCAGTCTTGTTGGAAATCTTATGCTGTGTATTTCTAAATAATGCACGTGTTGTAACATGTACCATGTTATCCTCCGCCTGCTCCGCCGTTGAGGTCTTTGGGTCTTCGGATTGTGCTTGCTCTGGAACCTCACTCTTGGGAGTGGACGACTCCAGTCGTTGCACCCGCAGGTTCATTGGAACACACAAGCCCCTTAGAACCAAACCCCAACATTTATATAGACCGCCTTGGGGGCATATAAATGTGCCCCCTAAGGCAGTGTTTCCCAACCTTTTTTGAGCCGCGGCACACTTTTAACATTAAAAAAATCCGGGGGCACACCACCAACCAAAATGACACAAAATGACAGTCTAACACAGTAAAGAATGGCTGGGGTTTGTTGGCCCGCTGGGAGCAGGTGCTGGGAGTGCCGAAGTCGGGGAGGGGGCAGAGCCAGGCTGCGCCATGCCTCGCCCCCTACCCCCGGCTTCACCTCTTCCAGCAGCTTCTCCAGCCTTGAGGGGCAGTGCCAAGCCAGCGGTGCCAGAGCCAGCACAATGCTGGCTTGGCACTGTCCCCTCAAGGCTGGAGCAGCTGCTGGGAGTGCCGGGGCGGGGGGGCAGAGCCAGGCCGCACCATGCCCCGTCCCTCCCCCAGCTTCAGCTCTCCTACAGGCTGCGCCATGCCCCACCCCTCCCCCCAGCTTCAGCTCTCCTATAGGCCGCACCATGCCCCGCCCCATGCCCCTCCCCCTCCCCCCAGCTTCAGCTCTCCTACAGGCCGCACCATGCCCCGCCCCTCCCCCTCCCCCCGCTTCAGCTCTCCTACAGGCCGCAACAAGCCCCGCCCCTCCCCTCTCCCTCCCCAGCTTCAGCTCTCCTACAGGCCGCACCATGCCCCGCCCCCCCCCCCCCCCCCCAGCTTCAGCTCTCCTACAGGCCGCACCATGCCCCGCCCCCTCCCCCAGCTTTAGCTCTCCTACAGAGGAGGAGCATGAGCGGTGGACGGGCTTCAGTGGGCGGGGCTCCTCCACGCGGCTTCAGCGAGCGAGGGGCAAGAGTCATGGTGGGAGTCATGGCGGATTGGAGGCTGGCTGGGGAAACGGCCGAAGGAGGCGGCGCCCCGGTCCCTTCTTTTTCTTCGCCACTGCCCGCCCCTTCCTCCGCCTCCCCCAAGCAGCAGGAGTTCGGCAGGAGGGGGGAAGGGGGGCAGAGAGCTTTTCTCATGGCACAGCAGGAGGTCCGTCACGGCACACTAGTGTGCCACGGCACACTGGTTGAGAAAGACTGCCCTAAGGGATCGCCTAAGTAAGTAAGTAAGTAATGCAAATGTTATTAGCAACAGTATGAGAGTCTCCGGGGCATCTCTCATCCAAAATAAACTTCCTATGGTCCTTGTTATGGTTGGTGATGAGAGAAGTCTGTAATTCTGGCCTTTTACTCTCTTCTCTCTTGTTTACTTTTGAATTTAATACCTTCAAATAACGATATACAGTATTTCAAATACCGATCGTAGCAATGACCCAAATCTACCCAGTGAATTAAACTGCAGAGAGCCTATTTCCTCACTTTCGGAAGTTAAAATGTAATCTCATCTTATTCTTGATAGGCTTATTGCAAAGAAATCGAACTGCGACTCAGAAGTTCTCACCTGCGCCACCGTGATGAATAATAAAAGACTTCATGGCTCTCATTTCCAAAGTTTAGGCTTGACATATATATTGCAAAGTGCTGATGATGACTTCCTTTGGAATCATCATGAGCTTTTTGTGAAGAAAGGAAAAATCCCGTTAACCGGAGGACCATTTACATTAATAGCCTATTGACCTTCTTGCTGGAAGAAAACGAAAGATACAAAATGGTAGCTTGAAAACAGATATACAGACTATACAACAACTACAGAGATATCCGAAAACTGGATAAAAATGCAGTTTCGGTGGTATCTTTACCCAGCAAAAATAGCTAAATTCAACACAAAAAAAATATCCTCAAATAGGTGCTGAAAATGCAGCAAAGAAATAGGAACGTTCCTGCACCAGTGGTGGAAATGCAAACGTGTTATTAAATATTGGAAAGCTATACACACAGAAATCCAAAAAAATTTGAAAATAAAATTTGACCTGGACCCACAGAACTATCTACTCGGGATTACCAATAGGGCTTTCAATCACAACCAAGACAAAATATTCTTTATACAGAATAATCCTGGCTAGACACTGGAAGAGAAATACTTTACTGAATTTGGAAGAATGGACACTGAAAATAATGGCTATGATTTATTTATTTATTTTTATTTTATTTATTGGGGCTTCTTCGCCGCCGACTCCCGGGGGCTCGCGGCGGCTCACAAAGCCAATGGCACAGCACCAAAGGGTTAAAACAGATGGACTCTTTATCACAGAAGATAAACAATAAAAGAGATAAAACGGACTGGTCAGATTTCAGGATATATATGCAGAATAAAGGAAACAAAATGCTGATAGATCTGAATGAAATAAAAGCTGAGTCACATCAAGGTTTTTTTAAAAAAAATTGGTCCGTGAATTGCGCCCCCCTTGGCTTGCGCCACCTAGGTTATATTTAACTTTTTAAGAAAATGGACTACAATATGATGCTGGGGCTACCCTCGGGAAGTTATTTTTAAAACTTCTATCTGTTTCCCCGCCTCCCACCCCCAGTTCCTTCCCCCTGATCGCCACCAAATTCCCACTCACCACCCACATACCCCTCCCTATTCCTCATCCCTCTAACCCACCTCTCCCCTCTCTCTTTCTTACTCTTTGCTGGGAACATCGAGATATATATATATATATATATATATATATATATATATGTCTGTCTGTCTGTCTGTCTGTCTGTATGTATGTATGTATGTATGTATGTATATTCATAATTTTCTGAAAACCTAATAAATATCATACAAAAAAAAAGAAAACAGATATACAGACCTTTGCATGCAATGGATAATTTTTATGTTTTGGGATGAGTTTTTACAGGTTTGGTTTCGGTGGAGTTCTCTTAATTGGTTTCATCATGTAATGTGGTTTATACTAACTGATGCACATTATGGACCTATTTCAGGGTGTTCCTCAATTTTGCTTATCCCGATTTAAGGCATCTAAATTTGCCTGCCTGTGCGCATTTGAATTGTGCACCATTTAAACACTGCATCTTCCAAACACCTTCAATCCATTGTCAAAGGCTTGAAGGTGCCAGCCACAGATGCAGGCAAAACATCAGGAGAAAGTGCTGCTAGAACACGGCCATACCGCATGGAAACCACACAGCACCCCAGTCTTCAATCCACATTAAGTGGCCAGTGCAGATGTGTCCTGAAACACAGAAGAGTTCAAATTCCCAAGACGTTACACTTGCAGATAAAGACATCACTTTGCTTGCAACATTCAGGAGGAAACAATTAAAAAAACTCTGTCTCTTCTTCGTCAATAGGGCACTTACATTTGTTATGAGAAGGCAGATCGATGTATTGACTGGGTCAGGTTCTGGATTACGCCATAGACTAACCATTCAAAAAATGTGCCTATAAGAGCTGGAGTCAAAAGAAATAAAATAAGTATCCCTACATGGCAACATCAAGGATTGTTTTTCATGTCAAGAGCAGCTTGAGAAACTGCAAGTCGCTTCTGTGTGAGAGAATTGGCTGTCTGCAAGGACGTTGCCCAAGGAATGCCCAAATGTGTTACCATCCTGTGGGAGGGTTCTCTCATGGCCCCGCATGGGAAGCTGGAGCTGACAGACAGGAGCTCACCCCACTCCCCGGATTCAAACCACCGACCTTTTGGTCAGCAGTCCTGCCAGCTGTGAACTATCCCAGCTCCGTCTGCTGGTTGGGGGAATGTAGCCCTAAATGATTTCCTGTTGTGAGGTAGGATTCAGTAGCGGAATCCTCCCACAAATAAAAATAACACAACAGTCACAAGGCAAAGCTTTCCCAAATGCAACCCTTTCCCCCAGGGCAGGAATCATAACTGGATTACACAGCTGACTTGGTCCATATTACTAAACCAGTTCAGTCTCCATTTCCACCAGGAGGAAAGTTTTGGTAAAGCTAAAGAACCTTGTAATCAGTTTGGCTTCCGATTCCTTGTTAACATCAGGGTGCCAGGGACATGTCTGCAATACAGACAAAGGTGAAGGACTGCCAGGCCCAGCATCTAAGTCAGTAGCAGGCAGGGAACGACAACAACCGCAGCCTGACACTGAGAAAGCTAACCTTGCAGCGCAGGACCAAGTGCCTCATCACACTAGAGAAAAAATGCATTTAAAATCTGGTTTCTGCCTCCTGCAGAATTCTGGGGTTTGTAATTTAGGGAGGAGCCTTTAACAGCCTCCCTAAACTACAAACCCCAGAATTCTGCAGGAGGCAGAAACTGGACCTTAAGTGGATTTTTTTAACCTCTAGTGCAGTGTTTCCCAACCAGTGTGCCGGGGCACACTAGTGTGCCGTGAGCGATCATCAGGTGTGCCGTGGGAAATTGGAACCTCCAATACCCTTTCTTCCCCCTCCTACCGAACACTTTTTCTTCTCCACTAGGGCTCCTTTCTTCCCAGCCTCACTCTGCTCGCTTTGCTCTGGGGCTCTATAAATCCCAGAAACTGTAACTCCCTAATGTCAAGGTCTATTTTCCCCAAACTCCATCTGTGTTCACATTTGGGCATATTGAGTATTCATGCCAAGTTTGGTCCTGATCCAACATTGTTTCAGTCCACAGTGTTCTCTGGATATAGGTGAACTACAACTCCAAAACCCAAGGTCAATGCCCACCAAACTCTTATAGTATTTTCTCTTGGTTATGGGAGTTCTGTGTGGGAAGTTTGTGTCTTTCTGCCATTCCTGCCAGGATATCTATGTTGTGTTCATCGAAACAGGTCCAGGTTTTACACTGAGTGTATAAATACATTTAAAAACATATTAACTATATGTATTACTGTGTTAGAGTGTCATTTTGTGTCATTTTGGTTGGTGGTGTGCCCCAGAATTTTGTAAATGTAAAAAATGTGCCGCAGCTCAAAAAAAGTTGAAAAACACTGCTCTAGTGTGATGCAAGTGATTCAGGCAAGTGGGAGTCCTGAGTTAACTCAGGTTCAGGAGAGCAATGAGGCAGAGTTAAGTATCCCAGAAAGACTGCAACTGAGAACTTATGCTATTCAGCTGCACAGATCCACCTGGCTGGCCCAGAGAAGGGCCAACAGGTGAGAGCATTTGTGCTCTGAGGCATAAAGAGTAGCAGTTTGGATTTGGTCTTTGTTGGGAGCAACATTTGGAGCTCTGTCTGATGACATAGTGTGCTTTGGACCTTGGCTTATGCATAGACATGGATGTTTTGGTGAGGACCTTTGGAATGGACTACTGACTATGTCTTTTGAAATACCCCTACATTGTTGTTTGGATCTGCATTGGCTTGGATCCTGGACTGGCTGAATAGTAAGTGACTATATTTATATTGAGAGACACTGTGCAGGGTTGCGACGCAGGACCAAAACATGAAAATCTGTCTTGTTAGGAGTTACTTGCTTAGAAATTTTTTGCATTACTTTGTCAGTTTGGTTCTTGGAGAAGACATGGATGAATTGGCGAGTTGAATTTTCCTCCGTTAATAACCTGCTTGCACACTTCACATACCTATTCCTCCAAAGGGGAAATGGCTAATGCTTATAAACTTTGATGTTCTATATTTACTTCTGTACTATATATCTCTTCTATTGGCCTTGCTTAGAGGTTAGCCAGCCATTGACTTGCTAGTCAGATTGTTTGAGGAGGATTGTGTGGCGGAATGAAAATCATGTGTAGTTCAAATATTTACCAATCCACACACTGTCTTGCTAGAGAAAATATATTTATTTTATTTTAATTTACACCATTTATATTCCGCCCTTCTCACCCCATGGGGGACTCAGGGCGGATAACAATGTACATATACAGGCAAACATTCAATGCCATAGACACACAACATATATAGACAGAGACACTCGGAGGCTATTTAACATTCCAGCTTCTGGCCACCAGGGGAGCTGTTGCATTCCTTCATTCTTTGCATACTTCCTGGAGATTTTATAGCCTCATAAATCAGTTAAATTAGCCTCCCCACAACGTGGTACCTATATTTCCTACTTGACAGATGCAACTGTCTTTCAGGTTGCAAAGGTCGATAACAAACTACACAATTTGGTCGAGAGCTCACCCCGACCGGGACAGGCTTCGAACTCATGACATTCCAGTCAGTAGTGATCTTAATGCAGCTGACTCCCAGCCTGCTGCGCCACAGTCCCAGTGTCATATGTTATATGATATGCCATGCAGATGATCAGTAAAGAATAAGGTGTTTACTCTTTGTTATGCAGAGCAACATATATAGTTATGTGAACAGTTGCATTGACTCACACAATGTCCTTTGGTATCCATGTAAAAGATTTTCTTCCAGCAGCCCAGAAGCAAACTGTCTTGGTAAGCTCCTGCACAGAAAACCTAAAAATGTGACTGTTGCAAAAACTCCCAGGCTCAGCTAGCTTCGGGTGTAGCCCAATCAATCAGCTTTGTGCTTTGCATTTTCCGGTTAACACACTTGCCAACTAATTTTTACATGCTCCAACAAATTGTTCCATTAGGATTTTGGTTGTACTATTGACTGGAAAGGGGGAGAGATGGTCCCAGTCAGCAGAAGTCATGGAACGATTTTCAACCAGATACCATCTGTCACCCATCAACCACCAAAAAGATTACACTATGTAACATAATTTTTGTTCCTAGGTTATAAAATTCCTAAATTTCCGCTTTGAGTACCCCCAGGAGTGAGAAAGGCAGTATATAAATACTGTAAATAAATAATCATAAAAACATTGAAAATTGCCAAAACTTTGTTTGTGTGGGTGCCATAGCTGTTGCACTCTAGTTGTGGATCACCTTTTCACCCAGCACCACACAGAGTCCAGAATTACCGTATTTTCTGGCGTATAAGACTACCCAAGAAAATCTTCTCAAAAGTCAGGGGTTGTCTTATACGCCGGGAGTTGTCTTACAGAGCGGGTACTGAAACTTCCAATCCGGATAGGAGAATCTGTGGTTGCCGCATATGGTGGGGTGGGGTGCTCAAAAATGGCAGTGGCCGTGCTCCTGCCATATGCAGCGACTGTATGAAAGCATTAAGGACGGCGCTGTACAAGTACGGTAGAAGAAAATCAATTCAGCATGATTTGTGGACTTAATGCGGTCCCGATGGTGAGGTGAAGGAGCACCTCACCGGGAAGGTGTAAGTGAAGGGCGGAGGATGGGCAGGAGATGTCACTGCCATGGTTCATTATTGGCTGCTATTTCCCAACTGATGTCAGGTGGTGCTATACCGGCTAAACAGTATAATTTCTCCAGTGGTGTTGGGCGTAGACATCCTGTGATAATGTGGCCTGTCTCTTTAAGAGCCACATCCACCATTTTATCGTGGTGAGGTGTGTTCCACACTGGGCATGCGTACTCAGCAGCAGAGTAGCAAAGCGCAAGGGCAGATGTCTTCACTGTACCTTCACCAGCGCCTCCTTGTTGTTAGGGAGAGGCTTGCGTACCCGAATGAAGTTGCTATGCTGTGCTGGTGGTGGCATAATAGCCACTGGTAGGGCCTCCAATGCCAGACAGGTCACAACCGAAGGGTCTGACAAAGAGTGTCAAGGGGCAGGATGGGCTCTCTAGCCCAGTGTTTCTCAACCAGTGTGCTGAGGCACACTAGTGTGCCATGAGCGATCATCAGGTGTGCCGTGGGAAATTGGAGCCTCCAGAAAAGAGGGGGGGGGGGGGAGAGTCTAGTGTGTTGAAGTATAAAACCCCAAGAAACCTATCTCGATAAAGGCACAAAATTACAAACACCCCCCTCCCCACCCATTGTCTACTTGGTCTCTCCCTCTCCATGCATTGGGAAGATCCGCCTCCCTTTCCCCAAGTACAGACCTCCTCTTGCCTCCTGGGGGTTCTGTGTGGGAAGTTTGGCCCAGTTCTATCATTGGTGGGGTTCAGAATGCTCTTTGATTGTAGGGGAACTATAAATCCCAGCAACTACAACTCCCAAATGTCAACGTCTATTTCCCCTGAACTCCATCTGCGTTCATATTTCGGCATATTGAATATTCATGCCAAGTTTGGTCCTGATTCAACATTGTTTGAATCCACAGTGCTCTCTGGAGATAGGTGAACTACAACTCCAAAACTCAAGGTCAATGCCCACCAAACTCTTATAGCATTTTCTCTTGGTTATGGGAGTTCTGTGTGGAAAGTTTGTGTCTTTCTGCCATTCCTGCCAAGATATCTATGTTGAGTTCATCGAAACTGGTCCAGGTTTCACACTGAGTGTATAAATACATTTAAAAAACATACTAACTATATGTATTACTGTGTTAAGAGTGTCATTTTGTGTCATTTTGGTTGGTGGTGTGCCCCAGGATTTTGCAAATGTAAAAAGTGTGCCGCGGCTCAAAAACGGTTGGGAAACACTGCTCTAGCCTTTTGGGAACCATCCTAGGAGAAGGAAAACTCTAATTTCAAACCGGGGCAGATGGTGCTCGTCTAACCCTGTCAGGTCAACCATCTAGAGCAGTGTTTCCCAACCTTTTTTGAGCCGCGGCACACTTTTTACATTTGCAAAATCCTGGGGCACACCACCAACCAAAATGACACAAAAATGACACTCTAACACAGTAAAGAACAGCTGGGGATGGTGGCCTGCTGGTAGCAGCTGCTGGGAGTGCCGAAGATGGGGAGGGGTGGAGCCAGGCTGCACCATGCCCCGCCCCTACCCCGGCTTCACCTCTCCCAGCAGCTGCTCCAGCCTTGAGGGGCAGTGCCAAGCCAGCGGTGCCAGAGCCAGCACAATGCTGGCTTGGCACTGTCCCCTCAAGGCTGGAGCAGCTGCTGGGAGTGCCGAAGCCGGGGGAGGGGGCAGAGCCAGGCCATGCCATGCCCTGCCCCCTCCCCCAGCTTCAGCTCTCCTACAGGCCGGGCCATGCTCTGCCCCCTCCCCCCAGCTTCAGCTCTCCTACAGAGAAGGAGCATGAGCGGTGGACGGGCTTCAGTGGGCAGGGCTCCTCCTCCACGCGGCTTCAGCGAGCGAGGGGTGAGAGTCATGGTGGGAGTCATGTCGGATTGGAGGCTGGCTGGGGAAACGGCCGAAGGAGGCAGCACCCCGGTCCCTTCTTTTTCTTCGCCACTACCCGGCCCTTCCTCCTCCCCCAAGCAGCAGGAGGGGGGGAGGAAGGGGGGCAGAGAACTTTTCTCGCGGCACAGCAGGAGGTCCGTCACGGCACACTAGTGTGCCATGGCACACTGGTTGAGAAAGACTGATCTAGAGAAGGAAACTCAAATTAAACCTACGACCTGAGGACCTTGCTGCCACCGTCCAAGCCTCTTAGGCCCCGGCTTTAAACCTTTGGTTTAAAGGGTGAGGCCAGTTATGTGCACGCTGCGCCCCACCAGAAAAATCCATTGCACAGGCTCGAAGGACACACCCAACCTCCTTGGTCATTAGGGTGCTTGTGGAAAGCGTGGGATGAGTCCTTCCTAAGAGTCTTCATTCGCGAAATAATGCCAGAGACCTTCACTGCACAATTAAACAGGAAATTTATTATTATTTATTTAAAACTTTTATATCTCGATCTTCTCTACCTCCGTAGAGGGACTCAGACAGGCTGACAGCAAAATTCAATGCTAACAATAGGAACACTTTAAAACATATGTATTTATTTATTATTTAAACTTGTGAGTCGCCACTCCCGGGTGGCTCGGGGCGACTTACATAAAATACAAGATTAAACAGAATAAAAACAGCATAATAACACAATAAAAACACTCAGCGCACTAAACACACAATACTATGAACACATTAGTACATCAATATGATATGCAGAGCACGGAAGGCAAGTGCCTACCCATCTTAACATTAACACCCGAAGGCCTGTCGAAACAGTAGGGTTTTGCACGCCTTCCGGAATACAACTAAGTCCGTAAGGACACGGACTCCGGGAGGAGTCCATTTAACAATCAGTTAAAAATACATATAAGATAAAATGCATATAAAACCATTCACAAGGATAAAATCATATCCAACTCAATAACTTTAGTCATAACCAGTCTCAGCCATCACTCTGCAAATGCCTCGTTCCACAACCAGGATTTCACGAGCTTCCTGAAAGTCAGGAGGGAGGGGGCAGATCTAATTTCATTCGGAAGAGAAGCCGGGGGGCCACCACAGAAAAGGCCCTGTCTCTCTCGTCCCCACCAAACGCGTCTGCGAAAGTGGTGGGACTGAGAGCAGGGCCTCTCCGGAATACCTTAACACTCTTGATGGTTCATAGTGAAGAATATGTTCGGACAGTGAAATAATACTTTCAAACCAGGAACAGAAAAAAATGCACATTTTGTTACATAGTGTTATCTCATAGCAGCAACATTTACCAATGTTGAGCATCAAGCAAGGTGTTGGAGAATCCTAAAACACTTAATTTCAGAACAGAATATATCTGAACTGAGCATTCAAGGCAACGCTACGTCCAGCAATGTGCACCGTGAAATTAAAAAGCCTAGCTTCAAACGAAGTACTCCCAATACTCATGTTTTTGTCTTTTCGTCATCACATTATAATGTCTCCTTTGATGTTGGCGCATTTGCGTCCCTTCTCCTGTAACGGTAGCACATTTCCCAGGTGAAGGGAAATGAGGAAAACCGTGACAGGCGTGGGGGACCCAATTTTCCAAGATACGTGATTGTTTTGGCGTTTTGCTAATTTTTTGTCACCACGGCTATGCTTTTTACTCACATTGTTTTACAGAGAAAAGAAAGTAGTTGCAAGGAAATCCAGACAAAAAAAATACCTTTAAGACGTAAAAGACATTATGGATTTTTCGAGCTACCCAGATTTTTGAAAATTATTATTAAAGTGCAGCCCAATGACTCTGCTTATTGTTAAAGATTGGTGTAAGACACTCGAATTAACTTTTAAAAAATAATTACAATGTAATAAAACCTGTCTTTACTGGCTCATAAATTTGCCATAGGAGTGTTCTGTGGCTCAGCATTGCTTCTCTATTGACGTTCATCCATTTCATAGGAAAGGGTTCAGAAACAGAAAAGCCCATTGCTTGTTGACATCCTTAGTCACTGAAAAAGTAAACTTCTCAGAGGATGGCAGCTAGTGATGGGCAAAGTAGCACCAGGGCCATCGCCAAAAAAAAAATTGAGGTTTTTATTTTTAGTAGCGAATCATGAAAGTAGTTCCATAACACAAAATAATTTAAATAGTATGGTTTATTCTATATTTTTATAGGTAAGGTTTTCACCTGACATTAAGTCCAGTCGTGTCCAACTCTGGACACGACTGGACTTAATGTCAGGTGAAAACCTTTACCTATATAAAATATAGAATAAACCATACTATTTAAATTATTTTGTGTTATGGAACTACTCTTCATGATTCGCTACTAAAGCCGAAGAGCCGGTTGTCCGTAGACACCTCCAAGGTCATGTGGCCATCATGGAGCGCCGTTACCTTCCCACCATAGTGGTACCTATTGATCTCACATTTGCATGCTTTCGAACTGCTAGGTTGGCAGAACTTGGGGCTAACAGCGGGAGCTCACCCCGCTCCCCAGATTCGAACCAGCAGTTTAACCCACTGCTCCACCGCGGGCTCCTTTTTATATATAGACTTAAGAAAATCAATTTAATTTTTGCTTCTCATAGACTTAGGATGGGGATTTGGTTAACCCTATTTTGGTTATAATTCTAATACAATATATAATTCATTCATTCATTCAATTAAATATTTGTTAATCGCCCTCCATCCCAGATGCTCCGGGTGATCTACATAAAGATACAGTATTAAAACAGACAATAATAAAATAAAATGGTATAATAAATTAAAATGGTATTATAATTGTTTTGGTATTATAGTAGTATTATATTTATTATATTATATGATGATTGTATTATAAATTATTATATTATATATTTTATTATTACAGTATTATATTTATTATACCATTTTCTTTTATTATATATTGTATTAGTATTATAATAGTATTATATTTATTACACCATTTTATTATATTCTATATTGTATTATAGTATTACAATATTAACACAATATATAATAAAAGAAAAGGTATAAAATAAAATGATATATATTGTTTTGGTATTGTAGTAGTATTATATTTATTATATACTAGCTTGGGGACCCGGCCCTGCCCGGGTCATTTGAGAAGTGCAGCAGGATGTAGAGTGGGTCATGGGGACTCTGTGTGCCAAGTGTAGTCTTGATCCATCATTATTGGGAGTTGCAGTGGTATCATGAAATTACTGAAGGTAGTGCAAGTCCCATCATCTCTGTGTGTCCCGTCCCCCCCAAAGTGTAGTAGGATGTAGATTGGGTCATGGGGGCTCTGTGTGCTAAGTTTGGTCTGTATTGGTGAATGGATGAGGGATGCATTGTTTTTCGGAAGTGAGGGAAGGTACTGCAAGTCCCATCATCCGTGGTCCGTCTCACAGTAAACTGCACCAGGCTGTAGAGTGGGTCATGAGGGCTCTGTGTGCCAGATTTGGTGTTGATCAGTCATTGGATTAGGTTTGTAGCAGGATTGGGAAATGAGGGAAGGTACTGCAAGTCCCATCATCCATGTTCTGTCCCCTCCAAACTTCAGTAGGCTGTAGAGTGGGTCACTGGGGCTCTGTGTGCCAAGTGTGGACTTTCTCGGTGTTTGTTGGGGGCCACAGTGGTCTGTGGGAACAGAGGGTGTAAAAGTACTACAAATCCCATCATCTATTGTCAGTCCTCCCCCAAACCTCACCAGGATGTGAAGGCAGTCATGGGGGTTATGTATGGCAAGTTTGGTCTCGATCAGTGATTGGATGAGGGTTGCAGCGGACTTGGGAAGTGAGTAGAGGCACTTCAAGTCCCATCATCCATGGCCCACCCTCCTCCGAACTGCACCAGGACGTAGAGTGGGTCATGGGGGCTGTGTGTGCTGAGTGTGGTTTGTATTGGTCCTTTTGGTGGCCTCAGTGGTCTGTGGGAACCAAAGTCTTGGAAAGTACTACAAATCCCATAATACGTGGGTCATGTCATAGGGGGGGTTATGTGTACCAAGTTTGGTGCAGGTCCATCACCCGCGTTGGTCGCTGTGGCCTGTGAAAGTGGCTGCCACATATCCGCCCTGGCCTGTGAAAGTATACCAGTGTAAAACAGAAAGGAGTAAAAAAAAATGGAAAAGGCCTGCATGGAATGGATTCTGGGATGCTGGCTTTTTTCCCCTCAGTGGGAAGAAATCCTGTTGTTTGAATGTAAAGGCCTGGATTCTGGGATGCTGGCTTTTTTCCCCTCAGTGGGAAGAAATCCTGTTGTTTGAATGTAAAGGCCTGGATTCTGGGATGCTGGCTTTTTTCCCTCAGTGGGAAGAAATCCTGTTGTTTGAATGTAAAGGCCTGGATTCTGGGATGCTGGCTTTTTCCCCTCAGTGGGAAGAAATCCTGTTGTTTGAATGTAAAGGCCTGGATTCTGGGATGCTGGCTTTTTCCCCTCAGTGGGAAGAAATCCTGTTGTTTGAATGTAAAGGCCTGGATTCTGGGATGCTGGCTTTTTCCCCTCAGTGGGAAGAAATCCTGTTGTTTAAATGTAAAGGCCTGGATTCTGGGATGCTGGCTTTTTCCCCTCAGTGGGAAGAAATCCTGTTGTTTGAATGTAAAGGCCTGGATTCTGGGTTGCTGGCTTTTTACCCTCAGTTGGAAGAAATCCTGTTTTATGAATGTAAAGGCCTGATTCTGGGTTGCTGGCTTTTTTCCCTCAGTGGGAAGAAATCCTGTTGTTTGAATGTAGAGGCCTGGATTCTGGGTTGCTGGCTAATCAGTGGCTATCAATGCCCTCTGTCTGGTGCCTTAGAATTTTGGAGTGGCGAGGCTGTCCAATCAAAGGACTTTATGCAAATAGCTGCCACATATCCGCCCTTCCGCCCTCCGCATACACACACACACATACACACATACAAACATTCCGTTTTATAAAGGTATACAGATTATATTATATTTTGTATTAGTATTTTAGTAGTATATTTATAATAATATATTAGTATATCATATTATTTTTATTTTTATGTATTTATTTATGTTATTTCTACCTTGCTCTTCTCACCCCCGCAGGGGGACTCAAGGCAGCTTACATGGCAACAATTCGATACCGTAGGGATACAATATAAAAAGATAAAAACATATGCAAAGCACAGATTAAAATACATTAATTACAATAACATTATCTACACAATCCAGAAAGCTACATCTATACAATCTATGTATTTTGCAATCTATGTATTGCACAGTTGCAATCTATGTATTGTATATTATTATATTATATTATATATTGTATTAGTATTTTAGTAGTATTGTTTGGGCTGGAAGTCAGCCTGAATAACAAGTTCTCTACCAGCCCGCACCACAGGAAGAACACCATCATCCCCACGTCAGCATAGCAAGTCCGTTCAGCAGAAAAAACATTATCAGAACTACCTTTTTTCTCCATCTGTATTTAGTACTTGACTTTGCTGACTTTAAAAGGGCACTGTCTAAACATTAAAATAAAATACATTTTATAAGACAGTACATCTTCATGATTATTATGTCAATAGTTAATGGTATAGTATAGTATGGGATACACAGCATTGTATAGTATTGGGATGCACAGCTAGGCCTATTTTAAGAGTAACTCTCAAGCA
Organism: Anolis apletophallus; assembly: GCA_030556195.1. Lineage (NCBI taxonomy): Eukaryota > Metazoa > Chordata > Lepidosauria > Squamata > Anolidae > Anolis > Anolis apletophallus. The sequence continues at coordinate 29,127,431 of JARBWK010000016.1, forward strand.
ACCAGAAACTATTTTATCCAACATGATCCAACATTCCCCTTGGGTAACGGTTAATTGGTCTACTGTACTTTGAAAAAGTCCTGTATCGCCTCTTCCTTCCAACAGGGATGCTGGCTACCCTGCGAGTTGGAATCCCCGGGCAGGCATTGCCGTGGAAACTGCAGCGCGCACCTTCCTCTGGTCAACCCCGCCCAGTCCTGTCCTGCTAGTCAAAAATAAGGGACTGGGCCTGAAAATAAGGGACACAAATTTTAGGGCCAAAATAAGGGACGTCCCTTAGAATAAGGGAGATATGAGAACCCTAGTGGGAAGTGAATTGGGTGTTTGTGTTGGCGACTGCCTCAGGCCTTTGCTTTATCCTCCTATGCCAGTTTAGAGGGTCGGAATGTTCATGTTGGCTGGCCAATAGAGGCGTTATGCAAATACTCCCTCATTGGCAGCCAATCATGTCAGAATGTAGAGGCTGGGAGATTCGTTGGCAGCCGCGGAGGACGCTGGGAAATGTAGGTTTTTTTGTATCGTTGTTTTGGGGGCCTTCTAGGTTTTGGGGAGGAAAGTTTCTTTGCTAAAAACCTTCCTTGCCTGAGGCCTATTTTTGTTGCCAAGTTTGGTGTCTCTGCCTTGTAAGGTTTCTCTGCCTAGGACGGTAGTTCCATGACGGGACCTCCTTTATATAATAGATAGATAGTACTATTATATTAGCATCCTATTATATATTTTATTAGTATTTCTTTTATTTATATTTATTTTTATAATAAGCCTCCCACAACATCCAAAACATCTGGGTAACATCCCCTGGGCAGGGTCCTTGCAGAGGGCCAATTCTCTCGCACCAGAAGCAACTTCCAGTTTGAAGATGTATTTATTTATTTTTTGGGTCGGGTCAGGAGCGACTTGAGAAACTGCAAGTCGCTTCTGGTGTGAGAGAAAATTGGCCCTCTGCTTTGATATTTCACCAGTTTGAGGATGCCTGCGGTAGGTAGCTAGCTAGGTAGGGAGACTCTCGCAGAGGTGAGAGAAACAGGTTGGAGGGGGGGGGCATGTTTCGGGTGGGCGGGGCTGGCAGCTTTGGGGAGCCACGCCCCTCAGTGGGGGGGGTGTGTTTGAGACGCCACGCCCCTCGGGGCCCCAGAAGAGAAAGGGACAATACATTAGACCTATTCTTGCTGGGCAGGTAGGAGCATCAGAGCCTCTTTTCTAGCTCTGGGAGGCGTTGTGCGTCCGTCGGGGCGCCTCGGAGAGGAAGAGGAGAAGGGGGAGAGGAAGAAGAGGAGGGGAGGAAGAGGAGGGCGAGCTAATTTGGGCGGGAGGCGGTCCGCAGGGCTGGCTCGGGCTGCTTCCTTCTTTCCTCCCTCCCTCCCTCCCCAATCCCGGCCCGCCTCGCCTCTCTTCCTTCCCTCCCTCCCTCCCTTTCTTTCGGAGCCGCTCCTCCTCTTCTTCCTCCTCCTCCTCTTCCACCTCCTCCTCTTCTTCCTTCCAGCAAGATGACAGCCGGGCGGCAGCAGCGGTGGCGTCGGCGCGGAGGGTCTTCGCTCCGGCTGGTAGGTCTCCCTCAGCCCGCAAAGACCGGGACAAAGAGCCAGAGCCGCCCTTCCCTTCCCTTCGGGTAGAGAGTCGCCCCTTGATTGACTCTCTCTACGGAGGAAAGGGAAGGCTGGCTGAGGCTCCCACCTTCTTGGCCGGGAAGGGGCGGGGGGCTCCCCTTCTTCCTCCTCCTCCTCTTCCGGAGGGGCGGGGGTCTCCCCTTCCTCCTCCTCCTCTTCTTCCAGAGGGTGGGGCCAAGGGGGCATCATCATCATCTGCCCAGCTTGCTCCCCTTGGCAAAGAAGTGTTCGCCTCCCTCTCTCCCTCGTCTTCCCAATGCTTTCTGCTCCTCAGGAATGTCCACTTGGAAGCCTGGATTCCCATCAGATTGGGTGGGACGCCCCCAGACCCATAGGGAAGGCAGCCTCCTTAGTCCAGTGTTTTCCAACCTTTTTTGAGCAGCGGCACATTTTTTACATTTACAAAATCCTAGGGCACACCACCAACCAAAATGACACAAAATGACACTCTAACACAGTAATACATATAGTTAATATGTTTTTAAATGTATTTATACACTCAGTGTGAAACCTGGGTCTGTTTTGATGGACACAACATAGATATCCTGGCAGGAATGGCCGAAAGACACAAACTTCCCACAGAGAACTCCCATAACCTAGAGAAAATACTATAAGAGTTTGGTGGGCATTGACCTTGGGTTTTGGAGTTGTGGTTCACCTATATCCAGAGAGCACTGTGGACTGAAACAATGTTGGATCAGGACCAAACTTGGCATGAATGCTCAATATGCCCAAATGTGAACACAGATGGAGTTTGGGGAAAATAGACCTTGACATTTGAGAGTTACAGTTTCTGGGATTTATAGTTAACACACAATCAAAGAGCATCATGAACTCTTGCAACAATGGAATGGAACCAAACTTGGCATATTGAACTCTCATTACCAACAGAAAGTACTGAAAGGGTTTGCTTGGGAATTGACCTTGAGTTTGGAAGTTGTAGTTCACCTACACCCAGAGAGCACTGTGGGCAGGAGGGGGAAGAAAGGGTATTGGAGGTTCCAATTTCCCACAGCACACCTGATGATCCCTCACGGCACACTAGTGTGCCACGGCACACTGGTTGGGAAACATTGCCTTAGTCAATCTCCATCGCAAGGGGGCAACAACATTCCTTATTTAAGAGTATGGTTATCGTCTCATATATATATATATATATATATATATATATATATATATATATATATATCTCTGTATATATAGTGGTCTCAGGAAGTTATTTGTGAGGGTACAAAGTTGGCCCTTATCAGAGTCCCATCGGCCATGGTCCATCCCCCCTCCAAACAGCACCTGGATGTAGAGTGGGTCATGGGGGTTCTGTGTGCCACGTTTGGTCTTGATCATTCATTGGATGAGGGTCGCAGCTGTCTCGGAAGGTGAGTGAAGGTACTGCGAGTCCCATCGGCCATGGTCCATCGCTTTGAACCAGATTATATGAGTGTGGACTCAGAAAACCCAGTTCAAAGCCGACATGGTGGGTTTTTCTGCCTGGACATTCAGGGTTATAAGCCTGTGTGGAAGGTCCCTGGGTTATGTGAGTTCCTTTGCTCATATCTGAATAAAATCCCATGCTATGTGGTTTGAACCAGATTATATGAGAGTGGACTCAGAAAACCCAGTTCAAAGCCGAGATGATGCACCAGGATGTAGAGTGGGTCTTGAGGGTTCTGTGTGCCAAGTTTGGTCTTGTTTTCTCATTGTTTGGGGTCGCAAAGGGGTCGCAAAGTGTTTTGGCCTTAAACGCCTACCATGCCTGACTGCCTCAGGCCTTTTCCTTACCCCCCCCCCCGCCACTTTAGAGCCTCGGAATGTTCGTGTTGGCGACTCCCTCAGGCCTTTGCCTTATCCCCACTCTGGCAGTTTAGAGGGTCGGAATGTTCGTGTTGGCTGGCCAATAAAGGCGTTATGCAAATACTCCCTCACTGGCAACCAATCATGTCAGAATGTAGAGGCCAGGAGTCAATCAGAACGCTGCCACATATATACAAACATACACACACACACACACATACAAACATTCCGCTTTATTATATATAGAGATAATAAACTAGCTGTGCCCTGCCATGTGTTGCTGTGGCCTATAGTAAGAATTTTCGAAGTAGAGGTAGATTATGGACTATTATGAAAAAAAGGTACCTACCTATTCCTCCCCCCCCTTTTCTTCCCCTTTCTCTCCTTTCTTCCTTCTCTTCCTCTTTCTTTCATTCCTTCTTTCATTCTTTGGTTTCATCCTTCCTTCTCTCTGTTTCCTTCCTTCCCCCCTCTTTCTCTACTTTTTCATCTCCTTTCTTCCCTCCCTGTTTCCTTCCTTCTTTCACTTTTTATTTCCTTTTCTCCTCCCTTCCTTTACCTCTTTCTTTCCTTTTTCTTTCCTTTCTACTTTCTCTTCTTCCTTCCCTTGGTACCTGTTTCTTTCCTTCCTTCCTTCCTTCCCTCCCTCCTTCTTTCCCTCCCTCCTTCTCTCTTTCCTTCCTTCCCCCTTTCTCTCCTTCATTCCTTTCCTTTTCCCCTCCCTCCTTTCATCTCTCCTTCCTTCCTGTGTGATTGGTTGCCACTGTGGTGTTATTTGCATATGGGTTCTGATTGGTCCACCTCAACATTCTAACATTTTCAAGTGGCTGTTTGTGGTAAGGCAAGGGCCTTAGTGGCATCTTCTCCTTTTTTAGGATTTGGGATTTGTCAGTTATTTTTAGTTATTTTTAGTTATTTTATTTTTGTTGGTCACACCTTGTGTTGTGAGGAGTTTTGTTGCCAAATTTGATGTGTTTTTGTCCAGTGGTTTTTTTGTTTACTTCAGCCTCGTTACGGACAGAGCATTTATGTATAGATGGAAAGATTTTTATTGATAGTACATCAAGGTTTACATTTAATAAAAGATTTCTACTATCTTAAGTTCTAGGGAAGGGCAGTCTGCGGGTCTGTTTTGGGGTTTGGGTAAACTATCTAGGGTGGATATCTAAGGGGTGGGGTAGGAGGGGGGCACGCAGGTATTGCCATCGGTATAAAAGGTTAGGGATTGGGGTTGATGACTTCCTAATCATCTTCTCCATGCATTTAAGATTCAGTTTCTAATATTCTAAATAATTCTCTCTAGAATGGCTTCTCCCCTCCTTCTGTCTCATATTATCGTCATATTATTGATCTCCCTCAAAGTGGAGTAACGTCAAAGCATCACCATAACCTAGGCAGGGGGAAAATTTGGCCCTCCAGGTGCTTTGGACTCCCGCCATTCCTAAGAGGCTACCGGAATCCAAAGCACCTGAATTTTGCCCGTGCTTGAGAGCTCAGCAATGCCTCAGCAATAGTCCCTCACAGCAGGCATGGATCTAGATGGGAATAGAATAGCTTTATTTGTCATTAGCCGTCCCCTGTCACGCGTTGCTGTGGTCCAGTCTGTGTATATGTGCTTTGTGTGTGTATACAGTGTTCCCTCACTTATTGCTGGGGTTAGGTTCCAGGACCTCCCGCAATAAGTGAAAAACTGCAATGTAGGGATGCTCTATTTATTTCAATATTTATACATTATTTTAGTAGTTATACACTATTTTAAGTCTTTATACACTTAAAATAAAGTGAAGGAAAGGAAGGAAAGGCCCTTCAAGGCTGGAGGGAAGGAGGCCTGAGGAGGGAAAGCCCCTTGGAGAGTAGTAGCGGCAAAACCCCACAAAACAGCGAAAAAATATATTTTAAATTAATATTTTTTGAAACCCGCAAAACAGCGAGTCCACAATAAGCAAACCGCAAAGTAGCGAGGGAACACTGTATGTGTGTGTGTGTGTGTGATTTTGTGCATGCATTGTAATGTAATTTTTGTTTTTTTGGCTTTTAAAGTCACTTCTGCTTTGTTTTTCAGTGTTTTTATGAGTGATGGTCACACCTAATGGGTGTCTTGTGTCCAAATTTGGTGTCAGTTCGTCCACTGGTTTCTGAGTTATGTTAATCCCACAAACGAATACTCTATTTTTATTTACATAGATTGTGCTATTTCACAGCGAAATTACCTACCTTCCCCTGCACACACCACAAAACAACACATCCATCCCTCCACACACACCATCACATCCCCCAATGCCACATCAGAGGTCAACATAGCCACAGCTCTAGGATAAAAGCTGTCCTTTTGTCTGTTTATCCTTGTCTTTGTCACCCTGTACCGCCTGCCAGATGGCAATAATTGGAGTTCTGGATTGTTGCAAGTTTTTTGGTCTGTATGGCCATGTTCCAGAAGCATTATCTCCTGACTTTTTGCCCCCATCTATGGCAGGCACCCTCAGATGTTATGAGGTCTGTTTCAGACTAGATCTAGTTTCAAACAGACCTCACAGCCTCTGAGGGTGCCTGTCATAGATGCAGGCGAAACGTCAGCAGAGAATGCTTCTGGAACATGGCCGTACAGCCCAAAAAACTTACAACAACTGGCCGTGAAAGCCTTCAACAATATTCTGCCTTTTGAGTTCTGGTGTCAGGGATAAAGGCCATGCTATAAGCAACTGCTGCTTGGCCCGGCCCTCTTTTGAGGAAAGGGCCCCTTCTTGCTTTCTTTCCCCGCTGCACATGGGGTTCTTACGATGCAGTGAATGGCAGAGGAAGAATTGCATTTGCTGCCATGAGCTGAGGAGGAGGAGCCCAGGCAGGTGTGCAGCCAGGTACTGCTGGTCAGGACAAGTTTCCTCTCCCAGGTGTTACTCCCGGCCTCAGATGCTGCCTGCATATGCAGCTCCACCCTCCTCTGATTCCTGCTGTCTTTCCCTCGGGTGCCTCTCTGCGGGGGAAACCCACCGGCCTCCTTGGCATCTCTTACCTCCTTTCGTTAAATGTGTGCATGGCTGCCACGTCCTGTTTAAAGAACTGCACTGGCTGCCGTTTATTTTCCGGTCCCAATTCAAGGTACAGGTGATCACCTATAAAGCCCTAAACGGTTCAGGACCCGCCTACCTTCGTGACCAGATCTCCCTCCATGAAGCAGCTCAAACCCTCCGCTCCTCAAGGGAGGCCCTCCTGTCACCCCTGCCACAAAAGGGAGAGCGCCTTCTCCTCTGTGGCCCCCCGACTCTGGAATTCCTTGCCCGGAGAGATTAGGAATGTCCCCACTTTGGAGACCTTTAAGAAACACCAGGAAACCTGGCTTTTCCGCGGTGCCTTTGGAGAGTAGAATTTCTACCATTGCTCTCTTCAATGCCCCATTCTTGGAGTCTATTTATTTATTTATTTATTTTCAACATTTCTACCCCACTCTTCTCAACCCCCGAGGGGGGACTCAGAGCGGCCTAACAAAAGGCAACAATTCGATGCCGAACACAATATAAATACAATATAAAACCATTAACTTTCAGCATTAAAATACATTAATATACAGTTAAGATTAATTCATCATAAACATTCACTTAAGTTAAAAACAGTCTTCCGTCCATAACAAGAGCATTGAGCCACATTCATCAACTTGCTATTACCAATCCAATGTGCTGCATTGTGCTAATGTGCAAACGCCTGGTCCCACAGCCAAGATTTCACTTTTTTTCCAGGAGGGATGGGGTTGAACGTATATAGTTTGGAAGCGCGTTCTACAGATGGGGAGTCACCACCAAGAAGGCCCTATCTCTCGTCTCCACCAAGAAGTTGGCGGGAGTGAGAGCAGGGCCTCCCCGGGTAATCTTAAATTATGAGGTGGGACATAGAGGCTATCCACCCCCCCCGGAAAGAATGCTATTCCGCTTTTCTCACACTGAGTTTTTTAAACACTTTATAAGTGTGCCTGCGGCCCATCCTGTCCTTGTGATTTTGACATCTAGTTGTATATTGTTTATTTATATGTGTGTATTGTTATTGTGTTATTGCTGATGTTTTTGATTATATTTTATTGTAATTTTTTGTTTGGGCTTGGCCTCGTGTGAGCCACCCCGAGTCCCCATTGGGGAGATGGGGGCGGGGTAAAAATAAAGTTTATTATTATTATTATTATTATTTCTCATCGCCTGAGAGACTTCATCACTTAATGTCACCCGTTCCATTTCATTTCCAAGTTCCTTGTTGGGTTGGCCAGGTACTTGCGTAGTACGTCCCTTGGATTTGGTAGAGAAAATAGTAGCGAAATGGTGAGCTTCTTCCACTAGAAGGGCCCTCTTTCAGCCAGCTTACAGTTGAATCGATACATTCTGTAATTCTGGAGAGAATGCTTCTGGAACATGGCCATATAGCTCGGAAAACACACAACAACCCGGATTCTATACTTCAACTACTAAGTTTCCTTACCAATCCAATGGAGTTCTTAGTGGATGTGCGTTGCTGCCTCGAATGGCTGTGGATTAATCCATCAGTTGCTGGGAATCGCTGCCTGAAGTCAAGCGAGAAGGTTTTGCTCTGATGTTTGAGAGAATTTGCTTACGTTGACGATGTTATTGTTTTTTGGTCTGGGCCAAAGCCAAAATCTGATAAGGGTTGGCGTTTTCTGAGATAGAGAAATTGAGATGCAGGAATCCTCAAAGTTGCCTGGTTTTCCAAATCCATAACAAGACATTTACACGCCTTGTGTTTCCTGATTGGCCTAGATTTTATTTTTTCTCTTCGGTGACCCTTTTTACAGCTCCGACACTCGGGGCTATAGGCTTATATCGACTGGACAAGCTTATTGAGTTGTTTGGGTTTGGGATTATGCCACTTGGTTATCTGGCCTGACCTTAGCAGGGGGAGGTTCTGTTGTGTTTGGGTCTGCCGTTGTATTCACTGTCTGTGCCTTGACACGAAACAGCTTTGAATGCTCTCATCTTCAATGGACGTGTGCCAAAAAGGGACCTTACTGTCCAAAATAGCTGCTGCCGGTGACTCCGCTCGGGATGTGGAGGCTTGGAATGTCATTATGTTCCTTAATAGCCCTTTGCAAAGCACTTGACAGCTGGTATTTGATGGTGAACTTTGGTTTGTGAGCTGTCAGCCTGCATTTGGAAGGTGCATTTTCTTCTCCGGTGACCTGGCTTGAATCCGTTTGCTCCTTAGCTCCTCCCCGCAATGCTTCCTGTTACCTTTCCAGAGCCTTGAAGGGATCTGCGTTTCTCCTGGAGATACAGTACAAGCTGTGTAACTAATTGCTGAATTAATTACATCTATAGATGCAGCTGCTTTATATAAACTAGTTTGTATCTTCAACTTTGTGTGGCCAGAAGGTAGATTACGCTCTACTGATTGGTGATCTTTAAGGGTTTCGGACTCCCATTTTTAAACAGTCATATCACAACAGTATAGTTTCGTTTTCCATCTAAATTAAAGGTTTCCCTTGACATTAAGTCCAGTCGCGTCTGGCTCTGGTGGGGGTGTGCTCATCTCCATTTCTTAGGCCAAAGAGCTGCTGTTGCCCAGAGACACCCCCAAGGTCATGTGGCTGGCACGACTGCATGGAGCGCCGTTATCTTCCTCCAGAAGCAGTACCTATTGCTCTACTCACATTTGCATGTTTTTGAACTTCTAGGTTGGCAGAAGCTGGGGCTAACAGCGGGAGCTCACCCTGCTCCCTGGATTCAAACCACTGACCTTTTGGTCAGCAAGTTCAGCAGCTCAGCGGTTTAACCCGCTGTGCCACCAGGGGCTCCTCCACCTAAATTAGTAAAGGTAAAGGTTTCCCCTTATTAAGTCTAGTCGTGTCCGACTCTGGGGGTTGGTGCTCATCTCCATAGAGTGACTGCATAGAGTTCCATTACCTTTCTTTCAAGGCCATACCTATGGATCTACTGACATTTGCATGTTTTTGAACTGCTAGGTTGGCAGAAGCTGGACCTAATAGTGAGAGCTCACCTCGCTCTCTCGATTCGAACCTGCGACCTTTCGGTCAGCAAGCTCAGCAGCTCAGTGGTGTAACCTGCTGTGCTACCAGGGATGACTCCACCTAAATTAGGCTGCTGGGGAAAAACTTTCTATATCTAGGTACCTTTTGGATGTATTTGACATCAAATTCCGTCATCCCCAGTCAGCATGGATTTTGCAGCTATCTATGAGGAGAGTCAGGGGCTCCTGGTGGCACAGCAGGTTAAACCGCAGAGCTACTGAACTTGCTGACTGAAAGGTTGGCGGTTGGAATCCGGGGTGTGGGGTGAGCTCCTACTGTTAGCCCCAGCTTCTGCCAACCTAGCAGTTTGAAAACATGCAAATGTGAGTAGATCAATAGGTACCGGTTCTACGGGAAGGTAACGCTGCTCCATGCAGCCATGCCGGCCACATGACCTTTGAGGTGTCTACAGAAAATTCCAGCTCCTCAGCCTAGAAATGGAGATGAGCACCAACCCCCGGAGTGGGACACGGCTAGACTTAATGTCAGGGGAAACCTTTACCTTTGCGTATGATGGGAGTCATAGTACACATCTGTAAAAGAGTGAAGCATGCATAGAGGTAAATGGGATTCTGCTCTAAGGTGTGGCAAATTCGAACTGAAAACAAAATCCAAGGCTTGGAATGCGCTTGGATACACCCCAGTTTATCATTTCAGATCTGCATATCTTTTGCTCCTAGCTCTGGGTGGTGGATCTTGGAGTCCTGCTAAGAAAACAAACAAACAAACAGAAAAAAACCCCAGGTGAGAACTGACAGTCCTGGAATCGGTGCGTTTCTTTTTCAAGGCAGCCTTTCAAAGGTTCTGAGCAGGCTAGCGGGGAGAGAAAAAAGGCAAAAAACCTTTGCAAACACTTATCTGCCCGATTTGTTCAGTTTGCTTCTGACTTTTAAACTCGGATTGGTTTTTGTAGATGGAGTGACACTGAGCAATTTGAATGTGCATGCATTCATTTGTCGAGCGGTTTCAAAAGAAAGCAGTCTGTGGAAATGACAAGAAGGGGAGATCAAATGTTGAGCAGCCTGTCGAGAAATGGGGGTCACGTTCTCATTCCGGAGACGTGCCTTCTGCTTTTCAACAGAGCCAGGCCCATTTAGAGGAGGAGCTGAGCTGCGAGGGCTTTTTCATTCTACTCGTATTACTAGCTTGAGGACCCGGCAATGCCTGGCTTACTTGAGAAAAGGCATTGTTTGTTTTAGGAAGTTTGGTAATATCTCTGGATGCAGGATGAACTACAACCCTCACGCAGGCAGGTCAATCTGTGGCAAGTATGGTCCAGATCCATCGTTGGTTGGATTCACAGTGCTCTCTTGATGTAGGCCAATGGTTCCCAAACTTTTTTGGCCTACCACCCCCTTTCCAGAAAAAAATGTACTCACCGCCCCCCTAGAAATTATTTTTAAAAATTTAATAGCAATTTATTTATTTTTTCCTGTATTTCTATTCCGCCCTTCTCAGGGCGGATTACAATGTACACATTACATTTAGACACACAAACACACAAGGCAGACAGAAGCAATTTAACATCTGGCTACCAGGAGGAGCTGTCGCACTCCTTCATTCCTCAGTGTGTTTCCTGGGGATCTTTTTTATGGCCTCGTAAATCAGTTAAATTTAGCCTCCCCACTAAGTGGTACCTTAATTTCCTACTTGACAGGTTGCAAAGGTCAACAACAGGCTACACAATAGGTCGAGAGCCCACCTCAACCCGGGCAGGCCTCGAACTCATGACCTTCTGGTCAGTAGAGATCTTATGCAGCTGATACTCAGCCAGCTACGTCACATTCCCGATGCTAAACAGAAAGATATATGTATTAATGCAGTGGTTCTCAACCTTTCTAATGCCATGACCCCTAAATAAGGTTCCTCATGTTGTGGTGACCCCCAACCATATTTTCGTTGCTACTTCATAAATAATTTTGCTACTCTTAAGAATTCCAATCCAAATATCTAATATGCAGGTCAAAGCGAAGGGGGCGGGGCCAGAGAAGAGGGCCATGCGACCCCTCCTAAATGGCCAATCGTTCACTGCCCCCCAAATTCCCCTGAGCCTCCCACCGCCCCCTTGGATCGCCTCACCGCCCACCAGGGGGTGGTACCGCCCACTGTGAGAATCAGTGATGTAGGTGAACTACAACTCCTCTGAATCATGGTGCATTCAGTTCTTGTTCAGTTGCTGATCAATTTCTGTTTGCCATAGGAATGGGTAGGAAAGGGTTAAGTGAGAGGCAGTGGGCGTGGTCATGCAAATATGGATAAAGGAACCCTGGGATGTCAATTTTGGTGAAAAAACAGAACATCAAGGATGCAATGATCCTGAATGAAAGCATTCCTTGGGTGTTTGGTGTTTGGGGAGGACATTGGCAGGGGTTGGGCTGCATGTTTATGGCACTCACTATAACCTGCAATGTCAGGGGAGGGAGTGCTTTTGGAGGTTTCTCAGCACTTGTTTGTGGCGGTGGGAGGCAGTCTGTGTAAGTGGACACCTCCGGCGCATACACACATCCACCTTGGGGACCCGGTGATGCCCAGGTTACTTGAGAAAGCCATTGTTTGTTTTGGGAAGTTTGACAATATCTCTGGATTCAGGATGAACTACAATTTCCATGTGGATGGGTCATTCTGTGGCAAGTTTGGTCCAGATCCATCGCTGGTTGGGTTCACAGTGTTCTCTGGATGTAGGTGAACTACAATTCCCCTGAATCATGGTGATTTCTTCCCAATCCTCTTGTTCAGTTGCTAATCAATTCCTGTTTGCTGTGTGCCATAGGAATGGGTAGCAAAGGGCAGTGAAAGGCAGTGGGTGGGGTCATGCAAATTTGGAGAGAGAAAGGAACCCTGCTGTAAAGACGCATTGACCGTTTGACTAACTGGACAGGGTGGACCTTTCCTTAGAATCACACCTCTGCCACCAATTATGTGAAGGCTCAAACTTTGTGAGATCTGAATTTGAATCTGTGTTTTAAGTGTGGAGAGAATGTGAGGATTCCAACTCAGGGCTGTGACAGGGCAGAATGCCCTACCAATGCCACCGCAATATGTAAGGACTCTTTTATTTTTTCTCTTGCTGCCACCATATAATTTACTGTGCTTGGTTCCCCACTAGGAGAGGGTTGTTTTCAAGGCTTGTGGGAGAAAGAATCACTAGAAGAGATGTTTTAATCAAAGAACTATAAAGTTTATTCAAACAGAGGCTTAAGCGTAGAGGTTTCCAGAGTTCAAGAGCTTGGGTGGTTACAATATCTACACAGAGGCACTTTCTTAAGGTTACATTATCTAACTATGGAGACACAGTTTGCTACTATCTCACTGCTCTCCTACAAACAATAACTCAGCAGTTTTCTACACTCTACTGGTTCTTTAAATCAGCCTGCTTCCCTAGCAGTTAAACACAGCTGTAATGCTACTCTCTCCCAGAGTAGAACCAGAGTCTCTTTAACACTCACTGATAGCTGGTTAAAAACAGATTCCCTAACTTCTCCACACACCCTTCTGCTTCGCAGTTAACCACCAACTGACATAATTTTGAACCTCAAGATTCCAGAGCCATCCACAGGCTCCGCCTCCTGTTTCCACGGTAACGGAAACTCCCTGGAGGTTCTGTCCGCTAATATTCCTGTTAACCCTTTAAGGTTAGCTAAGTTCTACCCTTACAATATATACATACATACACATATATATATATATATATATATATATATAAACATCAAATACATTTAAAACCTGTAACAAATAAATATGACGTCATCACACCTGCGATGTCCATTTTGGTGAATAAACAACATCTAGGGTGAAAAAGTCCCAAATGAAAGCATTCCTTGGATGGTTGGTGTTTGGGGAGGACATTAGGAGGGGTTAGGTTGCATGTTCGCAGCACTCACTGTAACCTGCAGTGTTAGTGGAGGGAGTACCTTGCCTGTTTGTGGAGGTTGGAGGCTGTCTGTGTAAGTGGACACCTTCGGCACATACAGACATCTATACCTTGGGGACCCGGCGATGCCCGGGTTACTTGAGAAAGACATTGTTTGTTTTGGGTAGTTTTGCAGTATCTCTGGATTCTGGATACAATTTTCATGTGGATGTGTTATTCTGTGGCAAGTGTGGTCCAGATCCATCGCTGATTTGGTTCACAGTGCTCTCTGGATGTAGGCGAACAACAGCTCCTCTAAATCATTGTGCATTCAGGCCTTGTTTAGTTGCTGTTCAATTCCTGTTTGCCATGGGAATGGGTAGGAAAGGGTTAAGTGAGGAACAGTGGGCGGGGTCATGCAAATTTGGAGAGAGAAAGGAACCGTAGGATGTCCATTCTTGAGAGAAAAAACCCAGAATATCGAGGATGAAATGATAACTGAATCAAAGCATTCCTTGGGTGTTTGGTGTTTGAGGAGGACATTGGTACAAGGACAAGTGCCACCTCGGAGTTGGTTGAGGTAGGCAGGATTTCCCTGGGTACTGGTTGTGGGGGGTTGGGAGCAGGTCAGGGTTTTGCCCTCCCTTCTGCTCGAGATCCCCGTGTACAACTGGTGGGCCACTGTGTGATACAGAATGCTGGACTAGATGGGCTGAGGTCCGATTCAGCATGGCTCTTCTTATGTTCTTATGGTAGGGGTTGGGCTGCATGTTCACGGCACTCACTATAACCTGTAGTGTAAGTGGAGGGAGTACCTTTGGAGGTTCCTCACCACTTGGAACTGTAGCCTGTTTGTGGCGGTGGGAGGCTGTGTGTGAAATTGTGTACCTCCGGCACATACACATTTCCCCTTTTATTATGTGTATAGATAGATAGATAGATAGATAGATAGATAGATAGATAGATGGATGTGTATAGATAGTGGTGGTGGATAAGCGTTCCCGGCCCTTCCTAATTTCATATGCCCAGCGGACATGCGGTCCAGGTGATAGCCTTTTGTATGGCAATGCATGCTCCCATCTTGGGACAGAGATCGGCACGTGTATGGGGCTTCTGCGGTTGACCCTTGGCTATTTAAAGACCCGGGACTGTCGTGTCGATGGCAGATGGTATAACTCGCCTGTTTGGGCTTGGCAGTTGCGTGCGCCTGGCTCGAGGGCAAATGATCCGCTCAATCAGGCGAAATTGTTGGGAATGTTTCTGTTCCCTGGTGGGACTTTAAACCATTTATTATGTGAGGAGGGTCTTCATCTATTCTAGGAAAAAGAGTAGGGCCTAATATTGATTTGCTGACAGTTTCCCAGCATGCAGTGGTTTTAAGGATCTCATTTTTTCAAGCGAGACTACAGTTGTCTTGATTGTGATCGCTTCAGGTATGTGTTGTGTTTTTGATGCATGTGAGATCTTTTTTTGTTTCCCCCTCAGGCTGAAGCTGCCAGTTTAAGCTGCAAGAGAAATCAATGCTTATTTGGGAACCAAAATTCCCCAGAATATGAGCTTTTTTGATAGGACGCGTTGAGTATTTTAAGCAAGCCTGAGAGTCTGTACCATCTGGCTTTTAACCATGGCTGGAAATGGATATAAATCAGGAATAGGAAACCTTTAGCCCAGGCATGGGCAAACTTCAGCCCTCCAGTAGGCTGTTAGGAATTGTGGGAGTTGAAGTCCAAAACACCTGGAGGGTCGAAGTTTGCCAAACCCTACCGGCAGTTAGGAATTATGGGAGTTGAAGTCCAAAACACCTGGAGGGCCGAAGTTTGCCAAACCCACCTGTTAGGAATTGTGGGAGTTGAAGTCCAAAACACCTGGAGGGCCGAAGTTTGCCAAACCCTACCGGCTGTTAGGAATTATGGGAGTTGAAGTCCAAAACACCTGGAGGGCCGAAGTTTGCCAAACCCTACCGGCCGTTAGGAATTGTGGGAGTTGAAGTCCAAAACACCTGGAGGGCTGAAATTTGCCCATGCCTACCGACTGTTAGGAATTGTGGGAGTTGAAGTCCAAAAACACCTGGAGGGCTGAAGTTTGCCAAACCCTCCCGACTGTTAGGAATTGTGGGAGTTGAAGTCCAAAACACCTGGAGGGGCAAAGTTTGCCCATGCCTGATTTAGCCTTTCAAATAATAGTTCCCACAGTCCTTTAACATCTATGTCCGACCACTTGCTCGGCTGGTCCGTAGCTTTGGGCTGGTGTGCCACCAGTACGCTGATGACACCCAGCTCGTTCAGGGGATAGAGGGCAGGCCCGGAACCGTACCCGATAATTTCCATCTGTGCCTCAAAGCTATTACTGGATGGCTGCGAGCCAGTAGGTTGAAGGTGAATCCAGCTAAGACGGAGATCCTGTAGTTGGGTCGCCCGGGCGGAGTGGAGATCCAGCTTCCTCCCCTGGATGGCGTAACATTATGTCCGTCATCTGCAGTTAAAAGTCTCGGTGTCACCTTGGACTCTCGACTGACGATGGAGACGCAAATCTCCGCCGTCAGTCGAGTTGCCTTTTTCCACCTCCGTCAGGCAAGGAAGCTGGCTCCCTACCTTTCCCGCCACAACCTAGCCACAGTGGTCCAAGCCACGGTCATCTCGAGACTGGACTACTGTAATGCTCTCTGTGTTGGCCTTCCTTTGTCGGTGATCCGGAAATTGAAGCTGGTCCAGAATGCGGCGGCTAGACTCCTGGCTGGCGTTTCGGCGACCGCCCATATAACACCTGTTCTGAAGAGCTGCACTGGCTACCAGTGGAACACCGGATCACCTTCAAAGTGTTGGTTTTGACCTTCAAGGCCTTAAACGGTCTGGGGCCAGCGTACCTTAGGGACCGCCTTATCCCATACTGTCCCGCTAGGTCACGACGTTCTGAGGTGGGTCAACTATTGGAGGTGCCCGATGTCAAAATGTATCATCTGACGGCCACAAGGCGGAGGGCCTTTTCAATAATCGCCCCGATATTGTGGAACGCACTGCCTTCCGGGGTCTGAGTTCTCACGGACTTAGTTGCATTCCGGAAGGCGTGCAAAACCCTCCTGCAGGCCTTCGGGTATTAATTGATAAGATGGGTAGGCACCTGCCTTCCGTGCTCTGCATACCACATTGATTTTACTATGTTTTTATTGTGTTGAGTGTTTGTGATGTTTTTATGATGTTTGTATATTGTTTTTAATCTCGAATTTGGTGTAAGTCGCCCCGAGCCACCCGGGAGTGGCGACTCACAAGTTTAAATAATAAATAAATAAAAAACATTGACTATGTTGATTGGGGCTTTTGGTAGTTGAAGTTCAAATGATCTGGAGGAGCAAAGTTTCCCTTTCTCCTGGAAGACTTACGACTCATTGCTATTGGCTGGAGGATTTTCTGAAAGTTGTCCAAAAATTAACTTGATCTCTTGCTATGGGTTTGAAACCCTGGAATAGTTTTTGTAATGTATGGGAGCAGAAGCAACCACATCTGCTGTATTGAGCTTGGCTTCATGTAAGCCGCCCCGAGTCCCCTCAGGGAGATGGTGGCTTGGTATAAAATATTATTATTATTATGCCCCTTTCCTCAGTCCTCATTGCTTGAGCCACAGCTTGGAAAAGCTTCTTTAACTTGATCTCTTGCTATGGGTTGAAACCATGGAATAGTTTTTGTCAGGATGGCAATGCTCAGTATTCCCAGATCTGCATGGAATGCCTTGTTGTGTTGTTGCTGCAGAAAGGTGCCACTCAAAGCAAGAGGCTTGAATGTGGACTCCATGCTGCTGGGTTTCCATGGCTTGTTCAGTCACAAAATGCCGTGGGATGCCTCCCCTCCCTGCCCAAATCAAGGTGACATCTCCAAATGTGTCTGGCATGTGTAAGTGTGGCTTACACATATGGTTTCCCTGTTTTCCCTTGTCTCCTTTTCCGCTCTTGTGTCCCTTGATTGCAAATGCTTTAGGAATGGATCTGCTCCCTTGGGTTGAGGAGCTTTCTTTCAGCCAAAGGGCCTAACCCAATTTTAGGGGTGTGTTCTGGTGGAAGGATGGGACCAAAGGCAAATTTGTCTAAAACAGTGACGTTTTGCCCACATCTATGGCAGGCATCCTCAGAGGTTGTGAGGTCTGTTGGAGACTAGGCAAGTGTAGTTTATATATCTGTGGAACGTCCAGGACTCTCGTCTGCTTGAGGCAAATGTGAATGTTGCAATTGGCCACCTTGATTAGCATTGAATGGCCTTGCAACTTCAAAGCCTGACTGCTTCCTGCCTGGAGGAATCCTTTGTGGGGAGGTGCTAGTTGGCCCCGATTGTTGCCTTTCTGGAATTCCCCTATTTTTTATAGTGTTGCTCTGTTCTACTGTCCTGATTTTAGAATTTTTAAAATACTTGTAGCCAGATTTTGTTCATTTTCATAGGTTTGCTCCTTTAGCATGTGGACCATTTAGGATGTGAACCACCTGGAGAGTCGACGTTTGCCCATGCCTACTGGCTGTTAGGAATTGTGGGAGTTGAAGTCCAAAACACCTGTAGGGCCAAAGTTCGCTAAACTCTCCCGGCTGTTGGGAATTGTGGGAGTTGAAGTCCAAAACACCTGTAGGGCCAAAGTTCGCCAAACCCTACCAGCAGTTAGGAATTGTGGGAGTTGAAGTCCAAAACACCTGTAGGGCCAAAGTTCGCCAAACCCTACCGGCAGTTAGGAATTGTGGGAGTTGAAGTCCAAAACACCTGTAGGGCCAAAGTTCTCTAAACTCTACCGGCTATTGGGAATTATGGGAGTTGAAGTCCAAAACACCTGTAGGGCCAAAGTTCGCCAAACCCTACCGGCAGTTAGGAATTGTGGGAGTTGAAGTCCAAAACACCTGTAGGGCCAAAGTTCGCCAAATCCTACCGGCTGTTAGGAATTGTGGGAGTTGAAGTCCAAAACACCTGTAGGGCCAAAGTTCGCCAAACCCTACCGGCTGTTGGGAATTGTGGGAGTTGAAGTCCAAAACACCTGTAGGGACAAAGTTTGCCAAACCCTACTGGCTTTTGGGAATTGTGGGAGTTGAAGTCCAAAACACCTGTAGGGCCAAAGTTCGCCAAAACCTACCGGCTGTTGGGAATTGTGGGAGTTGAAGTCTAAAACACCAGCACAAACATGTGGACGATTTCAGCAAAGGAAGTAATCATGAAAATGAACCAAATCAACCAAAAAACTCTAAAATCAGGACAGTAAATAAACAGCCATGGGAATTACAGGCAGGAAACGATCATGTGAGCTAACACCTCCCAATAAAGGATTCCCCTAGGCAGCAAGCAGCCAGGCTTCGAACCTGCAAGTACATTCAATGCTAATCAAAGTGGCAATGTGCAACATTCACACATGACTCAAACAGACAAGAGTTCTTTCCCCCATCCTGGACATTCCACAGATATATAAACCCCACTTGTCTAGTTTTCAACAGACCTCATAACCTCTGAGGATGCCTTCCATAGATGTGGGTAAAACGTCAGGAGAGAATGCTTCTGGAGCACAGCAATCCAGCAATTCCAGCCACGAAAATCTTCGACAACACATAGGAGAACCCCATGCTCTTTGCGTGGAAAATACAGACTGTATCACTCATCTGTGGCCCTTCTCCAAGGTCTTACTGGATTGTATCTCATTGCGTTTTCTGGCTAAGAGTGTACGCTCAGTTTGGAAGGTGGTGTTTCCAGCTGAGGTGAGTTGGCCTCCGAGTCTGTTTTTGACGCCAGGAGTCAGCAGAGCCAGATGATGCTTGCTGTGTTCCCTTAATTATGGCACCTTTACTCTCCAGATGTTTTTCCCTGCAGCCCCCATAGTCTCTTATTTTGGCCATTCTGGCAAGGCTAATGGGGAAGGCCAAAGTTTTCCCAACCTGAAATTGGAGTGAGAGTTACAGCTTTGTCACAAACATGCTGCAAGTTGGACCGCAACATATTAGCTGGTTTGTTTTTGATTTTTTTCCTCCCAGAAAAGCACTTAGATGCTTCTGCTTAATGAGGGCCCTGGCTTACTCTGTTTGAAGGAACAACTCTATTATGTTGTGTTGATTAATGAGCAGGAAACCCAGGAGGGGAAGGCCGAGGTCTGCGCTTTCCCGTATGTGGTGTTTATGAAGTGGATGCATCTTTTATGCGCTGCATGAAAATGTAGGTTTCGCACTTAAAGCTCAAAATCTGCTGGAGAAAATAGCTGCGTGTCAGATGGAGACAGGAACTCTGGCATTGTAGTCATCTGTAGCTGTCAGGTATTCTGTTCCATATCTGCCACTGGGTTGATGTGAGTTCTCCGGGCTGTCTGGCCATGTTCCAGAAGCATTCTCTCCTGACGTTTCACCTGCATCTATGGCAGGCATCCTCAGTAGTTGAGTCTGTTGGAAACTAGGAAAATGGGATTTATATATCCGTGGAATGTCCAGACGGGACAAAGAACTCTTGTCTGTTGGAGGTAGGCGTAAATATTTCAATTGGCCACCTTGATTAGCATTTAATGGCCTTGCTGTTTTCAAGGAGTGGCTTCTTACTGTCTGGGGGAATCCTTTGTTGGGAGGTGATTAGCTGTTCTAGAAACAACTCATAAAGAAGGCAGCAGAATCATATACATCAAAGTAAATCAAGGGGTCAGCCCACACAATAACAGTAAAGAGAATAGTCTGGACCCTAGATATACAAACCAGGGCTATTGAGGCAGTGAAAGAATGCAATATGCAAAGTATCAAGGTCCCAAGTCTAAATCGTCCATAGGTGGCGGGGAGGCGGTGCGGCTAAGGAGCCCCACTACGGCTAGAACATGTCCCTCCTCACAAGTAGTCCCATAGCAACGTCACGTAAATATTTCCTGCGGCGTTGTAGGTGAGCCTGGAAGTGTGGCAACCAGGGGGTGAGGCCATGCTGCTGTGTTCTGACGTCAACACGTAGATGGAGTCTGCCGCGTCGTGAGCGAGGTCACGCCCCGACGTAATGATGTCACGTAACATGCAGCACTGTAAGCAAGGACGCGTGGCAACGGAAAGATGTGAAATCCGGCAGGCTCAACGACGTAGTAAACAAGGCACAGTGGGACGCATACGTCCTGGAGGAGGAGCATAGATAGAGCAAACCGTTGAACAATCTCGGAAAATAAAGTGACAAGGGGACTTCCACGGTGAAAACATCAACCACTGGGCACCCGGAAATAAAGGTCCAAACATGGTGTAGTTCAAAATGTCTTGTATTGTGGCTACCCCAATGGACAAATGCCAAAAGGTACACAAGCTCCCCCTGAGACACAGTCCAGTCCCCATAGGGAAGGGGGAGAGCAAAATGTCCCAGTGTTTGGTTAGGTGATTAGCTGTCCCTTATTGTTTCTTGTCTGGAGCTCCCCTGTCTTTATTTATTGTTATGATGATTTTAGGGTTCTTTTTTTAATACTGGTAGCCAGATTTTGTTCACTTTCATGTTGAAATTGTGGATTTCAATGGCTTCTCTGTGCAGTCTGACATGGTAGTTGTTAGAGTGGTCCAGCAATCCAAAAGCATGTGGACAATTTCAACACAAAAGAAAAACGTTTGACCCCATCCCTCCTAGCATTCAGGAAAAAAGTAAAATCTTGGTTATGGGACCAGGCTGTTGCACATTAGCACAATGCAGCACTTTGGACTGGAATTGGACGGACAAGCTGATGGATGTGGCTCAATGCTTATGTTGTGGACGGAGCACTGTTTTTAACTGAATTGAATGTGTATTATGTGTTTAATGTTAACTGTATTTTAATGCTGTATGTTTATGGTTTTATATTGTATATTGTGTATTGGCATTGAATTGCTGCCTTTGTCAAGCTGTTCTGAGTCCCCCCTTGGGGGTTGAAAAGAGCAGGGTAGAAATTATGTAAATAAATATATAAACCTTGAAAAGGAACAAAATCTGGCTACCAGTATTTAAAAAGCTCTAAAGGCATATCAGTAAATAAAGTACAACATTCAAAAATAGGGGAACTCCAGACAAGAAACATCCAGGGACAGCTAATCACCTCAACAAAGGATCCCCCATGAAGTAGCAAGCCACACCTTGAAAACTGCTAAACCATTACATTCTAATCAAGGTGGCCAATTGAAACATTCACACCTACCTCCAACAGACAAGAGTTATTTTCCAACCCTGGATGTTCCACAGATATATAAACCCCATTTTCCCAGTTTCCAACAGGCCTCGCAACCTCTGAGGATGCCTGCCATAGATACAGGCGAAACGTCAGGAGTGAATGCTTCTGGAGTATGGCCAGACAGTCCGAAAAACTTACAGCAACCTATTTATTCTGGCCATGAAAGCCTTCGACAATACATATATCCTACTGCTTTTTCATGACATTGCCATCAGAAAAGACCACTCCACACTAACTTACAGAAGATTGGATGCCAAATGAGTCCCTTGGGGATGTATTCCAGAGGTTTTTGTTATGTAATCCTTACTTAGTATTATGTGTGGTGATGCGCCGTGAAAGGTTCAAATGCACAAATCCTGTGTACATGTAACTAGCTTGCCACAGGCTTGAGCCTCTCAATGCCACCATGGGCTAGTCTCCTCTTACGACTTCTTCTGTGAGACTCTGCTTTTGGAGGACTTGAAGGCACAAAGGAAAGTCCATGTGAGAGATGTGCAATACAGTTCTGCAGTCTTGACAATGGAATCTCAGCCTCGGCATTGTTAGATATGAGCGGAGCGGAGCGTGACGTATTGCAAAGCTCTTGCTTCCTCCGTGGCCCCAGATGTATTGCTGCATCTGTCTGTGATATTGAATGTGGTTGGAGCAATAAGCGCTGAAAAAGAGAAGAAAGAAAATAGTAATATTCTGCATCTGAAAATTCATATGCTGCACCAAGGAAAGGTAAATTCTGTGATCTTTATAGATAACTAGCTGTACCCGCCACTCATTGCTGTGGCCAACCTTCCCTCCTTCTTTCCTCCTTCCCTTCCCTTTTTTCTTTCTTTCCTTTTTTTTCTTTCATTCTCTCCTTCCTTCTCTTCCTCTTTCCTTCCTTCATATTTCGTTCCCTTCCTCTTTCTCTCCTTTCTTCCTTCTCTACCTGTTCTTGGACTGCAACTCCCAGCAGTCCTCCTGATTGATCTATTTATTTATCTACCTACCTACCTATCTCTATCTAATCTATCTATCTGGAGGATTGCTGGGAGTTGCAGTCCAGGAATAAGAAATTGGAAATATGCAGGGATTGGGATGCTCTCAAAGAAGTCAAAGGATAAGAAAGCTTGCAGCTTGGAAATAGTGCATTTGGATCACCCTCCTCTCCTAAAGGGCCTGGTCTAGGGAATGCTGGGAGCTGTAGTCTGGAAGAGAGTGTGGATATGCTATTGTGCGTTTTGCTTGCTGGGGGAGTCACTTTGCGCATGCACTGTAGCGTCATTTTGCTTTGTTGGCTTTTTAAGTCCCTTCCGCTGTATTTTTCAGTGTTTTTATGAGTGATGGTCACTTGTTGGCCTGATAGGTGTCTTGTGTCCACATTTGATGTAAATTCATCCAGTGGTTTTTGATTTATGTTAATCCTACAAACAAACATTACATTTTTATTTATATAGACTAGCTGTACCCGCCACGCGTGTCTGTGGCCAACCTTCCCTCCCTCTTTCTCTCCTTTCTTTTTCTCCTTCCTTCCTTCCCTCGCCCTTTCCTTTCTTCCTTTTTTCTTTCATTTCTTCCTTTTTCTTTCTTTCCTTCCTTCCCTTCCTTTTCTTTCCTTCTTTCTACCTCTTCCTTCCTTCCCTTCCCTTTTCTTTCTACTATCTATCTATCTTCCTTCTTATCTATCCTATTTGGGTTCTTGGACTGTAACTCCCAGCAGACTTCCTGATTGATCTATTTGCCTACTATCTATCTCTATATAACCTATATATCTTCTCTATCTGGAGTCCAGGAATAGGAAATATGGAGGGATTGGGATGCTCTCAAAGAAATCCAAGGAGAAGCAAGCTTGCAGCTTGGAAGCAGTGCATTTGGAGCGTCTTCCTCCTCTAAAGGGCCTGGTCTAGGGGAAGATGGGAGCTGTTGTTTTTGTGCATGAGCTGTATTATCATTTAGCTTTTGGGGGATTTTAAGTCCTTTGTGCTATATTTTGGGAGGGGTTTATTAGTGATGCTCACTTGTTGGTCTGTTAGGGGTGTAGTGACCAAATTTCGTGTCAATTTATTTATCTATGTATTTATTTATTTCCTTTATAACCCGCCCTTCTCTACCCCCGAAGGGGGACTCAGGGCAGCTGACAAAAGGCAACAATTCGATGCGGTATACATAAGTACAAAACTACAACACATCAAATACAACAACAGATTAAAATCAATACCAGAACAACTACATAATCCCTGTTCCACATTAATAGGCTGTCCAAGCCAATCCGCAGTCCGCCTCCACAACATTGTCATTACTCAATTGTCCTTCCGCTGCTCCAGATCAACCAAACGCCCAGTCCCAAAGCCACGTCTTTAGTTTTTTTTCTAAAGGAAAGGAGGGAAGAAGTTGATCTTATTTCACTGCGGAGCGAGTTCCACAGGCGAGGGGCCACCACCGAGAAGGCCCTGCTCCAAACGTATTTGCAACAAAGGTGGGATTGAGAGCAGGGCCTCTTTGGAAGATCGTAAATTTCAAGGTGGGACATAAAGTGAGATATGTTCGGACAAGTAATTCATCCAGTGGTTTTTGAATTACGTCAATCCCAAAAACAGACATTACATTTTTATTTATATAGATGGAAGTGGGTCCATTGCTCAGCGGTATTTTGTACGATAAGTCCCCTATATCTCCAGCTCTGTCTGGTAGAGCCTCTCTTTGGATCTCCAGAGCTTCAATCAGTATAGACCAGGCATAGGCAAACTTGGGCCCTCTAGGTCTTTTGGACTTCAACTCCCATAATTCCTAACAACCGGTAAGCAGTTAGGAATTGTGGGAGTTGAAGTCCAAAAGTCCTGGAGGCAGGGCCATAGCCAGAAAAAAATTCAGGAGGAGCTGGAATTTTCCCCCCTGTGATAACTTTGATTAGCATTGAATGGCCTTGCAGGTTCAAAGTCTGGCTGCTTGCTGCCTAGGGGAATCATTTATTGGGAGGAGTTAGCTGACACTATTGTTTCCTGTCTGGAATTCCCCTGGTTTTTTTTTAGTGTTGCTCTTTATTTACTGTCCTGATTTTAAAGGGGTTTTTTGGGGGTTTTTTGGTTCATTTTCATGATTTCCTCCTTTGCTGGAATCGTCCACATGTTTGTGCTGGTGTTTTAGACTTCAACTCACACAATTCCCAACAGCCGGTAGGGTTTGGCAAACTTTGGCCCTCTAGGTCAGTGCTTCCCAACCACTGTGACGCAGCACACTAGTGTGCCGTGATGGACCTCCTGCTGTGCCGCGAGAAAAGCTCTCTGTCCCCTTCTTTCCCCCCTCCTCCTGCCGAACTCCTGCTGCTTGGGGGGAGGAGGAGGAAGGGCCGGACGGTGGCGAAGAAAAAGAAGGGGCCAGGGCACTGCCTCCTTCGGCCGTTTCCCCAGCCAGCCTCCAATCTGCCATGACTCCCGCCCCTCGCTCACTGAAGCCGCGTGGAGCCCACCTGTAATGCTCCGGAAAGGGGGTTCCGATAAACCAAACTCACTCCAAGCAGATTGGAAGATAGATCATTTATTGGCTCCTTACTCCAGGCTGAACAAAGATAGACTAAAGAAAAGCCCGCGCAAACATTCCTCAAGAATCCCTCCCCGACCCGCCCCCCGCGGGGCCCCTCCTTCCGAGGCTTGACCAAATGGCCAGTCCACATATCAAAGGCCAGGAAGGTATCTGGCAGATCAAAGGGGATGAGCCTGGTGGTTTCCCGCTCGGCAGTGTCCATATCAATTGGCGCGATCGGCTTGGTCCGTTATGGCATGAAACGAACCAACCGGAGCTGACACCACCCACTGAAGCCCGTCCACCACTCATGCTGCTCCTCTGTGGGAGAGCTGAAGCTGGGAGGAGGGGGCAGGGCATGGCACGGTCTGGCTCTGCTCCCTCCCCCGGCTTCGGCACTCCCAGGAGCTGCTCCAGCCTTGAGGGGGCAGCGCCAAGCCAACATTGTGCCACCGCTGGCTTGGCACTGCCCCCTCAAGGCTGGAGCAGCTGCTGGGAGAGCCTGGCTCCTTCCCCTCCCCCGACTTCGGCACTCCCAGCAGCTGCTCCCAGCAGGCCACCATCCCCCAGCCATTCTTTACTATGTTAGAGTGTCATTTTGTGTTATTTTTGTTGGTGGTGTGCCCCTGGATTTTTTTAATGTTAAAAGTGTGCTGTGGCCCAAAAAAGGTTGGGAAACACTGCTCTAGGTCTTTTGGACTTCAACTCCCATAATTCCTAACAGCCGGTAAACAGTTAGGAATTGTAGGAGTTGAAGTCCAAAAGACCCGGAGGCAGGGCCATAGCCAGAAAAAAAAATTCAGGAGGAGCTGGAACTTTCCCCCCTGAGATAACATTTCTGGCCTGTGTCTCCTGATCTGTCAGGAGATCTCAACAAGGCTCTGAAATGCCCATCATTGTGCAAAGATTCTTCCCAAGTAATCGGTCCCGAATCATTGCTCTTCTGTTGCCCCTTTCAGTCTTGTCGGTGAGAAGAATTTCTGTTGCCAGCTGACTGTGTTTTATCTCCTTTCATTTCTGTGAAGGATTAAACATATCTCTATTTGGTTTGCATAGGTGTCTAACGATGGGATTTCATTTCTAACGGCACAGTTAATCGCAGAGTCCGCTCATTGATTCTCTGCTTTACGGCTGTATTAGCGAGCCTGTGCTAATGGCCTAGAAAATCTCTTTTTTAATAAAGCAAAGTCATTTTGGAGTCAGCCAAACAAAGGAATGTGGCAAGAAAGATCTAACCAAATTTGAAACCCCAGTATCTGAAATGGGGATTGTAACGACACTGCTTACAGCTAGCGTCAATTTATGGAATGATTCGAACTCAAAACTGTGACAGGACCGCTACTACTAAACTATGTGAGGACTCTGTCTATATTACCATTAGCTGCCACCTTTCACCACACTTGTCTATCCGGTAGGAAGAAGTTGTTTTTAGAGGCTTGTGTGTGAAGGAATCATGAGAGGAGATGTCTTTCTTAAAGAACTGTAAAGTTTATTTAAACAGTTTTTTGAGCTTGGAGGTTTCAATAGTTCAAGAGCTTAGGTGGTTACAATATCTCTTTAGAGGCACAGGTCTTACGGTTACTCAGTTTCTAAACACAATGTTTCAAACACTGACTCAATAATATTATAGATATTCTGCCCCAATAGGCTTTCTATCTATCTTCTAGGTCAGTGCTGTCCAACTTCTGGCGGGTCCAGGGCCGGATAAGAGGTCACTGATGACCTGCGGGGCCGCTTGGCCCCGCCCCCAGCCCAGCCCCCCTCCTAAAGCCGCCGAAAAGGAGGAGTAGGCGGCGCCAAGAGCAGCGCGTCACAGGCCTGGCGTGACGCTGCTCTTCACTGCCACTCCTCCTTTCGGCGCCCCCTCCTTCCTAGGCCGGGGGCCACCGAAAGGGAGGAGTAAACGTGCCAAGAGCAGCGTGTCACGCCCAGGCCTGTGACGCGGCTGCTCTTGGCGCCCTTCTGCCCTTTTTTGGCTCCCCGGCCCAGGAAGGGAGGGGGGCACCGAAAAGGAGCAGTAGGCAGTGCCAGGGGCAGCGCGTCACGCCAGGCCTGTGACGCGCTGCCGCTGGCGCCTTCTGCCCTTTCGCGCCCCCCTCCCTTCCTAGGTAGGGGGGGCGCCGAAAAAGGAGGAGCTAGCTCTCTTCCTCCTCCCTGCCCCACCTCCTCCCCCGGCCGCCATTTTTTAAAAAAAAATCGATTTTTTTTTAAATTTAAAAATGGCGGCTGAGGGCATAGGTGGGGCCGTGTCCAACAGGCTACGGGGCCGGATCCGACCCCGGGGCTGCCAGTTGGACAGCCCTGTTCTAGGTTAGCTTTC
The DNA here is from genome assembly GCA_030556195.1 of Anolis apletophallus. Lineage (NCBI taxonomy): Eukaryota > Metazoa > Chordata > Lepidosauria > Squamata > Anolidae > Anolis > Anolis apletophallus. The sequence goes on from JARBWK010000016.1 coordinate 29,154,661, forward strand.
CAGCCTAACTTACAAATAGTAGTTCCTATAGGCTTTCCACACCTAACTGCCTTTCTGCAGTATCAAAAACACAGCCTTTTCTATTTTCCTTAGAAAAGACAACAGCAGCTTCTCAAACTGCTCCTGAGTAACTGAAGAATTTCAAACCTGGACATTCTAAAGCCAGTGTTAGGCTCCGCCTCCTGTTGCTATAGCAACGGAACTTCTCGGAGGCTGTGCACTGTAATATTCCCTGTTAACCCTTTGTAGCCTGTCTAACATTTAATCATAAAAAGATAAAATCCTCAATACACATAGTGACCTCATTACAGGGATGTTTCCAAAACAGCAGCAGGAGTGGAAGTTGGCAAAAGATGACTGAAATACATAGAAAAGACTCAGAGGATGTTTTCTCACACAGAGGCTTCTTACTTAATGGCAGGGACACCTAGCCAAGGCTTTCTTTGATACTTTGTACTTTGTTTTCGGTTTGCACGTATTGACGCAAAGCACAAATGTGTCCTGTGCTCAGCAAGAGCAATTTGTTTGTCTCGTGGTTAAAAGCACTTTGCTTGCACCCTGATATTTGGAGAAAACAGCCAAAAGAAAAGAGAGCAATTATCAGGCTTTGTATCCCAGACTGAAATAAGATTGCATGTGTCCATGGAGTCACTGTGGCGCATTAAAATATTTATGGGGAAGAGCTGATCTGATCCTTGGGTGAAGTGTGGTTTGTTGCAGTCGAGTGTTTGATAAGGTGATAGTATGACGGGGCTGGGATCGCTCTCCCCTTGGTCGCCCCACAGCATTTGGATCTTGAGCTCACAGGAAAATTGCCCAAAACAAGCTTCAAGGAGAACTTAACCATGTTGCACAAGCTTTTTTAGACCGTGAGAATTCCCTTAATAAACAGTATTTCTCTGTGTAAGCTGAACAATAGCTATATTTATTGTCAGAGTCTTGTGTAGATAAAAGGCAATGCGGTATTACAAGGAAGAAAAGTCATTTCAAGTAAGTCAAAAATAGCATGCGTATGTGTTTTCATTATTTCTACAGTAATGTTTTCCTGCATAAATGCTTCCAGTTCTGCATTGTAAATGAAAGCTTTCTTTTAGCCTTTAATGCAGTTGGAGATGGACAGCCCTCTCATTTTATCTAGTCCCATTAAAACCAATTGCTTGGCCGCGGGTAGTGCAATTGGTTAGACCAGGTATGGGTAAATCCAGGTCCGAGGCCCAGATGCAGCCCCTTGAGCTCTTTTCTCAGGCCTTCTTCTCTCTCACCATCCTATCCTTCTTTCTCTTATTATGTGTTGTTATATTGTTTATATTTGTCATTTTATATATTTTGTTATGATTTTGTTTTCTTCTTTTGCTGTTTCATGTTTAACTGTGTTTTATTGTTTTTCTGGGCTTGGCTTCATGTTAGCCACCCCGAGTCCCCTTTGGGGAGATGCAGGCGGGTTATAAATAAAGATTATTATTATTATTATCTCTTTTCTTCCTTCCTTCCTCTTTCCCTCCCTCCCTTACCTCCCTCTTTTATCCTCCCTCCCTCCTTCCTTCCCTTCTACCCTTTTGTCCTTCCTTCTCTTTCCTCCCTCCTTTCTTGTCAGATTATTGCATTTTGAATAGCAATTCACGAGTCAGCACAAGATATATTTTCACAGTTTGAGATGACCTGCAGTGTGACATGTTTGACACCAGATGGTGCTGTCTCAAGACTGCTAAATGGAACCTTGAGGAATTTCCGTTACAAAGTGACAGTTGGGATTTGTCAGTTGGGATTCAATATCTGTGAGGAAAGGATGTTTAGAAAGGTAGCTGTGATGGCTGTTGTTTTTCGATGTTTTGCCAGTTATTGTTAAATACAATTCAATACAAAGTTATATATTTACCTTGTGAATTGAATGAGAGTTTCATTATTCACACGAACAGAGACTGGAGTTTTTGGGCCGATGGGGAATTAAACTTCTATATTTCTGTTGCCTATCCGCTGTGACATAAATACTCAACGCCGAAGATTTCTCTCTCTCCTTCCTGCCTTCCTTCCCTCCCTTTGTCTTTCCTTCATCCATTCCCTTTCACCCTTCCTTCCTTCCTTCCTTCCTTCCTTCCCTCCCTCTCTTCCCTCCCTCTCTTCCCTCCCTCTTTCATCCTCCCTCCATCCCTTCTTCCTTCCCTTCTACTCTTTCATCCTTCTTTCCTCCCTCCTCCTTTCTCTCTCTCTCTCTCTTTCTCCTTCCTTCCTGCCTTCCTTCCCTCCCTTTGTCTTTCCCTCTTTCATCCTCCCTCCATCCCTTCTTCCTTCCCTTCTACTCTTTCGTCCTTCTTTCTCTTTCCTCCCTCCTTTCTCTCTCTCTCTTTCTCCTTCCTGCCTTCCTTCCCTCCCTTTGTCTTTCCTTCTTTCTTTCTCTCTTTCCTCCCTCCCTCCATTCCCCTTCATCCTGCCTGCCTGCCTGCCATCCATCCATCCTTCTCTTCCTCCCTCCCTTCCCTTTTTCCTTTCCTCCTGGGGGAAGAGAGGGTAGAGAGGGAACATGAGAACCATGTTTCAACATCTAAAAGGGTGTCCCTCCCATTGAGGAGGGGGAAAACCGACTTTCTGCTGCTCTAGACACCAGGGCACAAGGGAGCAATGGGTTCAAATGGCAGGGAAAGAGATCCGACTGAAAAGATTAGAACTTCCTGAGAGTAAGAGCTGGAGAGTGGCATAGGCTGTCTCAAAGTGTGGCAGTGGTTTTTCTGCAAAAGCTGTCTATCAGGAGTGCTTGGGTTGTGTCTTCTTACATGGCAGGGAGTTGGACTGGATGGCCCTTGCGGGTCTCTTCCAGCGCCCGGATTCCTGGAGTCTATATTAGGTTCACAGTTCAAAACCATGGGGCAGGGTAAGTTCCTGCTGTTAGCCCTCGCTCCTGCCAACCTAGCAGTTCAAAAAAATTCAAATGTGAGTAGATCAATAGGTACCGCTTTGGCGGGAAGGTAATAAAGGCGCCCATGTAGCCAGGCCGGCAACACGATCAGGAGGTGTCAACGGACAATAGGCTCCTCGGCTTGGAAATGGAAAAAGAGCACCTCCCCATGGCCAGAGTTGAGCACTGCTTCCAGAAGCTGGAAATGAAGGGGAAAGCCTTTACCTTTGTTCTGTGTTTTTGTGTGTCATTGTTATTTCACCATATTAAAGGCAATTGATGTTTGCCTATCTGTGTATGTTGTAATCCGGTCTGAGTCCCTTTAGGGAGATAGAATGGAATATAAATAAAGTAGTTGTTGTTGATGTTATTATTATCTTCTTCTGAGGCTGGTGGCCAATGGCTGGGCTCAATACATCTCAAACATATCCTTTTCCTCCTTTTTCTCGCTCTTTTCCTACCAAACATGGACATCAATGTGGCTAAGTTGTCGTTGGATGCCATTGCCTCAAGCGGAGAGATTGCCTTTCACAAGAATCCTTTTCAAAGCTATTTTAAGCAGAGAAATCCTTCTTCCGTTTCTTTTCCTAGAATAATCAGCTTTCACAATCCTTGCCTTTCATTTCTCATATCATATGATAGTCGTCTGTGACTTGTGTGTTGTATGAGTTTGGGGCTTTGGCGCATTTCTCTCTCCGAGTCCAAACTAGATGTCTCCTGGCCCGTGTTCCCTTTTTTCTGCAAAACCTGCTATATAATATATGAAAGAAAATATTAAGCACATGGTTCATTAAACTTCACTGCTTCTGCAAACTACTGCAGACACTTTGACATTTCTGTTTTTGGATACTATAATAGAAAATGACATCGGACATGTTTCAAGAACAATCCCATTTCTGCAGACTGGATTGAATTCCTTCACTACCATGCTCTTTCACGAATTCATTTTCCTTTTGCCATTATCTTATTTGTCCGAGCCACGGTGGCACAATGGGTTAAACCTTGTGCTGGCTGAACTGCTGACCTAAAAGTCGGCAGTTCGAATCTGAGATGGGGTGAGCTTCTGTCTGTCAGCTCCAGCTTCCCATGTGGGGACATGAGAGAAGCCTCCCACAGGATGGTAACTCATGCAGGCGTCCCCTGGGCAATGTCCCTGCAGATGGCCTATTCTCTCACACCAGAAGTGACTTGCAGTTTCTCAAGTTGCTTCTGACATGAAAAAAAATCTCTTATTTAATACTAACTTGGGTATCCAGCATTGCCTGGGTTATTTGAAAAAGTCATTTTTTATTTTACGAAGTGCAAAATGAAGGGGAGCCGGGAAGACAGTTCCGTCTTGTCTCCTGCGACATCAGGTCCCCTCCCCCAGCAACAATATATTATATAATACTAGTATTATGAATGATTTATTAGTACTATGCTAGTAATGTTGTATGTTCATATGACTTGTAAGCCGCTCTGAGTCCCCTTCGGCGTGAGAAGGGCAGCATATAAATGTCGTAAATAAATAAATAAGGTTGTGAGTGAACTACAACTCACATCATGAGTTGTACCCCCTGAAACTCCATCAGTTGTTAAAGTTTGTCATACTGGGCAGGTTTGTTCTAGATGCATCATTGCTGAAGGTTCAGTGTGATCTCTGGCTGCAGGATAAACTACAACTCCCAGCATGGTAAGTGAGCCCCCTCGAATCCCTCCAGTAGGTTCAGTTGGTCATAGGGGTGTTGTGTGCCAAGTTTCGTCCAGGTCCATCTTCAGTAGTAGTCACAGTGTCTCTGGATGTAAGTGAACTACAACTTCCAGAAATGAAGGTCAATTCCCTCCAGACCACTCCAGTATTTTTAGTTGGTCATGGTGGTTCTGTATGCCAGGTGAGGTCCAGGGCCATTGTTGGTGGGGTCCAGAGCGCTCTTTGATTGCAGGTGAGCTACATATCCCAGTACCTACAATGGCTATAAATCAAGGTGAATTCACCCCAAACCTCTCCAGTATTTTTCTTAGGTTTTGGGGGTTCAGTGTTCCAAATGTGGTCCAGGTCCATTGTCAGTGGGGATCACAGTGCTCAGATTTGGGTGTCTGTAGTGGAGGAAACACATAAAATCTAGGGTGATATTGTCTCTGAATGAAAGCACTCCTTGGGTGATGGGCAGTATGGTGTTTGGGGAGGACATTGGCAGGGGTTGGATTACATCTTCATGGCTCTCGCTATAACCTGAAATGCCATTGGAGGGAGGGCTTTTAGCGACTCCTTAGCACTGTGGGTTAAACTGTTTGTGGAAGTGGGAATCTGTGTCAGTGGGCACCCCACACACACATGCATATTTTCACTTTCATGGATATGGATATAGATAGAGATTTCTGTAAAAACATAATCAGGTCTAGGATTGTTGCTATGTTTATTAACCTAATAATACAATAGTATTTCAAAATTTATGTCCCCCTATTTACAGTGCAATAATCACGGCGCAGTAAATCCTGTGCTATTAGCTTCAAACTGCTCTTTAACTACATGCTGAGATTTTATCCTTGACGTCAAGTATTGGAGAATTATTCCTACCCATCTCTAGGAGAAGAGATGTAATTTTTTTAAGTGTGGCTGTTATGTCCTTGATCCTTTAGAAGAAGTCCTAAATCTTTTTGGTTCCTCATTGTTTCACCTATTGTTTTCTTTGGCTTGCCTGATTGGCTTGTTCTTGCGTTTATGTTTGATATCTCCCCAGCTTTGCCCCATTTTCATCTCTCTTCCATTAGCACTCACATTTCTGTCATCTAATATCTATCTGTCCGTCTGTCTTTCATTTCTTTTTGATTGTACCTCCTTGTACTTCTAAATGTAGCATTCATGTTTAAAATATTTGAGTGTGAAATGCTGTTGATAACTTGGAGGAGAGAGTGAACTGGAAAGAAAGATTGGCCACTCCATTTCATAGAATCACAGAGTTGAAATAGACCATGTGGGCCATCAAGTCTGTGACGGTGCAGCGAGCACCACTTACATGGAAAACATTAAGTTCCAAAGGTTTGCACTGTTGAATTGTGTTTTGCAGCCTGCTCAGTTTGTTAAAGGTGAGGTTGCATTGATTGGTCCCTAGTACCTGTCTATCGTTGTTTGCAGAGCCCAGTTAAGTTTGTTCCACCCCCTTTCTCAGGGATTTTGTTTGTCAGAGGCTTTCCAGGATTTCTCCAGAGAGGACGTGACTGAAGGTTTGCCAGGCCAGGCCTTGGTCAGGCTATCTTCCAACACCAGACAGAATTTTCCTTGGGACTCAAATAGAAAGTCCAGCAAACCAGAAGGTTGGGTATCTCTGGGGAGTCTCAAGCACCTTCAAACCAGTCAGGTGGCATCCAGAGGAAGGTTTCATGCCTTCAATATAGGCCATCTGGCTGGGGCTTCGGGTGTCCTTGCCTCGAGGCCATAGAGAAGGAGAGGACTTGGGAGAGCCATCCGGCTATAGCTTCCTGGACTAAAGCTACAGAGAGACTGTAAAGTAAGATCTTTCCTTCATCTTTTTGGGGAACTAAGCAAAGTGCCTGAGTGAAGTTAACTCACGTTATGAACAAATAAAGCCTGTTTGAGTTAACTAGAGTGTCCAGCTCGGTCCTTGGGAGCCCCAAGCCTCTAAAGGCAGGCAAGAAGCAATCCCCCGGTATAGAGAGACCATGTCCTTGCTCTTCACTGAGTATTTACGTGTGTGTGTGTGTGTGTGTGTGTGTGTATCTATCTATCTATCTATCTATCTATCTATCTATCTATCTATCTATCTATCTATCTATCTATCGGAGTAGCCTCTAGTGGTGCAGTGGATTAAAACCCTGTGCAGGTCTCAGGTTCGAATCTGGGGAAGGGCGGATGAACTCCCTCTATCGGCTCCAGCTCCTCATGCGGGGACATCCACAAAGAGGATAAAACAATCAAAACATCCAGGCGTCCCCTGGCCAACGTCCTTGCAAGACGGCCAATTCTCTCTCACCAGAAGCGACTTGCAATTTCTCAAGTTGCTACTGGCATGACAAAAACAAAAAAACAAAAACCCTAACTATATTTATCTATATATCTATAGAGTTACATTTAAAAATGTACCTCTTCCAACTTACAAACAAATGAAACTTATTAACAAACCTACAGAACCTATCTTATTCATAACTTGAGGGCTGGCTGTATACTCTTTCTGATGCAGCTCAAAATCCTGTTGGCTTTTAAAGCCGCTGCATCACACTTTTGGCTCGGGTTCAATTTGCTGTTCACTAAGACTCCAATAACTTTTTCACATGGACTGTTGTTGAGCCAGGCGTCATCTGTCCTGCATGAAAGCATTTTGTTTCTGCCCAGGCACCTGAGGCATACTTAAAGCCTCTCAAATTCTTGCCCATGTTGCCTTTCTCCCCTCTCTCTAAATTCAAATTGTATCTGTAAACACCAAAACCTCATTCTGGCCAAGGCTGTGAAGTGCTCTTCCCTTTCATTGATTTCCTCAAGGGCTTGCTGATTTGGTTTCCTTTCCCCGGCATGTTCCTGCATCCAGAATCTTAACACTTCCGAAGCCTGGGGCTCCTTCTTCCCTCTGCAGTGTTTCGGCAGCAGCAGCGTAGGTGCCAAAATGTGAGCTCAGTTGGCGGAGGGGCTGTTTGGGGCCATGGCTGCCTTTTAGTGCCCCGAAATGGTGAATCACCCAAGCCCTCGCTTCGTCGCCTTTGACGTGCCGAGGCCTGCCCTGTACACACATTTCAGAGAACGGGCTGTGAGGAATTCCACGTGCAGAGCCAAGTTGGCCCTGTGCTGCAAGGCGGGAATGTCTGGCAGGCGGGTTTGGCTCTGCTGCTGGCTCCCACTCCTTTCTGCCCCCCAGAAAGCATCTTCTGACTTCATTTGCAACCTTCCCCCCATTGCACCCCACTTCTCTTGACATTGGCTTGTTCTGCTTTGCTCCTTTCTCTCCAATGCAATGGGCAAACACTTTCTTCTGGAAGACTTCTCCTTGCCTTGGCTGATAAATCCGAAATCCTGGTTTATGTGGGATGCGTGCGTAAGAAGACACTTGGAATGCTTGGAAGGGCTTCTGATTCGTCTCAGACACTAAAAATGGTGTGATGTTTCCTTTCTTTGCATTTTAAACCATTGTGAACACGCCGGAGACATTTCTTCTGGGGAATGTTTTCAATGATTTAAGCTTGCAAGACTCCTAACTGCTCCTTTGCAGAAGGGAGGCACCTTGGCTCCTGTTGGTACCTGTTTACCTCGCTTGGCAGTCCTTTCCGGATAAGAGCCTGTTTATTTTTTTCAGGCCCGGGCCTGTTACATGTCGTTTTCTTTTTAAACTACTGCTGCACCCAATTTGTTTGAAGAGACCTTATCGGATTCTGTCGCCCAACGCCAAGTCTAGTTGGCCACATGTTTAACCTTATACACTGTGCTTGTTTTCCTGCTTATGTGGCTCATTCAGATTGCACTTTCACTGTCACATTTGTGGGATTAATTTTGGCATATTTGATTATTCATGGATTATTTGCTGCCATGCTATGATTCACCAGGGCATCATAGAGAGGTACAGTAGGTCAGGTCAGGTGAGAGAAATTGAGGAAGGTGGCACTTTCTGCTCCCTTTCAGACTGGATCGGCACTGCCATATAATCCAGTTTTTGAATCCAGATTATCTGCCTTGAACTGGATTATATGAGCCCCTGGTGGCACAGTGGGTTAAAGCGCTTAGCTGCTGAACTTGCTGATCGAAAGTTCGCAGGTTTGAATCCTGGGAGCGGTGTAAGCTACCACTGTTAGCCCCAGCTTCTGCCAACTTAGCAGTTCGAAAACATGCAAAGTGAGTACATCAATAGGTAGCACTCCGGTGGGAAGGTAATGGTGCTCCATGCGGTCATGCTGGCCACATGACCTTGTAGGTGTCTAAGGACAATGCTGGTTCTTGGCTTAGAAATGGAGATGAGCACCAACCCCCAGAGTTGGACAAGACTGGACTTAATGTCAGGGGAAAACTTTTACTTTTACCTTACACTATCATATAATTCAGTTCAAATCAGATACTCTGGATACAGAAATTGGATTATATGGCAGTGTAGATGGGGCCCCAGCTGTGCAGCCAGGCCAAGAAGGTCAAGCAAAGCCAGGCCCAAAACTCAGAAAAGCAGCAAGCATATTTTATATAGTTGGGTTCTCCCCCCCCCCCCATTTTTGTGGGAGTCCTCCCTCCTTAACCCCAGGAAATATGTCCAAAATTATAGTGCTATTGTTCCATTTTGATGGGCATGGTTCCATCCTATGCTATCCTAGTGTTTGTAGGTTGGTGAGGTCATAAACTTTTTGGTTGTTAATCCTGAATGCTCCATGTGTTCCTGCACATCCCAGCTTTCCTTAAGATGAGATTGAGACAGTTAAAATTAAAGGGGCCACAGTGGCGCTACAGGTTAAACCGTTGAGCTGCTGAACTTACTGACCGGAAGGATGGTGGTTCGAATCCGTGGGGTGCGGTGAGCTCCCGCTGTTAGCCCCAACTCCTGCTAACGTAGCAGTTCAAAAACATGCAAATGTGAACAGATCAATAGGTACCGCCTCGGAAGGAAGGTAAAGAGTGCTACATGCAGTCATGCGGGCCATATGACCTAGGAGGTGTCTATGGACAACGCTGGCAATTTGATTGGAAATGGAGATGGGCATCACCCCCAGAGCTGGGGATGAAAGGGAAGCCTTTACCTTTATCTGCGTATCTGTGTTGCATTGCTTTGAGGCTTTGAATGTTTGTTTTCAGTTGTATATGTCTGTATATGCTGGGATCCCTGACTCCTCTGGGGGAGATAGGATGGAATACAAATAAATTATTATTATTATTATTAGGAGCCCTCGGTTGCACAGTGGGTTAAAGCACTGAGCTTGTTGACCGAAAGGCCACAGGTACAAATCCAGGGAGCGGCGTGAGCTCCCACTGTCAACCCTAGCTTCTGCCAACCTAGCAGTTCGAAAACATGCAAATGTGAGTTTATCAATAGGTATCGCTCCAGCGGGAAGGTAACGGTGCTCCATGCAGTCATGCCAGCCACATGACCTTGGAGGTGTCTATGGACAACGCCGGCTCTTCAGCTTAGAAATGAAGATGAGCACCAACCCCCAGAGATGGGCACGACTGGACTTAATGTCAGAGGACAATCTTTACCTTGTTGTTGTTGCTGCTGCTGCTGTAGAACAGTGCTACAATTCTGTAGTGTGAATAGACCTGTTATTCGTAATATTGCTACCAAAAATGAACTGTGAATCTTATTAAAATAGCTTCAGAAAAAGAACCATTTCCCCCACAATATAAATGTTCTTGTTAAAAAGATACTCTCTTTCTGAACAGTTCAGACAGCTAAACATAAGTCAAGGACAGGAGAAAGGACAGTGTCACATATTGTGCATGTCTTCTGTATTTCTGGCACTCAGAAACCACAGATTTGCAGCCTTGGAATTTGGCTGCAGTGCAAGTGGTCAAAGACTTCCCCTCCCTGTGGATCAATGAAGTCGTACACTCCTTTCTGGACAACCATTCTTGTCAGCACATGAAATCATTTGTCAAAAGGTAAAGGTTACTTTTGGCTGCGGTGCCAACTGTGTATTTTCTGTGAACGTCGAGAGAATGAATCTAAGACCTCAATTTGGAGTTTTTCTATGAGTTACTTGTTATTGATCAGGTTGCAACACAGTAGATGATTTACTATTTACTGTATGTATCATATTTGAATCCCAGTTTCCTTACAAGAAGCTACTATTTTCACAACAAATGGCTATTATTTCCACAACGCATTAGTTAGATTGTGACTTGTCTTAGGTTTGCCAGATGTGCTAAACCAGTGTTTTTCAACCTTTTTTGAGCCGCGGCACATTTTTTACATTTACAAAATCCTGGGGCACGCCACCAACCAAAATGACACAAAATGACACTCTAACACAGTAATACATATAGTTAATATGTTTTTAAATGTATTTATACACTCAGTGTGAAACCTGGACCAGTTTCGATGAACTCAACATAGATATCCTGGCAGGAATGGCAGAAAGACACAAACTTCCCACACAGAACTCCCATAACCAAGAGAAAATGCTATAAGAGTTTGGTGGGCATTGACCTTGGGTTTTGGAGTTGTGGTTCACCTATATCCAGAGAGCACTGTGGACTGAAACAATGTTGGATCAGGACCAAACTTGGCATGAATACTCAATATGCCCAAATGTGAACACAGATGGAGTTTGGGGAAAATAGACCTTGACATTTGGGAGTTACAGTTTCTGGGATTTATAGTTAACACACAATCAAAGAGCATCCTGAACTCTTGCAACAATGGAATTGAACCAAACTTGGCATATTGAATTCTCATTACCAACAGAAAGTACTGAAAGGGTTTGCTTGGGAATTGACTTTGAGTTTGGAAGTTGTAGTTCACCTACACCCAGAGAGCACTGTGGACTCAAACAATGTTATGTTATGTTGTTTGTTTTCTATCCAGAATCACAATGTTGGAAGGAGGCTCACCACTTGAAGGTCCCTCAAACAGGCATGGGAAAACTTCGGCCCTCTGGGTGCTTTGGACTTCAACTCCCACCATTCCTAACAGCCTGAGGCCCTTTCCTGCTTAAATGGCTGGGGGGGGGGGAGAGGGTCTGAGGCTGCTAGGAATGGTGGGAGTTGGAGTCCAAAACACCTGGAAGGTCCAAGTTTGCCCATGCCAGCTTTCAACAGAGACCTCTTCCTCCCCCTTTGCGCCCTTTCTTCCCCCTCCTTTCGAACACTTACTTTTTCTTCTACACTGCCGCTTCTGTCACCATTTTGATCTGAGGGGGCAGTTTGAGCGTGTTCAGGAGGGGAGGGGGGACCCGTGTGGGCGCTACTGCGCAGACTCGCCCCAGAGCAAAGCAAGGCAAAACGAGCAGAGCGAGGCTGGGAAGAAGGGAGCCCGAGTGGAGAAGAAAAAGTGTTCGGCAGGAGGAGAAAGAAAGGGTATTGGAGGTTCCAATTTTCCACGGCACACTGGTTGGGAAACACTGTGCTAAACAGATGTGCAGCCATGGATTAGGGTCTTCCTGGTTCAAGAAGACCTTTCCACAGGGATTTCAAGACAGCCAGTTTGGTGTCATGGATAGGGTGTGGGAATACAACTTTGGGAATCAGGGTTTGAATGCATTGGGTGACCTTGGGCAAATCACACTCTCTCAGGCCCAGAGGAAGGCAATGGCAAAATCTCTATCACCAAATACTGCCAAGATATGTTGGAAAGGTACATAGCGACAGCAAATGGGCTTCAAAAACGTTTCCAACAGATCTGATCCCAGGAATCCTTACCGCTGAATGTTGGTGTGGCGCTTAACCAAAGGAGGGTAGCTATCAGTTGCCTGTGGATCAATCGTCTGTTGTTGGTGTTGCTGAATTCTTCCATTTCTGTGCATAGAGCAATTCGGTTGCTGTGATCATATATTGCAATAGTTTAACATAGTCAATTGTATCAGACCATGTAGAAAAGTCTCAGGTTTTAACTGGACATTCCTCCCCCGCCCCAAACTTTCTAGATCACCATATATATTTGAACCCAATATTTTTCGAGTGTTTACATGACCTCCACATATGATAGAATGACCTCACTTGCTGTTTACATTTCCAGCAAGTGTTTAACATCTGAGAAAGCTTTTCAGGAATCATATACTAGAACGAGGGAGAGAGCTTTCTCCTCTGTCGCCCCCCGACTTTGGAACGCATTGCCTAGCGAGATTAGATTAGCCCCCACCCTGGAAACTTTTAAGAAGAACCTCAAGACGTGGCTTTTCCGTTGCGCTTTTGGAGAATGATCTCACATGTCCCTTGTCATTCTCCCCAAAAATGGGCGTCCTCACATTGGATTATCTTTGAACCTTCCCTATAAATATATATGTTTTAAATCTTACCTCATCCTTAGTTTTTATCACTGTGTTTTCCACATGTGGCCCACTCCTTTTATTTTATTTGGTTGTTTTATTTTATTTGAAATGTTGTTTTATGTTTTTATGTTATTTGTATTGATATGTATTTGTGGGCTTGGCCTCATGTAAGCTGCCCCGAGTCCCTTTCGGGAAGATGGTGGCAGGGTACAAATAAAGTTATTACTATTATTATATATACCATCAATAGATAAAGGTAAAGGTTTCCCCTTGACATTAAGTCTAGTCGAGTCCGACTCCGGGGGTTGGTGCTCATCTCCTTTTCTAAGCCAAAGAGCCGGCGTTGTCCATAGACAGCTCCTAGGTCATGCAGCCAGCATGATGGCTTGGCGCACCATTACCTTCTCGTCTGAGCAGTACCTATTGATCTACTCACATTTGCATGTTTGTGAATTGCTAGGTTGGTAGAAGCTGGGGCTAACAGTGGGAGCAAACTATCTAGGAACCATGTGTCAAAAATCACATCAAAATAGAATAGAACAAAATGACAGTATTATATCAAAGACACATGGAGTGTGCCTATACAGCCCAATGGGCAAAGAGATAGAGTTCAATCAAAAAATATACACAGTGAAGCATGGGCACATGCATAAATAAACACACTACTACAATTATATTGCACAAAATGTGTAGTCATAATTACAGTAGTCCGCTGCTCATTACCAAGTACAGCCACAGGCTATAATAAGTCCAACTGTGCGTGAGTATTCTGGATAAAGAGTAATAAACTCAGTTTTTACTATAATTCCGTGGATGAGCGCTAGCGGTTAACTGTAGGACAATCTGTGGGACTACATTACCCAGAGGCGTCTCTGGTGACGCCCTTATTCTGGCGAGTATGGTGAGTCTGCCGTCTGGCCGCTCTCGCAAGATTTAGGCACACCACGTGTCCGGAACAAGGAAGAATGTGACCATCCTAAAAGGTATACTGTAATCCATATGGTGCCGAAAGTGGCGGTTTAGTATCCCTTAAGTAGTAAGCCTCACGCAATATAAATGATATGCTTGATGCATACGTTTACAGCCGACGGGGTCACGGAGTTGTATGGGATCCTCCCGTTTCGGTCTTTGTTGACCTTTCTCAAGGCTGTGGTGATGTTCAAAAGCATGTGGCGAAGTATCAATCGTCATCCAATTCAATTAATCCAACAATCATCGAATTATATCAAATTCTCAGCAATCCACTATACATGCAAAATGATAGGATAACCATGGCTGGAGCTCACCACATCCCGTGGATTCAAACCGCTGACCTTCCAATCAGCTAGTTCTGCAGCTTAGCGGTTTAACCCGCTGTGCCACCATAGCCCCTCATACTATCGATACATCGTTTTATTTTTTAAAAATACCTTTCAAATGATAACATAATGTGAATTTTCACCCCTTGTTCCACATTTTCTCCCATTAGTCTAACATTATATTATATCCAACATTGTGCCCAAAATATGTGGACTCATTCTTAAGAGAGAGAGTTCCGGCCTTATTCTCATTATGATGGAACTATGGTTCTTCTTTAACTGCTATGGCTGCATACTTTGAAAGCCAGGGGTCTGCATCTTGGTGAGTCACTAGATCTCATCAGCTAAGTTTAAAATACACCTCCCTACATTGCAAATCACATGCTCTTATGGGGTGGAACTATGGTATGTTCCCCATTGGGACTCCGAGTCCAGCTCAGATCCCAACCCTGGAAAGCTGCCCATGTATTCAAAGCAGAGGTGGCCGTGGCCTCCTTGTCTCCTCCATCGGCTGCCCACCGCCCTCTGAGCCCTTTTGGCAGCGCCAGAGTGTCTTTCCTCATTGTGACAGTTTCTTCCTTTCCTTCTTCCTTTTACAGCACAGTTTCTAATCTCTTCCAACTCATCTCGGCGCAAGGCTGGGTGATTTACAGGTCTGTTTATAAGCCTCTCTCCCTTTTGGCAGAACAGAGTTTCGAGAGACGCTGTTTGTTTCTGTCGCTTCCCCATCCGCTAGGCAAATAGCTGATGTAAAAAAGATGAGGAAGGTCATAATACAACGTCAAGCTTTCCTGGCCAGATAGAAAGCAACATTCTTGAAGAGGAAGGCTTACATGCCGGCTGAGAATTCAATTCTAAAGGACTAAACATGTTCCAGCTTGTCAATACCCTTCTTGAATTGATAAGCTGGAACATGTCCAGAGAAGGGCGATCTCCATTGATTATGCTGAGTAGAGCTGCGGAAACGGGTAATCCAACATTAGGTCAACAATATTACGAGGGTTGAATGAAAAGTAATGCCTCCACCTTCATTACTTGGGTTTGGATTGGACTATTTTAATAAATCCAACGCAGAAATAATCCTTAGAATGTGCTCTTTAACAACACTATTCACTTTTCCACATAATCACCAGACAATTGGATACATTTCTGCCAATAATGAACAAGTTTTCTGAAGCCATCATGGAAGAACTCTGTGCGCTTTCTGTGACGGTGCAGCAAGTGCCACTTGCATGGGAAACATTGAGTTTATAAGGGTTTGCACTGTTATATTGTGTTTCTGCAATCCTGTTTAGTTTTGCACTGCTTGCAAAGTTTGTTGCATTGATTGATCCCTAACACCTGTCAATCATTGTTAACAGAGCCCGATTAAGTTTGTTCCGCCCTTTTTCCAGGGACTTGGAAATCTAGCTATTTTGTTTACAGAGCTTTCCTGGATCCCTCCAGAAGAGGACATATCTGAAGGTTTGCCAGGGCCAGCCTTGGTCAAGCCATCTCTCAACAAGACAAAGACTTGGGTCTCATGCGGAAAGCCCAACATATTGGACGGTTGGGTAGTTCTGAGGAGACCCAGGCGCCTTCAAACTAGTCGGCTGGCATCCAGAGAAAGGTCCCATACCTTCAGTATAGGCCAGCTGGCTAGGTCTCGAGTGTCCTTACCTCGAGACCACAAAGATAGAGGGGACTTGGAGGGCCATCCAGCTGAAACTTCCTGGACCCAAGCAACTAGAGACTGTAACGTATTTTTCTTTTGTCCTTTTGGGGAACCAAGTAAAGAACCTGAGTGACCATAACTCATTGTGTTAGTAATAAAGCCTGTTTTGAGTTATATAAAGTGTCCAGCTTGGTCCTTGGGAGCCCTGGAGGATATGTCCCAGTCTTAGGAAGGACCACAGGGACACTCCACGGGCATATCGGAACCCTCACCTCAGACTGCCATACAGAAGAATGCAGGTCTCACCTTCTACCTGCAACTGGCCACCAGTAATCCCGTTAGGGCGTCCCAATCTTCCCTCCTTCGATGGCAAGATGATGCCTTAGCAGGACTGTTGCCGCTCTTGGCTCTTTTACCCTGTGCTCTCTCCCACCCTACCCCTTGCCCACCCTCCCCTCCCACCCTGTTACTGTTGTATTGATGTATTTTGTGTGTAGACTCAAACTGTTGTAAACCACTCCGAGCCTCCGGGGAGTGGCGGTATACAAGTTTGAAGTAATAAATAAATAATAATAAATAAAGGAAGGCAAGAAGCAATCCCACGGTAGAAAGAGTCTATGTCCTCGCCCTTCCTGAGTATATATAGATTGGGTGTGACGGCACATTTTCATTTCAGGCGTCAGCATCCTGGGTACCCATCGTGCACAGATCTTCTGATAGCCAAGCAAAGCAATAATGTGACCCACACGTTCTTGTGAAATGCCAATTATACTTGAAATTTCTGAGTGATACAATGATCATCCTGAATCAATCTGTCAACCTTTTGCTTGTGAAACTTGGTGGTTCCTGTCACAGGACGTCCAACTCTGTTTGTCACACAAGTCAGATGTTCCCACCTCAACATCTTTAAACTTACTTGCCCAATGACGCACAGTACTCTCATCAACACAATCCCCATAAACAGCTTGCATTCTCTGATGAATCTCCTTTGGGGTGACACCTTCTGCTGTCAAGAATTCAATGACTGCGCGTTGCTTAAGTCGCATTGACCGACTGTCTGCGCAGGGTTCCATACTTCACACTTTAACAACACAACCGTTCAATGCTAAGGCTTTCTGCCAAAATACTTTTCCTTCAACCCTCGTAGGTTGACCACATCATGACTGTTTCTCAAACAAGGCCATGGATCCGACCCACCAAGCTCTTCTTTCGCATCCTTCTCTTGTATCCATAGTTCACACATCTCCCACACCAGCCTTTGGGTATGATCTCAATTCACGTTACCATATCAAATATTAATGCTCAGGTAACAGCTGTCGAGAACTGTTGTGTTCTCTGCCTCTCCGAAAACCACTGCTTGTGGATATTGCTTCATTTGGACGTTTACAGTTTCTTTGTGGACTCCTAACGAATGTGTTGTGAACCTTACTACCTGACACTGTGGGGAAAAGTGGGTTTTCTTTATTCCACATCCCTAGTGAAGATGGGAGATGCGGTGTGTGTTGTGTGCTGAATGGCGTGACCTATTTCAAAATAAATACAGGCCCGTCTTTGCTTCCTGGCAAGTGCTAATCCAATTAGAGGACACAAACGGAACATCTGTGGCGGTGCTTAAACTTTAGCCAAAATATTTTATTGACAGGAGCATACCCCTGTTGTTGTTTTTGTTCAAAGCATTGAAGTATTTCATTTCATGCTGGCATGGGTAGCAAACAAAGTCATTGAAGGAAAAGTTTGATATTATCGGAGCAAGCAGTTTAATTGCCTACCTTTGAGTATTATGATGTATCGATATTTATCTCTCTTGGTACATATTTATAGATGAACCTTTGCTTCTCAGTCTATAGTTCTTCAAATATTTTGGACTCCAACTCTCCAAATCCATGGTGACTGGGGCTCATGGAAGCTGAAGATCAAAACATCTGTGCTCTTGACACACTATGATTACAGCACTACAATCCCACTTTAACCTCCATGGCTGGATTGTATGGCATCTAGAGATTCGGTGAGCTTGGCTCTTTGGCTGAGTATTCTAAATGGCTATCCCTATAGTGGGAATCCCAGAATTCTCTAGGATGGAATAACTGTGATTAATATGATATCATAGTGCTATAATTCTTTAGTGTAAATCAGCGTTTCTCAACCTGGGGGTTGCGAGGGGGTGTCAGAGCGGTTGCCAAAGACTATCAGAAAACACAGTATTTTCTTTTTGTCATGAGAGTTCTGTGTTCGAAGTTTGGCCCCATTCTATTGTTGGCAGGGTTCAGAATGTTCTTTGATTGTAGGTGAACTATAAATGCCAGCAACTACAACTCCTAAATGCCAAGGTCTA
The DNA here is from genome assembly GCA_030556195.1 of Anolis apletophallus. Taxonomy (NCBI): domain Eukaryota; kingdom Metazoa; phylum Chordata; class Lepidosauria; order Squamata; family Anolidae; genus Anolis; species Anolis apletophallus. The sequence continues at coordinate 29,172,723 of JARBWK010000016.1, forward strand.
TTTTCCCTAAAATCCACCAGTGTTCACATTTGGGCATATTGAGAATTCGTGCCAAGCTTGGTTCAGATCTATCATTGTTTGAATCCACAATGCTCTCTCGATGTGGGTGAACTACAACTCCCAAACTCAAGGTCAATGCCCACCAAACCATTCCAGTATTTTCTGATGGTCATGGGAGTTATGTGTACCAAGTTTGGTTCAGTTCCATCATTAATGGAGTTCAGAATGCTCTTTGAGTGTAGGTGGACTATAAATCCTAGCAACTACAACTCCCAAATGACAAAATCAATCCCCCTGCAACCCCACCAGTATTCAAATTTGGGCGTATCAGGTTTTTGTGCCAAATTTGGCCCAGTGAATGAAAATACATCCCGCATATCAGGTATTTACATTATGATTCATAACAGTAGCAAAATTATACTTATGCAGTAGCAACAAAAATAATGTCATGGTTGGGGGTCACCACAATATGGGAACTGTATTAAGGGGTTGTGGCATTAGGAAGGTTGGAAACCACTGGTGTAAATGAATCTTTGGAGCACCAAAGATTAAGAACCTCTTATGTGGATGTATGAGTTGGTATCATCTTAATACTGTTTTCAGCCCAAGGGCAAAACTGACCCTGTATTGGATATTTTTTGGAAAATGTGAATATACGTAATTGGGAAATGGGACTCATAACTTTGTGTTGTTGAATGCTTTCATGGCCGGAATCACTTGGTTGCTGTGAGTTTTCCAGGCTGCGTGGCCATGTTCCAGAAGCATTCTCTCCTGACATTTCTCCCACATCTATGGCAGGCATCCTCAGAGATTGTGAGGTCATTCATAACCTTTTTCGAAAACCGGTGGCCTCTGGAAAGGTATGACCTTGTTAGAAGTCAAAACCTTTTGAAAAATGATATTCACCAGCATTCATGCAAGGCAATTAGGTCTCTCAGCTGTTAAACTGATGTATCTAGATATGTCTTTGAACTGTCAGGGACAAAGACATGCCAGTGCGCAAAAACATATATTCAGCAATGTTTCAGAAGCGTTATTTGAAGTTGCCCCAAAATATCTACTCTCCCTTAAATATATTTGCCTTTAAGTCATGCTCTTAAGAGACAAAATAAACAGTCTTCTTCAAAAGTAACTGGGTTGGTTTACTCACAAAGCTTTATGTATACAGCATATAGGCACTTCACTTATGAATCCACTTACAATAGGATTTTAAGTAGTTTCTCTGTGTATCTTCCATAGATTCAATAGTCCATAGTCCAGTGGAGCCTAATGGCTTCTGTATAGCATAGTGTTCCTATATTGAAGTCTAAAGGCATCTGCTCTCTCTAAGAGTCTTTATACCATCATTCTCCACTGAAGTCTAAAGCAAACTCTGGTCTAAAATAGAACCTCAGGTCCTGAACATGTCCAGACCTGGACACATGGTCTGCAGTCCCACAACAAAGAGTTTAGGTAGAATTGCAAACCAACACAAACATATAATACCATAAGCAATTACATACATAACAAACAACCAGTAATGGTTTTGTGAAGGTTGCTATTTCCAGTAAGAATGATGTGGTTGTGTGCCATTTGTGGGTATGGCCAATGCTATAAGCCAGGCCTGTCCAACTTCTACCAGCCCAGGGGCCTGAATTCTGGTCACTGATGACCTGGGGGGCCGTAGGGTCTGCTCCCGCCACCGGCTCCGCCCCCACCCCCCCCCCCCCCCTTAGCTAAATATATTTAATTCCCCTCTCCCCGGTGCCCTCTCCCCTTATTTTAATTTAATATTAAATATATTTAATTCCATCCTCCCCTCTCCCCTTATTTTTATTTAATATTAAATATATTTAATTCCATCCTCCCATCTCCCCTTATTTTTATTTAATATTAAATATATTTAATTCCATCCTCCCCTCTCCCCTTATTTTTATTTAATATTAAATATATTTAATTCCATCCTCTCCTCTCCCCTTATTTTTATTTAATATTAAATATATTTAATTCCATCCTCCCCTCCCCCTTATTTTAATGTATCCCATCTCCCCTTATTTCATCTTTAAATATATTTAATTTTATATTTAATACATGAGGTGAGATGGGGGAGGGAATGAGGAGCCCCCTGAGGAGCCCCCTGCTTCGGCCTACCTTTTCCAAACGCGCAGGATCCAGGAGTACCCGGACGACGAGAGGCGACGACGGACAGCGTCGAAGAAGGTCCTAATCGCGTCTGTGGGCCTCAGCGATCCAGTAGTAGAGTAGCCGAAGAGTATCGCGAGAATACGCAATCCACACGGGATTTCGCTGTCAACGCCGGTGTGATCTCGTGTTGACAGCGAAATCCCATGTGGATTGCGTATTCTCGCGATACTTGCTCCGAACCTGGAAGTAAGTATTTATTTTTATTTATTTTATTTATTTTATTTTTCAATTTTTATTTTTTATTAAAAAACTTAGGGGGCCGTAGGGAAGGGGCTGGGGGCCGTATGCGGCCCCTGGGCCACCAGTTGGACAGCCCTCCTATAAGCGGATGGAAGCAATCTACTCCATGTGTTGTTGTAGGTTTTTTCGGGCTATATGGCCATGTTCTAGAGGCACTCTCTCCGGATGTTGTGAGGTGACTTCACAACCTCTGAGGATGCTTGCCATAGATGCAGGCGAAACGTCAGGAGAGAATGCCTCTAGAACAGGGGTGCCCACACCTTTTCAGCATGTGAGCTACTTATAGTAAAACCAAGTCAGAAAGATCTACCTACCTCCTCAAGGCTGGAGAGGGGAGGGGGCGGGGCTTGGCCACAGGGGGCGGAGCCAGGCCCCGCCAAGCCCTGCCCCCTCCCCTCTGGCTTTGGAGCTTCCATCAGGTTCTCCAGGCTTGAGGATGGCAATGCCAAGCCAGTGGTGGCATAGCTAGCACAAGGCTGGCTTGGCCCTGCCCTCCACAAACCTGGAGCAGCTGCTGGGAGTGCCGAAGCTGGGGAGGGGGCGGGTGTGTTGATGTGATTAATCGCATTGTATAGATGAATATGTATGCCAGTATTGAGAGAGAATAGGCAAGAGAGAAGGCTTCTGACAAGACAAAGGAGGGAAAGTTAGTCAGTCAGGAATAGGAGCTCAAAGTGTGAGGAGCTCAAGTCTGTGTCAGGGATAAGAGCTCAGCGTGTGAAGAGCTCAGAGAAAGAGTTCATTGCCTCATAAAGAGCTTCACTCACAAAAGGGGTTTCAGATTACATTTCTCTCATGATGGGTGTTTAAAGTAAAGTCTCCTCATCACTCTTTACAAGTCTAATGGTCAAGAAATAATAATTGGTGGCAGCGTTTTGGTCTCTTCGCAAATTGGTGTGGCAGTGGGGAAATATAGCCTGCCCTGCCACGTTAAAAGGAAAAGCTGAACGGTGAAGAAAGATAATCGCAGATTGGTGGTACACCGGTGGAACTGAAAGGATAGTCGACGTCTTCTCAGCGGGGCTTGATGTGGCCTGGCTCCGCCCCCTCTGGGAAGCGGCCCAGCCGGCTGGGATCAACCTCCTTCAGTCCCGGGATCGACTGGCCGATCGCGATCGACTTCCTGGGCAGCCCTGATGTAGAACATGGCCATATAGCCTGAAAAAACCTACAACAACACAGTGATTCTGGCCATGAAAGCCTTCGACAATCTACTCCATCTTCACACATTACCGTACTTCACACAGACTGACCAAGAGCCTCCTTTTCCTCCTCTCTCTTCGACCCTCAGAACAGTGTGCATGGATTTTCCTTTCTCAGTCCTGATCTTGGAGAACAAGCAGCCAACTAAGCGTTCTTTATATTTTCATGTACTGATTTAGGATATAGTTGTATGATAATCCAACCAGGGATGTTGCAGATTCTGGAACAAAAGTAATGTCGAATGAGCAAAGTCAGTCACACCTCTTGGGTCTTGACATCTGTTGCAGATTGAGAGCTTATGCGTAGCGATTAGAGCGCTCAGGGTGTTTTACTGTTCCAGTCAAAGGCTGTGACAATTGCTTATTACAGCAAACCAAGATGTAATATCTATCCTGGAATCATAGCAGAAATCTTATATAGGGTTGCACACGGAGCCAATTTTAATTAAAGTGATGTTGCTAAATCTCTGCAGCAGTCTACAGAAACTGATGCTTTTCTGCTTGCCAAGGAAAAGAGCTGCTTCGTATGCTTCATAGGCATGAAATAGAAACCCCAAGTGTTTTCATCGGGGTGTTAACATTTCCGCAAATGGTTAGACTAGGGAAACTCAGGTATGAGTTTGGACTGATTTGTGAAAGTCAATGGGTGATTATGGGATCCTCAGTCTACCCCCACCTGTTCCCCTTAAAGGCTTGATGGGAGAAAGGAATTGGGGAAGTTCATAATTTCATTGTTGGGACCCCTGGGGGAGATTGCAAGAGGATTTCCGAGGGACCATCAAATACCCTCATTCATATATATATATATATATATATATATATATATATATATAAATCGAGTGGTCGTGCAAAGGACTTTATGCACGGCCAAACTATGCCCCCCAGAAACACCAATCCAACGACACACATTACCCCAGACCACGAGGTATAACCTTAACAAAAAAACCCACCTCCCTACCTTGCAACCCCCCCAAAACAAGCCCCCAAAACCGCCCATTGCCTCCCGTTCTGCGCTGGCCGCAAGCGCAGAACACAGGGAGAGCAATCGCGCAGGCGCACTCCGAAACCCCCTCCCCCCCAACACACCAACCTATCCCCTCTCTCCCCACTCACCCAGAACCTTCGCACCCACACCGCCAGCGCCCTAACCGCCTCCTCGCGCCAGCGTCGTCCCGGGAGGACGCCGCCGCGGTCCCGCCCGCACGACCCTCCACCAGGAGAGCCAACGAAACGGTGAGGGAGAACAGCGCACCCACGGGACTACAAGTCCCAGAAGGCACCGCGCCGCTCACTTGAAAGAAGGGCGGAGACAGCACCGGAAATAGGCCACAATGGTCGCGCAGAGCATTCTGGGAGCCACAGTCCCCTGGCCGGACACGCCTTCTCCGCCATCTCCAAGCACTTTCTGGACCACGCTCAAGCGACCGCCGCCATGCCCGCTTCCTCCGCCCCCTCCGCTGCCTCCTCCTGACCTCTCCCAGGGATGGGGCCGGGAGGGAAGCCGCGCCGTCTCTTTCCCTGTGGCCTCTTCGCGGGTAGCGGCGGAGAGACCTCTGCCACCTCTCTTCCGCTGCCCGAGGAGGGCCGCAGGGAGAGGGGTTGCCCGGTTCCCCCTCGGCCTCCTATTCGGGCAGCGGAGTGACGGCGGAGGGCTCTCCTACGCCGGCCGCCGCCTCCCGTCCGAGGCCCGGGGACGAGGCCGCGGGGGAGCCGCACCGTCTCTCTCCCTGCGGCCTCCTCTTCGGCCAGCGGAAGGGAGGCGGCGGCCGGCGTAGGAGAGCCCTCAACCGCCTCTCCTCCGCTGCACGAGGAGAGGGCCGCAAGGGAGGGAGATCAAGCGGTTCCCCATCGACCTCCTCTTCGGCCTCCTCCTCTACACACACACACATATATATACACACACAAATAAACACCAACCACTACCTACACACACACATACACACACAACCCCCCCCCAAAGCACACACATACAACTATACACACACATACACACACATATATATACACACAACAAACATGCTCACATCATTCCCACAAATTACATACCATAACATTCTCACATCACCAACATAGGGCACAGCAACGCGTGCCGGGTACAGCTAGTGTGTGTGTGTGTGTGTGTGTGTGTGTGTGTGTATATATATATATGAGAAGTTTTGATGGTCTTAGGAATCCCTTTGGCAGGGAAGGCTGAAGTTCTCTCCGCCTGTCCTTCTCTTCCTTTTTGGAAACAGATGGCAAATCCTCCCACCAAAAGCCCTCCTCCGCTGTGATTGGCTGCCCTCTCAGCCAAGGGGAGAGCTCTTTCTGAGACTCCAAGCATGGAGGGGAGAGCAGGCATGCTCAGTGCATGGAAGCGTGTTGCAGGCAAGGAAGAGCATGTGAGGCTGGAGAGAGCCTCACACCAGCGAGTCCCTTCAAGGTAGGAGGTTCTGTGTAGGAAGTTTGGCCCAATTCTATTGTTGGTGGGGCTCGGAATCCTCTTTGATTGTCTCTCTGGGCATTACTTCACGAACAAAATTTCTTAAAAAGGACTCATCCCACACTATTTACAAGCGCGTTGATGACTAAAGAGGCTAATCCGAGATATAAAAGTCCGGTTGCAGAAAGCACAGCAGAAGGTCTCCTTGGGTGATGTTGTCTCCAAGTTGTGGTTCTTTCTGTATTGTCGTTTCTCTTCGAGACCCATTTGGCGTGTCTTCTCGAAAGAGGCCGCAGCATTGTGGATAGTGCATCTCCATGCCTCCCGAAGTGAGGCCAGGGTGGACCATTGTTGGTGATCAATCTGGCCGAGCCTGAGATGTTGTTTCTGAGAGTCCTTGTATCTCTTCTTTGGGGCACCTCTCTTGTGCTGACCCGTGGCGAGTTCACTGTAGAGTAGTATCTTTGGGAGGTGGTGGTCCTCCATCCTAGAGACGTGCCCTGCCCAGCGCAGCTGTGTTCTCAATAGCATGGCCTCAGTGCTGGTGATCCCTGCTTGATCTTTGGTTCTAGGTGAACTATAAATCCTAGCAACTACAACTCCCAAATGACAAGGTCTATTTTCCCCAAACTCCGCTCACATTGGACTATATTGAGTATTCATGCCAGGTTTGTTCCAGATCCATCATTGTTTGAATCCACATTGCTCTCTGGATGTAGGTGAACCACAGCTTCAAAATTCAAATCCTTCCAGTATTTTCTAATGGTCATGGGAGTTCTGTGTGGGAAGTTTGGTTCAATTCATTGTTGCTGGACTTCAGAATGCTCTTTGATAGTAGATGAACCATAAATCCCAGCAACTACAACTCCCAAATGACACAATCAATCCCCCCCCCAACCCCACCAGTATTCAAATTTGGGCGTATCGGGTATTTGTGCCAAATTCGGTCCAGTGAATGAAAACACATCCTGCTTATCAGATATTTACATTGCGATTCATAACAGTAGCAAAACGACAGTTATGAAATAGCAACAAAATAATGTTATGTTTGGGGATCACCACAACATGAGGAATTGTATTAAGGGGATCGCGGCATTAGGAAGGTTGAGAAACACTGGTCTAAAGCAGTGTTTCCCAACCTTTTTTGAGCCGCGGCACTCTTTTAACATTTAAAAAATCCGGGGGCACACCACCAACCAAAATGACACTCTAACACAGTAAAGAACGGCTGGGGATGGTGACCTGCTGGGAGCAGCTGCTGGGAGTGCCAAAGCCAGGGGAGGGGGAGGAGCCAGGCCGCGCCATGCCCCGCCCCCTCCACACGGCTTCAGTTCTCCCACAGCTTTGCCAGCCTTGAGGGGGCAGTGCCAAGCCAGCGGTGGTAGAGCCAGCACAATGCTGGCTTGGCACTGCCCCCTCAAGGCTGGCAAAGCTGTGGGAGCACTGAAGCCGTGGGAGGGGGCGGAGCCAGGCCCCGTCATGTCCCGCCCCTCCCCCGGCTTCAGTTTTCCCACAGAGGAGAAGCATGAGCGGTGGACGGACTTCAGTAGACGGGGCTCCTCCTCCACGTGGCTTCAGCGAGCGAGGGGTGAGAGTCATGGCGGGAGTCATGGCGGATTGGAGGCTGGCTGGGGAACCGGCCGAAGGAGGCGGCGCCCGGCCCCTTCTTTTCTTCGCTGCCACTCGGCCCTTCCTCCTCCTCTCCCAAGCAGCAGGAGTTCGGCAGGAGGGGGGGGGGGAAGGAAGGGGGGCAGAGAGCTTTTCCCGCGGCACACCTGATGATCGCTCACGGCACACTAGTGTGCCACGGCACACTGGTTGAGAAACACTGGTCTAAAGTAATACTATTCAAAGTAGGATCCATGGAGCAGTGGCACTCCCTGAACCATATGCTGCATGTCTCTGGAAAGCTTCCAGGAAGGAAAAAAACACAATTGGAACCAATGAACACAAATAGTCCTTGGGAGACCCCATCATAGTAGGAGAAGAAGTGCCTTCTTCCAGATAGTTCGAGAAAGATTGTCCTAGACATATTTGGACTAAAACCAAGGTATTGAAAATGTGTGTTTTTGGGTGGGGGCTGAATTTGCTGTAACAAAATGTAGAAGCTTTGGGTAGATATATCTGGATATTTCCTTGGAGAGTAGTTGCATCCAGGAAGCTGTGTTTGTATATGTCATGTTTTGTTTTGCTTTGTTTCCTTGTTATGTCCCACTGATTTCTGGCAACAGACAGTTTTCTTTTATATATATATCAGTCTTGGGTGAAGCCTCCAAAGAGGCTTATAATTAAAATGTGTTGGAACCAGTATTTCTTTCCTCCCCCTCACCATCTTTGTGCGGAAAATACAGGCAGTGTATTGACTGTGGAGCCAAATGAAAAACAAAATTTGGAATGTATCTTAGGAATGTAAAGGATGCTTGCCATTTTTCTCATCCTTGACAAGTAACTCATCTTTATGTCAAGAACATGATTAGCCACTCTGAGGTTGTGTTCTTGCTGTTGCCTTTTGGACAAAACGTGGTATTTGCACCAAGCTGTCATTTTTATTTGCAGAAAACTGTATTTTGCACAAAATGTAAAGTTTTTCTGGAAACAAAACAAAAGGAGTTTGTTATGCAAATTAAAGTTCAAATACGTGGAGGGAAGGGATGGACAATAGTGAGAAAGCCTGAAATTCTTGCATGTGAGAATCAAATAAGCAGATTTAAGGTAAAAGGTAAAGGTTTTCCCCCTGACATTAAGTCCAGTCGTGTCCGACTCTGGGCGTTGGTGCTCATCTCCATTTCTAAGCCGAAGAGCCGGCGTTGTCCGTTGACACCTCCAAGGTCATGTGGCCAGCATGACTGCAAGGAGTGCCGTTACCTTCCTGCCAGAGTGGTACCTATTTTTATACCACATTTGCATGTTTTCAAACTTCTAGGTTGACAGAAGCTGGGGCTGACAGAGGAAGTTCATGTCACTCCCCAGATTTGAACCTGCAACCTTTTAGTCAACAGATTTATTAATCTCATATACTTCATTCTATATCGAAAGAGAAGGAGTTATACAGGCCTTCTTCAAGGAAGCTTACTTAATCTGGCCATCACTACTACTGCTGCTGCTGCTGCTACTACTACTACTTCATATGTTTGTTTATGCCCTGCCTTTTTTCTCCAAAACTGTTTAGGCAGCAAGAGTTTGGCTTGCAATATTGCAATGTGGTACTCTTGTGTGATACCGTGTTTCCCCGAAAGTAAGACAGCGTCTTACTTTCTTTTCCCCCCAAAAGTCCCCCTACGTCTTACTTTCGGGTACGTCTTATATAACCCAAGACGCCCGTCGCCACGCCGCCGCCGCCGCCGCAGGCACACCTGCGGCACACCTCCGCGGCACACCTCTTCGCCAGGGCTCCAGGCAAGGGAGGGGGGGAAAGGAGCCAGGGGCGGGAGGAGCGGCGACGCGTCACTGTGACGCTGCGATCCTCACCACGCCCTGGCTCCTTTCCCCTCCCTTGCTTGAGGAAAGAAGGGAGAGAAAGGAGCCAGGGGCGTGGTGAGGATCGCAGAGTCACAGTGACGCGTCATCGCTTCGTCCCGCCCCTGGCTCTCTTCTCCCACCCTTGGAAGGGAGGAGGAAGAGAGCCAGGGGGGGGGAGAAGGGACGACGCGTCACTGTGACGCGTCATCGCCTCGTCCCGCCCCTGGCCTCTCTTCTCCCACCCTTGGAAGGGAGGAGGAAGAGAGCCAGGGGCGGGAGAAGGGACGACGCGTCACTGTGACGCGTCATCGCCGTCCCGCCCCTGGCTCTCTTCTCCCACCCTTGGAAGGGAGGAGGAAGAGAGCCAGGGCGGGGAGAAGGACGACGCGTCACTGTGACGCGTCATCGCTCGTCCCGCCCCTGGCTCTCTTCTCCCACCCTTGGAAGGTAGGAGGAAGAGAGCCAGGGGCGGGAGAAGGGACGACGCGTCACTGTGACGCGTCATCGCGTCTCCGCCCCTGGCTCTCTTCTCCCACCTTTGAAGGGAGGAGGAAGAGAGCCAGGGGTGGGGAGAAGGACGACGCGTCACTGTGACGCGTCATTGCTTCGTCCCGCCCCTGGCTCTCTTCTCCCACCCTTGGAAGGGAGGAGGAAGAGAGCCAGGGGCGGGAGAAGGGACGACGCGTCACTGTGACGCGTCATCGCTCGTCCGCCCCTGGCTCTCTTCTCCCCACCCTTGGAAGGGAGGAGGAGAGAGCCAGGGGCGGGAGAAGGGATGACGCGTCATCAGTGACGCGTCATCGCTTCTCCCGCCCCTGGCTCTCTTCCTCCTCCCTTCAAGGGTGGGGGAAGAGAGCCAGGGGCGGACGAGCGATGACAAACGTCACTGTGACGCTGCGATCCTCACCACGCCCCTGGCTCCTTCCCTCTCCTTCTTTCCTCAAGCAAGGGAGGGGGAAAGGAGCCAGGGCGTGGTGAGGATCGCAGCGTCACAGTGACGCGTCGCCGCTCGTCCCGCCCCTGGCTCCCCCCCCTTGCCTGGAGCCCTGGCGAAGAGGTGTGCCGCGGAGGTGTGCCGCAGGTGTGCCGCGGCACACCTCCGGTTGCGGCGGCGGCGGCGGCGTATAAGGTACGTCTTATATACGGGGTATGGCTTATATAAGCCGACCCCCCAGACACCCCCGATACGTCTTACAATCGGGGGTGTCTTACTTTCGGGGAAACAAATATCTCATATATCTCATATATATATATATATATATATATATATATATATATATATATATATATAATGAGAATAGAGGTAATGACAGTTCATTGGGTTGCATGAGTTTTCCAGTAGCATGCTCTCCTGACGTTAAACCTGCATCTGTGGCAAGCATCCTCAGAAGTTTGTTCAGAGGTCTGTTGGAAATGAGGCAACTGGAGTGTGTGTGTATGTGTGGGTATATATACATATCTGGAATAATGTCCAGAGTGGGAGAAAGAATCCTTATCTGTTTGAAGCAAGTGTGAATGTTGGAATTAGCAAGCTTGATTATAATTGAGCCATTGAAATCCACAAGCATGTGGACAATTTCAACATAAAGGAAGAAACCATGAAAATGAACAAAATCTACCAGTATTAAGAAAAACCCTTCTAAAATGATAACAGTAAATAAAGAACAACATTCAAAAACAGGGGAACTCCATACAAGAAACAATCAGGGACTGCTAAATCACATCTTAAAAAAGGATTCCCCTAGGCAGTAAGAAGACACACCTTGAAAATGCTAATTACGGTGGCCAGTTGAAACATTCACCCCTACTTCCAACAGACAAGAGTTCTTTCTCCCACCCTGGATATTTCACAGATGTATAAACCCCACTTGCCTAGTTTCCAACAGACCTCACAACCTCTGAGGATGCCTGCCATTGATGTGGGTGAAACATCAGAAGAGAGTGCTTCTGGGACATGGCCATACAGCCCAAAAAACTTACAGCAACCCAGCATTGAGTAGCCTTGCAGTTGCAAAGCCAATCGGTGAGGGTATTTGCACAGAGGTAGCCTGGTTGTTGTGGCCTGGAGGCATCCTCTATTGGGGAGGTGTTAACTGGCAATCGATTGTTTGCTGTCTGGAATTCCCCTGGCAATTTGTTGTTAGTTGTTGTCAAATCAGCTTCAGTGTATGGTGATCCTTTGAATGAGAGACCCTTTTACTTTATGTTACAGAGAGCCATATATCTCATGGTATGCCCAAGGTATGATAGCCTCAGTTTGCTCATTTTTGTTTCCAGTGAGAGCTTGGGTATAATTTGTAGTCCTTTCGCTACTCTGCGATATCCACTGAACTTTAGAAATCCAGAGCGGCAATATTGTCAGCCTGTATACACAGGTAGGTGCCCTGCACTTGCAAAGAGGGAATTAACCTTGCATGCAAATGAATGCAAATGAAGGAGGAAAAACAGCGAGCATTAAACGGATCAGCTGCTGATGTAGACTTCCAGAGCATATGAAAGGTTATGATGGGTCCCTTGAGGACAGCTGATTCAAACTGGAAAATCTGGAGTCAGCACAGAAGCGTGGAAGCAGATGCTGTCGTGTGCAGTGATATGCAGGCTGCATTTTGCAATTGCATCTATTGATAAGCCTTTATTATGTTTTGCCTTTATTTTTTTGGCAAGAATCTCTTGGAAAAATCTGATTTGTTTGCTTGTTTGCTAGAGCAAAGCAATGTTAGGATTTGAAGTGTGCCAACAGTTTCTGTCCTCCTTTCCCATCTCCTTTGTTGGGTTGATGAGGTCATGAAAAGGGCCTCAGGCAAAGGAAGTTTGGGAGTGCATTGGCCACTGCCTCGGAAATGCACTCTTGTCAGTTCTGTGAGTCAGAAATCCTAGATGGCTTGGGTGATCTGGACTGGAAGGGTCAGAAGTGAGGCTTAACGGTTGCCCTTTAGACCAGAGCTTTCCAAACATTTCATCTTGGTGACACACATAATAATAATAATAATAATTTATTTATACTCCACCGCCATCTCCCCAAGGGGACTCGTGGCGGCTTACATGAGGCCAAGTTCAATGACACATAATAAAACAACACAGCAATCAATATAACGTACACATAAGCAATAACAGACAATTTAAAACCATTATGGCCGGGCCAGATGTGAAATATTAAAATTGAAAAATAATTAAATACTGGATGCGAACAGAGGTAGAATATATGTAGCAGGAAGGTTTTAAAGGATAATGTGGGGTGGACAACCCAACAGTTCATTAAAGTGATTATGAGGACATTTTGCAAGGAATTAATCACAGCTTGGCATTATTTACATTGGAACAGCCACATTTTCAGGCTCCTCCTAAAAGCTGCCAATGTGGGGGCTTGTCTGATATCCTTGGGGAGCGAGTTCCAGAGTCGGGGGGCCACTACAGGGAAGGCCCTCTCCCTCGTTCCCACCAATCGCGCTTGCGAAGGCGGTGGGAGTGAGAGTAGGTATCTCCAGATGATCGGAGAGATCGCCTGGGTTCGTAGACAGAAATGCAGTGACACAGGTAAGCGGGTCCCAAATAGTTCAGGGCTTTGTTAGTAAGAACCTGTACCTTGAATTGGGACTGGAAGATGAACGGCAGCCAATGGAGCTCCCTAAACAGGGGGGTTGACTGCTCCCTGTAAGAGGCTCCAGTTAGTAATCTGGCTGCTGCCCGTTGGATCAATAGAAACTTCCAGGCCATCTTCAAGGGCAGCCCCACATAGAGTGCATTATAGTAATCCAATCTGGAGGTGACTAAGGCGTGGACCACCGCGGCCAGATCCGACTTCACTTGTGCAACACCATCATTCAAATATGGAGAGAAGTAGGCTCAGAAGTAGAGGCAGGCCCAGCTCCGTCATGCCTAGGCTCAGAAGCAGATGAAAGGCCCACCCTCCATCCCAACTGCCACTGCCCATGCCTTCAAGTGAGAGAAGTAGAGGCAGGCCCAGCTCCATCATGCCTAGGCTCAGAAGCAGATGAAAGGCCCACCCTCCATCCCAACTGCCACTGCCCATGCCTTCAAGTGAGAGAAGTAGAGGCAGGCCCAGCTCCATCACGCCTAGGCTCAGAAGCAGATGAAAGGCCCACCCTCCATCCCAACTGCCACTGCCCATGCCTTCAAGTGAGAGAAGTAGAGGCAGGCCCAGCTCCATCATGCCTAGGCTCAGAAGCAGATGAAAGGCCCACCCTCCATCCCAACTGCCACTGCCCATGCCTTCAAGTGAGAGAAGTAGAGGCAGGCCCAGCTCCATCATGCCTAGGCTCAGAAGCAGATGAAAGGCCCACCCTCCATCCCAACTGCCACTGCCCATGCCTTCAAGTGAGAGAAGTAGAGGCAGGCCCAGCTCCATCATGCCTAGGCTCAGAAGCAGATGAAAGGCCCACCCTCCATCCCAACTGCCACTGCCCATGCCTTCAAGTGAGAGAAGTAGAGGCAGGCCCAGCTCCATCACGCCTAGGCTCAGAAGCAGATGAAAGGCTTATCCTCCATCCTACTGCCACTGCCCATGCCTTCAAGTGAGAGAAGTAGAGGCAGGCCCAGCTCCATCATGCCTAGGCTCAGAAGCAGATGAAAGGCCCACCCTCCATCCCAACTGCCACTGCCCATGCCTTCAAGTGAGAGAAGTAGAGGCAGGCTCAGCTCCGTCATGCCTAGGCTCAGAAGCAGATGAAAGGCCCACCCTCCATCCCAACTGCCACTGCCCAGTTTGGAGGGAGGAGGAGAGAAAAAGATGCTGAAAGTAATCCCTCTCCCGTTGTGACGGCGTGGCTGATGCCACCTGTGTATAAGACTTTAAGTTGCAAGGTTTAAACTATTGGATTATGTTTCAGCTAGTCTGTTTAGTGTTGTTAAGTATTGGTTGCATTGATTGGTTCTTTAGAGCTGTCAATCATCGTTAAGATTGTTTTTCCTCCCCCTTGAGACTTTGGAAATCTAGCTTTCTCTTTAGATTTTGCCTGCATCTCTACAGAAGAGGACGTGTTAGAGGGTTTGCCAGCCAGGCCTCAGTCAGGCATTCTCTAGCACCAATTCTTCATATCTTGATTCATTCTGCATATCCAGCACACCTGGATGGGACTGTGGAATCTCAAGCGCCTTCAACTTGTCATTTGGCACCAAGAGGAAGGCTCTGTGCCTTCAATATAGGTCATTTGACTGGGGCTAAGAGAGTTCTCACCTCAAAGCCATTGAGAGAGAGAGAATTTGGAAAGCCATCCGGCTGAAAGCTTCCTGGACCCAAACAACTAAAGAACTGTAATGTATATTTTATTTTACCCCTGTTTGAAGAACCAAGTTTAATACCTCAATAAGATAACTCCTTTTGTGAACAATAAAACCTGTTTGAGTTATCTAAAGTGACTGGTTTGGTCCTTGGGAGTTCCAGTTCTCTATGGGAAGGCAAGAAGAGGTCCCTGGGAAGAGATGTCACGTCCTTGTTCCTATTCTAAGCCAAAGTTCCCAGGCGTGTCTTCACAGTGCTAGAGAAGTCTGCAAGTTCATCTTGCCAGAGGTTTGTCTGCCAAATCTTAAAAGTAGAGAAGATCCAAATCTTTCTGCAAGTTAAAGTCTGCCTGGCTTTAAGAAAGAAGAATTAAAGCCCTTTGCAAATAGCCAGCCAGCTTCTTCCCTGCCTGTCTGCCTTGATGCTAGCTGACTACCTGGCTTCAAGATAAAAGACCCAGCCCCTGTCCTGCCTGGAAGCAAGAATCTGCTTTTCAGACCAGCATAGTCATCAGTGTTCCAGGAAAAGCAGCCCTTCATTCTTCAGCTTCGTTTGTGCATCATTCCAGCTCCTGGAGTTTTACAGAGTCCTTTTGCAAGTTTCCTTTACAGAAGTTATTTGTGAGCAAAGGAAGAACCTATTTCTCCCTTTGGAAATTCTGCAAATTGCCTTTACTAGGCAGTCAATTTTAAAGCCTGTATTGTTGATAATCAGTTTGCTTTTTATTTCTGTATGCTTATAGTAACTGTACTGTTTGCTATTTGCCTTGTATAATAGTTTGCAGATTTGCTTTCATTTTTGCAAAGCTGATTGTTTTTTTTTTTTGCATAGAAGTTAAGGTTAAATGACCTTGAGCTGTCCTGCAAGTTTGTTTTTACATTTGCAAAAGATTTATTAGAGGTCTGTTAAAAGTTGTACTGATATTACCTAGTACTTGCGACCCCTGGTGGCAAAAAAGGGGTTTTACATTTTTAAAGTTTAGCATTGCATTGCATTGAATTTTGCAAGAGTTTGTATATTATTTACTTTTCTTGCAGCCAATAGCTGCTAAGGGTTTATAAGTTTTTCTTTAAAGTTTGCCCAGCTATTGTATAGTACCATTTTATTTACAGTTTGCTCTGTATATTTTGGTTAATTGTATATTACTGCTTATTGCAATTTTATCTGTTTAAAGTTTGAGTATAAGTTTCCTTTGAATTCATTATGTCAAGTGAACACAGCAAAATCTCTCAAGCAAGGGCCTTCTCCACGCCCAATTAGACAGAAACACCCCACTCACAGAGCCATGCAGAATCTTTTAGAGCTAGAATGCACGCTCATGAAAAAGTTTAAGAATGCTTGGCAAAAATTGACCTTTATAGCAGTTAAAATGGAAGAATCCTTTTCTTCCAAGGATTTAGAAATTCTTAGAAAAGAATTTCTAGAGGTCTTTGCCTCTGGTAACTCTTTTGCAGAGGAAATCCTCTATGTTTTGAACAAAATCAACACTGTAGAGTCATTGCAAAGGGCTAGAGATTTTTCTCTAAGCCTTCATGAAGAAAGGAATCGCTTTAAAGCAATTTTGGATGCCTTTGATTTTAGTTCCTCATCCAAAGGTGCAAAGGAAAGGGATCAAGGATTCTCAGGCGAGAGCCTCAGATCCAGTCTGATTAAGCTTTCACCTAAAGCCATTAGTCTTGCATCCAAACATTCATCTAGACATAGCAGACATACTGGTTCCTCCCGAACCACACATTCATCTTCAAGTTCCAAAGCAGCTTTTTTGAATAAGGAAAGAAAGCGCTAGCGAAGTGTGAAGCAAGCCTTTGAGGCAGAGGCTGCTGCTCAGATGGCTCAGCAGGGCCTCCTATTCAGCAAGCAGGAAGCAACCTGGCACAGGCCAAAGCCCAACGGGAAGCAGGCCAAAGCAGACCTGGCACAGCAGCCCAACAGGAAGCAGACCTGGCACAGACCAAAGCCCAACAGGAAGCAGACCTGGCATTGGCCAAAGCCCAACAGGAAATAGAGCTAGCAAAGGCTAAAGCTGATCAGGACAAATTACAAACAGAGTTAGATTTGCTCCAGATTAAAAAGGATGCAGCACAGAAGGTAGCTAGAGCTAATGTTTTAGCGAAAGCCCTATCGGAAGAATTGAGTGTAGAGAATCTCAGTCTTCTTCCAGTTCAGGAACCAATGGCAAAGGTTTCAGCACACCTGCAATTGGAACCACCTATATCCCAGAGTCTTATCTCTTTTGACTACAGTGAAGATCGCTTACCTAATCCAGTGTTCGTGACTTCAAAGCCAACCCATTCTTCCAAAGTGCAGCAAGATACGGCCGGGAGAATGTCATCACATCTGTCAATGCCTGTCCCTGCAACCAAGCCTAAAGTGTACCACCTGTTCACTCGTGAACAAGAGGACGACGTGTCAGAACCGGATCCAGTGTCCACTGGGCTCAATCCAGTCATCCATCCACGTTGGCAAGGCATGGCCGGGAGTGAGCCACCACGTTGGCAAGGCATGGCCGGGAGTGTGCCACCACGTCCATTCCTGCATACCAAGCCAACTGTCCCTAGTGGGATGAAAGCTTCAAATGTGCTGCCTGAAAGCAACCTGTTCAAACCAACAATGCCTGTCATTGCTCCAAGGTACGCTCAACCAAGCAACGCCGACTTTGTCACACCACATCAAACTCCTCAGATGTACACCTACACACCGGATCCTCAACTGAGTTCGCTCCTGCGAAATCCTAGAAGAGATATCAGGGACAAGGGCATACAGCGATTTTTCGGATCAGCCAGAGGATTATTTGCTGTGGAAGACCACCTTCAAAAGGGCCATTCGAGATTTTAAGCTGGACGCGGAAGAAGAACTGTCCCTTCTCATGTCTTGGCTTGGACCTACCTCAGCTGAACAAGTCAAGAAACTGTACTGTGTTAATGTGGCGGACCCCCAAAGCATTATCTACAGCGTGGTTTCGCTTGGACGAGCGTTATGGTACGAGCACCGCGATAGAAGTGTCCCTCTTGGACCGACTCGACAGGTTTCCATCGCTGAAGATGAAAGACTGCAAACAGCTTTGGGATCTCGGCGATTTACTCATGGAATTGGATTCTGCCAAAACAAATCCAAAATTGCCAGGATTGGCATGTCTTGACCAGTACACGACGCAAAGTGCTATTCTTCGCAAGCTTCCCTTGCCTCTTCAAGAACTGTGGGGCAGAGAAGTGTTTAAGTTTAAAGAGGCAAACGCAAATGTATACCCACCCTTCGCCTATTTAGTGAACTTTATTACCAGAACAGCTCGTGAAAGGAATGACCCTCAAACAGGTCTTTCTACATTATATCAAGGTTTCAAGCCTGAAAGGATTACCAAAGAAGACAAAGCACCGGTAAAGAATCCAAGCGAACGTGAGTGTCAAGACCACAGACACCACTACTCCAGCTCCTGTCCCACCAGTTGGCAAGGACAGCACATCATGTCCCATTCATCAAAGGCCACACAGCCTAGCTGAATGTAGAGAGTTTGCCAAGAAGCCTTATAAAGAACGGCTCCAAATAGTTCAAAAGGCCAAAGTGTGTTATAGATGCTGCAGCGCCACTCCTCACTTTTCCAAGGACTGTAAAGAAAAAGTGAAATGCCAGCATTGTAATAGCCTCAAGCATTGTTCTGCAATGCACAACTTTGATTTTTCTCCATCTAAACTAAAGTCAAAGCTTCCTGACAAAGATCAAAAGCCCAAAGAAAATAAAGATCAGAAGTCTACAGAACCTCAGGTAGCCCTCAAGGCTTCTGCGGTTGCCTGCACTGAGCTTTGCCAGGACCATAGTAAGCCCAGGATTTGTCACCCAATCTGCCTGGCAGAAGTGTATCCAGACAATCAGCCATGGAACAGAAAAAAGATCTACGTTGCCCTGGATAACCAAAGCGATACATCTCTTGCAACCCCAGAGTTCTTTGACATGTTTAACCTTCATACCAAGACAGTGGAATATACCATCTCCACCTGTTCTGGAAAGAAAAAGATGCATGGAAGAGTAGCTACAAAGTTCAGAATTTCACCTTTTGGACAAAAGGCCAGCTACGAACTTCCTGACCTCATAGAATGCAGCTTGATCCCTAGGAACAAAGCTCAAATTGCCACAAAGGAGGTGGTACAAGCCCATCCTCATCTCAAGAAGATTCAAGATTTAATTCCAACATTAGACTTGGAAGCAGATATCGTTTTGCTCATCGGCGCAGATTGCCCCACGCTGTTCTGTGTCAGCAACCAGATCAAGGGTCCTCAGGGATCACCTATAGCCCAACAGTTGCCTCTAGGATGGACGGTGTTAGGTCCAGCCTGCTTGAACAAGATGTTTCAGCCTGTCACCAAAAGGCCTTCACTTATGCTTGGATGTAGCAACCACATCTCAGTTTGCTGTCAAGGAGTAATGCTCAATTACTCATCCATTTTTGAAGTCACAGAGAGATGAACAAACCGCCTTCTCCAAAGATGAGCAAAGGTTTCTTGAGATGATGAACAACCAAGTCACTCAAGATCCAGAAGGTAATTGGATAGCACCTTTACCTTTCAAGCCAGAAAGACCTTCTCTGCCCAACAACAGAGATGTTGCCCTGCATCGCCTCCTGTCTTTAAAAAGAAGGATGCAAAGAGACTCAAAGATGAAGGCCCAGTTCATTCAGTTCATGGAAGAACTCTTCCGCAGCAACTACGCTGAATTAGCCACTGTGTGTTTAGAGGGAGAAGAACAGTGGTACCTGCCGTACCACAAAGTGACTCATTCTCAGAAACCAGATAAAGTCCGCATTGTGTTTGATGCCAGTGCCGAATGCAAAGACACAGCTTTAAACCATGTGCTTCTTAAAGGCCCCGATTTGCTCAACAGCCTGCTCGGAGTTCTTCTAAGATTCAGACAAAAGAAGTATGCAGTAATAGCTGACATACACAAAATGTTTTATGCATTTTTAGTTTGTCCAGAACATCGAAGGTTTTTGAAGTTTTTGTGGTTTGGAGACACTGAGACTCTTTCTGATGTGTCTGAATACCAGATGAGAGTTCATGTTTTTGGCAACACTCCGTCGCCGGCCGTTGCCAATTATTGTCTAAAGAAGACTGCTGACAAATTTGGTCATTTGTTTAGCCCAGCGGCAGCCACTATCGTCAACCATCACTTTTATGTTGATGACCTTCTCGTTTCATTTGATTCTATAGAACAAGCCACAAACACAGTTAAGGAAATCCAAAAGATGCTGAGCAAGGCTAACATCCGCCTTCACAAGATTAATTCAAACAGTCCAAAGATACTACAGGCTTTCCCACCAGAGGACTTGGTGGAAAAGGATGCATCAAAGTTGTTCCAAGACCTCAACGCTCAAGCCAGTTTAGGTTTGCTATGGAATATAGCTACAGACTGTTTTACTTTAAGAGCTCCCAAATTGGACAATGTTATTTCCAAAAGACTTATGTTATCCGCCATTAACGGCATTTATGATCCATTGGGAATAGTGTCTCCAGTAGTCATCTCAGCCAAATTGCTTTTCAGACAGGCAATTCAGCACAAGCTCACTTGGGATCAAGAGCTTCCTCAAGATCTCATGTCACAATGGAAAAATTGGACTCACCAAGCCCAAGACATAGAAAAAATACAGCTATCAAGACAGTACATAGCAAACAGTTCTGCACCTTCAGAGATCATGGAATTGCATGTATTCTGCGATGCGTCCACCAAGGCCATTGCTGCAGTTGCATACGCCAGGCAAAGAGGTATCTGTACCTGCTCTTCAGGATTTGTGATGTCAAAGGCTAAAGTAGCACCCATGGACTCCACAGTGCCCAGATTGGAACTTTGTGCTGCTGTCTTGGCCATTCAGTTGAGCCAAACAATTAGAGAGGAAACTGGACAATTATTCCAAAAAGTATTCTTCCACACAGACAGCATGGTTGTGCTAGGATACTTACAAAACACTACCAATAGGTATAAAGTTTATGTTGCAAACAGAATCAATACCATCCTGAAGGGCTCTAATTGTAATCAGTGGCATTACATTTCCACTTCAGAGAATCCAGCAGATATAGCATCTCGAGGAACATCTGCATTAAAGTTGTTAAAATCATCTTGGATTACAGGACCTAAATGTCTTCAAGATCCTTCATTTCCACAAAGCATCACAGTGCCCAAAGACACTGAATTGCCAGAGATTCAGTCTTGCAAATCTACTATAGATGGTCAAGCTTCAATAAGACAAGGTTTAAATCCTGCTAAATTTGAACGTTTTTCCAAATGGAGTAGACTTCAAGCAGCTATTGCTAGACTGATTTATCGCATTACTGCAAAGGACAGTGGTGCAATCCAGCTTCAAGATTTATCTAAAGCTTCAACAGTCATCCTTAGATCCACACAAAGACATTGTTTCTCAGAAGAAATAGCTAATTTAGAAAAAGGAACATCTTTGCCTAAAAACAGTTGTTTAAAGGACTTGAACCCCTTCTTGGACAAAGAGGGTCTTCTTAGAGTTGGAGGTAGACTAAAAAGGGCTAAGATTAGAACTTGTGTCCAAAATCCTGTTATTTTGCCACACTATAGCCACACAGCAATGCTGTTGACACAGCATTTCCATGCAAAGGTTAGACACCAAGGAAGGACATTCACTGAGTCTGCCTTGAGAAACAATGGGTTTTGGATTGTGAATGCTCGAAGACTTGTTGGAAAAGTGATTTACAATTGTGTTAAATGTAGACAACTCAGGCGCAGTTGTCAAAGTCAACTTATGGCGGATCTGCCACCGGATAGGACAGCCACTGACCCCCCGTTCTCTCACATTGGTATAGATGTATTCGGACCTTGGGAGGTCACTGCAAGAAAGACCAGAGGTGGCAGTGCCAATTGCAAAAGATGGGCAGTACTCTTCACATGTCTTGTGATTAGAGCAGTGCATATAGAAGTGATTGAAGGCATGGATACATCTTCCTTCCTCAATGCCCTAAAAAGGTTCATAGCTATCAGAGGCCCCGTTAAGACCATCAGGTCTGACCGTGGTACTAATTTTATAGGAGCTACCAAAGAGCTCAATTGTTTGGCCCTATTTGAAAAGGATGAAACCATCCGTGATTTCACAAATCAAGAACAAATAGTTTGGATGTTCAATGTTCCTCATGCGTCCCACATGGGCGGTGCCTGGGAAAGAATGATAGGTATCTGCAGAAGAATACTTAGTTCAAAAAAGAAAGATCTGGCAACATGAAAGCGCCAATATAAAGGTTGGTGATTTGGTTTTACTCAAAGAAAAGGACATTCCCAGACATACATGGGCAAAGGGTATTGTGTCAAAGTTATATCCTAGCTCTGATGGTAAAGTGCGTAAAGCCCAAGTTAGGGTTGCTTCCAAAGAAAAGATTTCTTTATTTGACAGGCCCATTAGTGACATGGTTGTCCTGTTCTCAGAGGGTTAATAAAGTTAAAGGTATTTGACTTCATTTTAGTTTAAATTTCCGAAAGTCTGGAAATTTAGACCGGGAGTGTGACGGCGTGGCTGATGCCACCTGTGTATAAGACTTTAAGTTGCAAGGTTTAAACTATTGGATTATGTTTCAGCTAGTCTGTTTAGTGTTGTTAAGTATTGGTTGCATTGATTGGTTCTTTAGAGCTGTCAATCATCGTTAAGATTGTTTTTCCTCCCCCTTGAGACTTTGGAAATCTAGCTTTCTCTTTAGATTTTGCCTGCATCTCTACAGAAGAGGACGTGTTAGAGGGTTTGCCAGCCAGGCCTCAGTCAGGCATTCTCTAGCACCAATTCTTCATATCTTGGATTCATTCTGCATATCCAGCACACCTGGATGGGACTGTGGAATCTCAAGCGCCTTCAACTTGTCATTTGGCACCAAGAGGAAGGCTCTGTGCCTTCAATATAGGTCATTTGACTGGGGCTAAGAGAGTTCTCACCTCAAAGCCATTGAGAGAGAGAATTTGGAAAGCCATCCGGCTGAAAGCTTCCTGGACCCAAACAACTAAAGAACTGTAATGTATATTTTATTTTACCCCTGTTTGGAGAACTAAGTTTAATACCTCAACAAGATAACTCCTTTTGTGAACAATAAAGCCTGTTTGAGTTATCTAAAGTGACTGGTTTGGTCCTTGAGAGTTCCAGTTCTCTATGGGAAGGCAAGAAGAAGTCCCCTGGGAAGAGATGTCACGTCCTTGTTCCTATTCTAAGCCAAAGACCCCAGGCGTGTCTTCACAGTTTGACTTCTTCTGAAGATGATGGAAAGTTTCCCAAATGTCTCCCTGTGGGTTTCCATGGACAGATCATGAATTAAAACCCTGGTCATGAATGGAAGCCAATTTGACAACAATTAAAAGCCTGGTGCGGATTGATAGTTGCTGTCCAAATACTTATTTTAAAAATAAGGAAAATGGTGCCCACCAAAAGCTACAGATGTAGTACCTAGTACATCTGTTACTTTTGGTGGGCACCATTTTCCTTATTTTTAAAATTGGTCTTGGACTGGGCACAGTAGACATCTTATTTATTTATTTATTTATTTATTTATTAAGTTCGGCTTAATATACCGCTCTCTCTGGCGCCCAGAGCGGTTCACAAAATTAGTGCAAATCAAACAAGTAAAATACATTAAAATACAGTAAAACAATTAAAACACCCGAATTAAAACATATTACCAGCCAATAGCAATAGTTGGCAATGGCATGCTAACAGCGAACCCGCAGGTGCAGATAATGCAGATAGTGGCAGTTGGCTATGGGCCGAATGCCTGCCTAAATAGCCATGTTTTTACTGCTCTGCGGAACGGCAAGAGAGCCCGGATGGCCCGGATCTCTTCGGGAGGCCGTTCCACAGAGCTGGCGGCGGCGGTAAATGCCCTCCGGCGTGTACTAGCCAATCTGCAAACCCTGATATTAGGCACATCCAAAAGGTTGAGTCCCTCTGAGCGCAGTGATCTCCTGGGCACATAAGGGGTAAGCCGCTCCTTCAGGTACACTGGCCCCAAACCATATAAGGCCTTAAAAGTTAGAACTAACACCTTGAAGATTACCCGGAATTCAACTGGAAGCCAGTGCAGTTCGCGCAGGAGTGGAGTCACATGGTCGGATCTTAAGGCTCCCGAGAGCAGACGCGCTGCAGCGTTCTGCACCAGCTTAAGCTTCCGGATTGCCGACAAGGGTAGGCCAATGTACAGCGCATTACAGTAATCGAGCCTCGAGATGACCGTGGCTTGGATCACCGTGGCCAGGTCGCAACGGGAGAGGTAAGAGCCAGACGTTTTGCCTGGCGTAGATGAAAGAAGGCTGTCTTGCAGGCGCAGGCAATCTGCTCCTCCATAGACAGCTGGGCGTCCAGCCGGACCCCTAAACTTTTTACCGACGGTTGCGGATGAAGGGCCGCACCGTCAAACGTCGGCAACTGGGTCTCTACCCCCTCCGGGCGGCCCAGCCACAAGATCTCCGTCTTCGCCGGGTTCACCTTCAACTTACTGGCTCGCAGCCATCCAGTTACGGCTTCCAGGCAGAGATGGAAATTATCGGGTACAGAGACCACCGGGTCCATCCTCAGAATGAGCTGGGTGTCATCAGCGTACTGATGGCACTCCAGCCCAAAACTCCGCACCAGTTGGGCGAGTGGTCGCATATAGATGTTCAGAGAGAGGGCTCCTCTCAAATCCAGTTCTCCGCATTCACTAGGGTTCAAGCAGTAGTTCTCAACCTGTCACGACTCCCACAGATGGCAAGACAACACCAAGCTAGTAAAAACATATAAAGTTTATTGCCAACAAAAACATAGCCTAGTCCGGCGTTCCAAAAATAACCCACACCCGAAAAACAAAGCAGAAGCCGTCCGTCTTCAATAAATAATCTTGAACAGGAACGTGGCTGGCAGATATTGATGTGAAGACCCGTCCAAAAGAAGGAAAGAAGGAGCGCTTCACATTCCAGGAGAGCAACACAGGAAATGTTCAAACAGGACGCGGTAGACAAGCTTGCTGGGAATCAAAGACCAGGACAGGAACCCACAAGATACACGATACAGGACCCAACAACCCACAGCAACACCTTGGCCGACCGCAAATTCCCAAATCCCCAGGCCTTACTGTTATACCCTTACAAATCAGAGTCATCAGACTCCCCACCCAAATCCGCCCTAGTGCTCTCAGCTGCAGTCCTGGGTGTGTTCCATCTTTGCTGTTCAGTTAAAGAACCCCAGTCCCGTTCCACATCCCCACTAGGCCAGTCAAGGTCACTGGAAAAACCAAAAAATGAGCTTTCGCTGGACTCAGCGTTTACCACATCCCTGACCTCCTGTACCAGTGCTGAGTCCAGCTCAGTATCACTGTCTTCTGAAGTTAACTCCACATCAAACCCCTCAAAAGTCTCATCACTGGTAGGCTCCCTAAGTATTTGTCGGACCTTCCTCCTATGCTCTGCCTCTTCCAAATGCTCATCACTTGCAGCCCTCTTTCTCCCAGCTGCAAGAGGACTGCCCAAACCTCCCTCTTCCAAGGTCATGTCCCACAAACTCTCCTCTGCCGAGTTACTACTTGTAGCAACTACAGACTCAGGTTGCTCAACCACGACACAACCTCTGGGTCCCCAGATATTTTGGCCTTCAACTCCCAGAAATCCCAGAAACTGCCTGGGATTTCTAGGCGTTGTGGGCCAAAACTCCTGGGGACCAACAGGTTGAGAATCACTAGGATATGGAGGTGACTAAGGCGTGGACCACCGTGGCCAGATCCGACTTCACTTGCGCAACACCATCATTCAAATATGGACACATACACACATTTTCCATGAGAATGAAAAACTGCAGATAAAGAAATTGCTATTTGTTTTTTACCTGAAAGAACACTTCTCTGGAATTTCTAGGTCTTCCAGTACGACTGAAGATTGCATCGGAGGACCTAAGGATTCCTAGAGATAGTATTTATAATCAAATCCATCAATAATCAAATCCACATAAGTAAAAATCGCCAAAGTGGAGGAGGGGCGATTGTAGAAAACTGCTCTCAATAGAATGGGACACTCTGTTCCTAGGGTGGCCTTATTGGTAATCTGGGCCTGGCGATACTGGGTTTTCTTGGCAGGCTTTGTCCAGAGTGGGTTTGCTTTTGACTTCTTCTAATGATATAATAATAATAAACTTTATTATTATTTTAATATAATAAACTTTGTGCTTGGAAGAGTCTTGATATTCAGATAAGTTTCCCATGACACTGTAAGTACCCGCAGATAGGCAAAAATGTAGCTATGGTGCCTATAAGTGCTGACTCTCCCAACCTTACAAACAGTCCAGTGAGTCCTGGGACATATAATATTGTAGCACCTTAAAGACTCATCTTAAATTATTTGGCACGAGCTTCTAGGAAATCCTACCCAATTCAGAAGATTCATAGAGTGTTGTCACCATTCAGTTGGCAGGTTATTATATACATGCTTGCGGAGCTGGGCAAGGGACCATAATAGTTGAAGTCTTATTAACGTATTAATAGCAACATTCCTTGAAGTAGGAATTAGGTTGTGACAGAATTCATTTCAGGGAGAATCATGGCTTTTTTATTTTAAAAAACCCAAAACTTTATTTCTAGCCATCAGAGGAGGAGCGACAGACAGTTAAACAGGCGGCCGGATGTGTTTCTGGATTTGGCTTCACTTTGGAAAGTGTCTGGAAGGATTGCTTTGCAGCCAGCTACCTTTCATGTTTGCTCAGCAGAGGGAAAGGCTTGGCAGTGGACCAGCGCTGGGCTGCCAGTGGGCCTTATCTCACCTGCACAGCAGGCAGCAAGAGGAATGGAGGAAACTCATTTCCCTCTTTTCTGGTGGGCACTTGTATAATAAGCAACGTTTGTTTTGGGCTTATTTGGGATTTATTTAGTTTAGAATGGATATTTTTGGACTACAATGTCCGGAATCCCCTAGACATTGTGATCGTGTTTGCTGAGGACTTCTGGAGGTTGTACTCCCAAGAAGTAATCCTTCTAAGTTCTGATCTAATGTACTTCCGTGAGCCTTAGTTAAACATACTTCCTCCCTTCTGATGGAGCTGCGAGGAGTTTCATTTCTGTTTGTACTTCATCATGATTTCATGTCTGTCATCTTCATTGTCAAACCATGGTTATTGGTAAGTTTAGCTTGCTTGAAATGAGAACCTTGACACCACGATTGGCTTTTCTGAACATTAATAATGTATTGATTTGGGTGACTTGAGATGCGGTTATGGTTAACTATGGTTTGTTAAATCATGCCAGTTGGGACCATGTTTGGCTTCTCTGAAACAAACCTTTGTTTCACAGGAGTCTCTTAGCTCGGACAAAATGTCAAGCTATGGTTAAGTAAAGGTTTAGTGACTTTGATGGAAGGGGATTGAGGAAATGGATTGCGTAAGTGACAGCGGCGTGAGCTTCCGTTATCAGCCCCAGCTTCTGCCAACCTAGAAGTTCGAAAACATGCAAATGTGAGTAGATCAATAGGTACTGCTCCAGCGGGAAGGTAACGGTGCTCCATGCAGTCATGCAGGCCACATGACCTTGGAGGCATCTACGGACAACGCCGGCTTATCGGCCTGGAAATGGAGATGAGCACCACACCCCAGAGTCGGACACGACTGGACTTAATGTCAAGGGAAAACCTTTACCTTTACTAAGTGCTGCAACATGGTCACATTAGTCTTGTGCATTCATATAGAATCTCTATTCATTTCTGTTTGCTTTATTCGTAAGACCCCTGTTTTCGTTTGCACCGGGAATGTGGTGCAGATGGCTGGGTGTCAGCTGCATAAGATCTCTGCTGATTAGAAGGTCATGAGTTCGAGGCCTGCCTGGGTTGGGGTGAGCTCTCGACCAATTTGTGCAGTTTGTTGTCGACCTTTGCAACCCGAAAGACAGTTGCATCTATCAAGTAGGAAATTTAGGTACCACTTTGTGGGGAGGCTAAGTCTAACTGATGTCTGGAATGTTAAATTGTCTCTATGTCTGTCTATATATGCTGTATGTCAATGGCATTGAATGTTTGCCTGTATATGTGCATTGTGATCCGCCCTGAGTCCCCTGCAGGGTGAGAAGGGCAGAATATAAATGACGTAAATAAATAAATAAAATAAATTCGTTTTCGAGTGCTTCCCAAAAACAAGTGCCTTTTTGAATGGGCGATTTTGTTCTGCAGCCAAAAAATATGATAATTCCCGACCCATTGGCGGCAATGGGTGGGCTTCCCCAGGCTCCCCTTCCCCTCAGCTTTAGTACTAGAGGGGTGAAAATCACCACACATAGAGGGCACATCTACTAGTTTTAGCCCACCAAATTTTATAATGTTTGGGTCATCCCCTGATTTTTAGGGATTTTATTTCTTACCATATCCTGGCATTGAATGATTGCCATTAATCTGTTGTAAACCACCTTAAGTCCCCCCAGGGGTATATTTACTATATAAATACAGTAAATAAATTACCTTCCCCTTCCAATCATTTTTGCAAATGGCATGGTTTGTCCTTATATCCTTCACTACAACCTGGATTAAAGGCATTAAAGTTACCTACGATACCACTCCTCCTGTGACGCTTTCCTCTCCGTCTGCAGAAGAGAACTGGGGGCTTAAGCTACCACAATTTCTGTGATGTTTTCCTCTCAATCTGCAAAGGAGACGAGCGGGTGGTGGGCAAGGTGAGGTTGGCAGCAGGCGAGGTGGATGGCGTCCTTCTCCGATTGGCCCAACAGGCAGGACTCAAAGGGAAATAGCACCGGCAGTTCTCCCCCAACTGTGTGATGAGTGCCACGTGGGTCGAAAAGCAGGCAAGGAAACGGTACCTGCTGCCACTTTCCTTTGCTTCAAGGTTATTTTCATTTCATGCCCCCGAATGAAATGAAATGGGACAAACGGGTACCGCGCACACCTCTATTTCACATTACACTAAACCTCAGTTTAGGAAAAAACATCCGATTTCAAGACTTGCTTGGTCAGCTTGAGATTTTGATTATAACTTTGTCGTCATCCAAAGAAATGGCATTGTTGCCGTAGGATGCACAATCCTCCTGTGACTTAGTGGAGACATCAGGTTTGGGAGCTGCATTGTTTGGCACAGTGGAAGATTCAACGCCATTCCTTGCTGTATCACTATGTTATTGATGGTTATCATTGACTGGATGGGCTTTTAGTTCATCTGAGTATATAATATATAGTTTGGGGACATAAATTGGCTTGTCGATTTTGAGAGAAGATGTGAAATTTGAGCATGGAAGTTTCAGGGAAGCCTCTCAGTGATCGGATCTGGGGAAAGCAGCTGCCCGCAATGTCTGGGCAATTCTAAGAATTGTAGTTCAAAGAAATGGCCCTTTCATTCTCTGCCGGGGATGGTGCTCCAAGGTCAACCTCTCACCATCAGTGCAATTTATTTAAAATAGGAAAAGTCGTGTCACCTTTATGTGAGGGCCTTCTCGGTGATGGCCCCCTGGCTTTGGAATGCCCTCTTGAGGGAGATCAGAATAGCCCCCACCCTCCAAGCTTTCCATACACAATAGGAGACATGGCTTTTCCGACAAGCCTTTGACCATATTTAGATTCTTTACCAATATATATGAGGAGCTTCAGAGACTTTATGAAGCACCATACAAGACTGAGATTGATTACTGTTGTTTTTACCTGCTGCAATGCTGTATTTTACTGTTTTTAAACAGGGGGCATTGTGAAGATGTGATGTTTATGTTGGCTGCTTTTTGTATTTTGCATGTTGCACTTTTTGTATTTTGCATGTTGCACCTTGAGTGCTTTGTGAGTCGCCCAGAGTCTCTCTGGGAGATGGTGGCAGGGTATAAATAAATTTTATTTATTTATTGTTGTTATGTCTGGAGATGGAGCCCCCAGTGGCGCAGTGGGTTAAACCCCTGTGCCGGCAGAACTGAAGACCGATAGGTTGCAGGTTCGAATCCGGGGAGAGCGCGGATGAGCTCCCTCTGTCAGCTTCAGCTCTCCATGCGGGGACATGAGAGAAGCCTCCCTCAATTCTCTCACTGTAGGGTTCCAGCCTGGTGGACTTGGGCAGACCCTGGGGGCTCCGGGCCAGGCATCAGTTGACCCGGGGGAGATAGAGGATGATGGGTGGCCTGATGCATTTGACTCTACAGAAGAGAGCCTGCAATGGGATAACACATGGCTGGAGGGTTATGGGACCGCAGATGAGTTTAGTGAAGATTCCATGGAAATGGATTCAGATGAATATGAAAGGCCAGGCGGCCTTGGGTCTCAAGAGAGAGTGGCTACTCCCTTTCCAGATGGTGAGATGGGAGAAAGGGAGTTTCCTGGTTCTCACTCTGATAGCGATGCAGCTGGGCCTGCTAACGAGCTGGAAATCAACAGGAGGGACAGTATCTCGGCTTCTAGGAGAGATTGGAGGAAGGGGGTGCGTTGGACACACAAGAGTTAGATTCCTATATCAATCCGGGCTGGGAGAGCTCTCGTCAGACCTGAAGCCATGTTCAGCTTGATCACGTCTCTCGTTCTAGTCTCCATGTTGACCGCCGGGGCGGTTCGGATTTTGTTCTAGCGACCGCAGTTGCGGCCTGCTTCAAGTGCCACGTTTGACCGCCAGAGCGGTTGCCTTGCTTTGGAACTTTGTTTTCTTGGGATTTAATCCGCTTGGATTTGAACTACAGGACTAAGTTGAACTCTATTTGGATTGCTTTATTTTGACCTCTTTGGACTATTCTGAACCTTTATTCTAAATAAAAGAACAATTATTGCATCTGCCTGTGTGTGTGTGATCTTTGGGGGGGGGGGGGCTGTCTGAGTTCTGAGGTGCAACACTCACACCAGAAGCGACTTGCAGTTTCTCAAGTTGCTCCTGACATGACAAAAAAAGATGTCTGGAGATGTTGTGGTTGGACCTCAAACCTTCTTCATCCAAAGCAGATTCCTTCGAGTTGCCAAATTTCTCCTTCTCACCCATTTTGGCATTTCAGGTATGCGTGGTTTTTTTAAACCTCCTTCTCGGGAAAACCCATGGCTGCTTGAGATTTGGAAATAAATTTTATTTATTTATTTCTGGAGATGGGCCCCCAGTGCTTTTTTTAAAAACCTCCATAACCAGTCAGTGTTGTTAAGCGGATGAACTCTCTTTGGTTCCTTGATGGCTCCTTGGAGATTATGTGGAATGGGCAGACCTGTGGAACGTTGTACGGGGAGGTCCTTGTTACTGCAAAGTATGCTGTTTGCTGTGTGTGTGCGTGCATGCATGCAGAGTTAAGATTCGCTCTGGCAGTGCCTGAATCACAGGTTTGGTTACAGAGGAAAATGAAGATTTAAAACTCTGCTCAGCTGTGAGCTTGCCGGATAACCTTACTTTCTCTTCCTCCTTCCCTCTCTCCTTCTCTCAGGGCTGCCTAAAAGCCTGGGAGGGAGGTGAGAGACTATAAATAACCCCTTCTTTCCCCTCCTCTTTCCTTTTGCAGGTGGCTGCCCTGCCTCCCTCATTCTCAACACTGAAGCCAGATTGTTTTAACTAAAGATGGAAACACTGGAGTCGGAACTGACTTGCCCAATTTGCCTCGAGTTGTTTGAAGACCCCCTGCTCCTGCCCTGCGCTCACAGCCTCTGCTTCAGCTGTGCCCACCGCATCCTGGTCTCCAGCTGCGCCTCCGGGGAGCCCCTCGAGCCCATCACCGCCTTCCAGTGCCCCACCTGCCGCTATGTCATCTCCCTCAACCATCGGGGCCTGGAGGGCCTCAAGCGCAATGTGACCCTGCAGAACATCATCGACCGCTTCCAGAAGGCCTCCCTCAGCGGGCCCAACTCCCCGGGGGAGAACTGCCGCGAGCGGCATCCGTATCGCCGCAGCCCCACCATGTCGACGGCGGGTGACAGGATAGGTTGCCAGTTTTGTGAGCATGACCCCCCGCGTGACGCTGTCAAGACCTGCATCACCTGCGAGGTGTCCTACTGCGACCGCTGCCTGCGGGCAACTCACCCCAACAAGAAGCCCTTCACCAGCCACCGCTTGGTGGAGCCCGTGCCGGACGCCCACTTCCGTGGACTGACGTGTCTCGAGCATGAGAACGAGAAGGTGAACATGTACTGTGTGGCTGATGACCAGCTCATCTGTGCCTTATGCAAACTGGTGGGGCGGCATCGGGATCACCAGGTGGCATCGCTGAGTGACCGGTTCGAAAAACTAAAGGTAAGAAGAGATGGAAGAAGGGCAGGCTCTGGTGGTTTTTGGTAGGTTGCTGTTAATTTGGGGAAGGGGGACTTGTTCCTGCGAGTTCACAAACAAGGTTCGAAGCCACCCCCACCCCCCAAATAATGATTGAATTGATTCTCTGAACTGATTCTGTGCTGTTGCAAGATTATTTTAGTTTATGTATTGCAATATCCAGCTCTCTATCCAGAGATTTCAGGGCAAGGTGGTGCAATGGTTAACTTTATGGAGTACAGGTCAAGAGGGACAGTTGTGAAGAGAAGAGGGATTAGCTGTCCTTCAGCAACCCATTTACTGGTCAGTTTCCTCATTTGTACCAGAATTGGTTTTTGGATGGATGATGGAGGCAGGAGGGACGGATCAATGGACGGGAGCCTGTGTCTTGGGGATTACGCGGACTTCTTTATGGGTATGGAAAACTGGGTTAGTATTGCACCTTGGATCATGGGAAGGGCCCAAAATTAAGAATCGGTATGCCCCGTAGAGAACCACAAGACAAGCTGCTAGATGTTTTTGAGTTTAGTCATGCCCTTGTCTGCTTACCCAGCCCTTGCCCGTTTTGGTGAGATCTGACCACAAAAGACAGAGAAAGCCTTCAGGCTCTCTCTCTCTCTTTGTATTTTTATATTATATGTGCCGTTTACACAAGACGGAAGCAGCAAGAGTGTTGATATTTGTTGAGAATGCCTGTGCACTCCAAGAAAAAAAATGGTCAGGTCAGTAGAATAATAATAATAATCATCATCATCATCATCATCATCATCATCATGCCTGCTATAGATGCAGGCGAAACGTCAGGAGAGAATGCTTCTGGAACATGGCCAGACAGCCTGAAAAATTTTCAGCAACCCAATGATTCTGGCCATGAAAGCATTTGACACTACAACAACAACAAACTGTAATCATAATACACTTTATTTACAGTATATTCTGCCCTTCTCTCCTACAGAACTCAGAGTGGATTACAGCATTTATTATTTATTTATTAACTTTATTTATACCCCGCCACCATCTCCCCAAGGGGACTCGGGGCAGCTTACACGAGGCCAAGCCCAATAACACATAATAACAACATAACAGCAAATAATAAAACAATACAATCAATATACTTACACACCAGCAATAAAAGACAGTTTAAAACCATTCTGGGCGGGCCAAATGTAACATATTAAAATTTTAAAATAAATAATACTGGGTGCGAACAGAGGTAGAATGTATGTAACAGGGAGGTTTTACAGGATAATGTGGAGCAGACAACCCAACAGGTAATGAAAGTGCTTCTGAGGACATTTTGCCAGGAATTGATCACAGCAGGGCATTCTTGCTTTATTCAGGGAAAGCACATTGGAACAGCCACGTTTTCAAGCTCCTCCTAAAAACTGCCAATGTGGGGGCTTGTCTAATATCCCTGGGGAGCGAGTTGCAGAGTTGGGGGGCCACCACAGAGAAGGCCCTCTCCCTCGTCCCCACCAAACGCGCCTGCAAAGACAGTGGGAGTGAGAGTAGGGCCTCTCCAGATGATCTGAGAGATCGCTTGGATTCATAGACAGAAATGCGGTTACGCAGGTAGGCGGGTCCCATACATTGGCAAACATTCAGTGCCTTTACAACAGGGGTGCCCACACTTTTTCATCATGCGAGCTACTATATGAACAATCAAGTTGAAAAGATCACCTGTTGTGCATGTGAACGTGCGCGCGCACACGCGCATGCACGCTCCTACTGCAGTCTACCAGCCGTGCGGGGCTTCTTCTTGCCTGCCCACGAACTCGCCGCCGCGCACACCCGGGAAGGGGATCCTTCTTGCCTGCGCGCGCGTGCTCTCAATGTCTTTGTTGCCTTCCTCCTTCCTGCTGCGTGCTTTTGCGAAACAGGAAGTCCCCATCCCGTCCTGCTTCTTGCGTGCACAGCAGGCCCCTCCTACGCACGCAGCAGGAGGGTATTTATAGGCGCACCCGCCAGTGCTCCGTCCAGATATGGCTTTGGTGGCAGCTCGGAAGGCGCAGGGCTGGGAAGAGGGGCCGCCTGGCTGCTGCCTGGGCCGGGAAACTCAACAGAGAGAGGGACCCACGTGAGGCTGGAGCCTCCCCACAGCAGCCTTCCCCCCTCCCTCCTCCCTCGAGGCTTCCTTACCTGGGCAGGAGAAGGAAGAGTGGAAGAGGTGCTTCCCCCAAGTGACAGATGCAGTGGGGGGGGGGGGCACCCTTCCTTCCTTCTTTTCGAGGGTGTCACTCAGAAAGGACGCCCAAGTGGACGGCTGGCAGGAAGGAGGACCCCTCCCACAGGTGGCAGTCCATGCCCACGGGAGATAGAGAGAGAGGGTGGCTCTTCCTAGCCGGCTCTGAAGAGCCACCCCCCCTCTCTCTCTCTGCCGTGGGCCCTCGCCACCTTTCTCCTTCGAGGGCGAGGGAGGGCGAGGCGGAGAAAGGCGGCGATGGCACAAGCAGCAGCAGCAAGTGGAGTCTCCAACCCCGCAGCCCCCTCCTCCTCGGGTTCAGCCCCAGGAACATGGCGGAGCCCTCCCTCCTCGTCCCCAACCAAGGAAAGAAAGCAGCCCCACAGCTCGCTTGCCCAGGTCTCGGCTTGGAATGGGAGTCCGAGGGCAGCAGCAGGGTTTTGCGGCGGGGCTTGCTTGGCTTTGCCCCACTTTGCCCGGCCTCCTTCGCCTCTCTTTCTCTTTCTCTCTCTCCCTCTCTTCTTCCAGCGCCCGCCTGCCTGCCTGCCAAAAGGATCCGGAAAAGTTCTCCGGATTTCTTTCTTCTCTCCTTGTCTCTCTCTCTCTCACACACACACACATTCCCTCCATCCCTCCCACAGCCTCGCATCCTATCCGTGCGCGTGCCTTCGCCTTGCTCCCCCCCTCCAGCATCAACCAATGTGTGGTTATGTCACCACACCGTGCATGGCAAGACAAGCCCCAGGGCCCACCCACTAAAAATCTCATTTTGGCAAAGAGGCCCCGCAAGGGCGCGGGGGGCGCACGTGCGTGCGCTTGGCAGGACTGCGTCATCTGGCTGGTGAGGCCCAAAGATCACCTGGAAGAAGGCCGAAGATCACCTAGGTGCTCCCGATCACCGTAATGAGCACCCCTGCTTTACAATAATATACAGTTAAACACAAACAAAGGCTTCTCCTTTCATTTCCGGCTTCTGGAGGTGGTGCTCATCTCTGGCTCCAAGAAGATGCTTTTCTCCATTTTCAAGCTGAGGAACCTGGTTGTATGGCTGGCAAGATTGCTTGGAGTGTCTCTTTGTCTTTTCCCACCAAAGTGGTACCTATTTATCTACTCACATTTGCATGTATTTGAATTGCTAGATTGGTAGGAGCTGGAACTCATAGAGAGAGGCTCGCCCCATCTCACAGATTTGAAATGCTGACCTTCCAGTCAGCAGTTCAGCAGCACAAGGGTTTAACACATTGCACCACCGCGGCCCTACCAGTAATAATTTATTTCTTATCCCCCTTTTCTTGTGGCAGGTTACAACATTGCTAAAACCAAATATTCACCTGAAAACATTGTACAACATGCACCTATTAAAACACCACCCATAATAATACACTAATAATACACTTTATATATATTCCGCTCTTCTCACCCCGAAGGAGATTCAGAGCGGATTACAGGTACACATACTTAGCAGACAATCCCTGCTGTTTCCACATACACACATATAGACGAACAGAGGCAAACTCTGGCCACCAGGGGGAGCTGACGCACTCCTCATCTCTCAGCGTTCGCAGTGTCCCTTGTTGTTCCTTCTACATTCCTCCGCATTCCTGGAGTTCTTTAATGGCCTCATAATTCAGTCAAAATTTGCCTCCCCACTTAATGTGGTCCCTTTATCACCTTCTTGACAGATGCAACTGTCTTTCGGGCTGCAAAGGTCGAAAGCAGGCTACACTTAAAGGTCGAGCACCCACCTCGACCCGGGCAGGCCTCGAACTCATGACCTACTGGTCAGAGAGATCTTATGCAGCTGACACTTAGCCAGCTGCGCCACATTCCCATGGCTTCAAAATACTTTAAAATATATCAGAAAGGAAAGTTTGCATTTGTCATCATAAATAAGGGACACCGTTGTACTGTGCTTAATGAGATTTGAGCATTCATGGTATCCAAAGGGAGTCCTGGAACTAAATCCCAGTGTATACCAAGGGCTCGCTGTCATCCAAAATGAAGACTTTGTTTTGCTTGGACTCTATTCATGTTAAGAATGTGCAAATGTGACCAGCTAGTTTATTAAATGCTCTTCATTGTCCAGGAATCCTTTGATTAAGCCACCATTAATTTCCTTGACGTGGACAGGTTACTTTTCAGCAAATAGATGTTTTGAAAGTAAGTTTTGAAGCACATTTACCTTGAGTGTTTTATTCTGGATCCCTGGTCCTCTTAAGGGAAGTAGCTGATTGAAACGTGCCAACGGTCCCACCTTCTCCTGTGGTCTGCTTTTCAAAAGTTTCCAATTACTACAAATTCAAAGAAATTTTTATTCCGCATCGCCGTTAAGTGGTGGAACGCACTGCAATATTCATGTTGGGATTTTACATCAACAAGTATGCCATTTCAAGTATAAAGAAGTACCTTGTGAGTTCTGGATCTTAGTCTCAGGTGACAGGGATGGGAATGAAGAAGCGACGCCTCCTTCAGTCAGAAGGGAAGCTACTGTTGCTTAGTTTTTGCATTGAATTGTGAGAGCAGAATAGGAGCTCGAAGGGGACTTCATGCAGTGCTTGAGACCAAGGATAACAACATTGGCCTTTTATTGTTCAGTTCTCAAAAGACCAGGGGCGGCCCCAGGGATTCCGCGACCCACTGGCGGTCGCGCAGGCGCCATCGCCTGGGAGGGGCATCACCGGCTGGGGCGCGCGCGCCGACTCCGCGCCCCACCGCCGCCACACTGCCCTGTGCCGCCGTCCGCGCGTGCGCAGAAGCACCTACAGGCGCTATAGCGCCTGTAGACGCTTTCTGCGCACGCGCTCCTTCTCCAAGCGCGGCTGCCGCTTTGGAGCCAGCGGCGCATGCGCCAAGACCTGCACTGCACGCATGCGCGCTGGCTCCAAAGCGGCAGGCGCGTGGGAAGGCGCGTGCGCAGAAGCGTCTACAGGCCAGCGCCTGTAGGTGCTTGGCTGCGACGCGGACGGGCGTTAGGGCAACACGATGCGCGCTGGCTCCAAGCGGCCGGCGCTTTGGGAGCGAGTGCGCGTGCGTCTGCGCATCGCCCGCCGCCGCCCGGAAAGGTGCACAGCGGAGGTGTGCCGCGGCCGATGGGGGCCGGCTGGCGGCGGCACCGCTCGCGGAGGCGCGTCGGAGCGCGCGTCGGGGCGGCGGCATCGCAGCGGCGGCGCCGCGGCGGAGCGGAGGCGCGCGGCGGAGGCGCGGAGGAGCGCAGCGGCGCGGCAGCGGTGGCCGTGGTGGCGGCGGTGAGTGGCGGCGGCGGCGGGGCGGCGGGGGACAAAATTTCTTCGCGTACCCCCAAATTAGGTCGGGCCGGCCCTGCAAAAGATCTTCCTGTTTTAGCTGTGCATTTTGGCCTATGTCATAGATGCATAACAACAAGACAATGTATTTTTGATAGTTGTCTTCTATCAGCGTACAGCAGTGTTTCCCAACCTTTTTTGAGCCGCGGCACACTTTTAACATTAAAAAAAATCCGGAGGCACACCACCAACCAAAATGACACAAAATGACACAAAATGACACTCTAACACAGTAAACAACAACTGGGGGATGGTGGCCTGCTGGGAGCAGCGTCTGGGAGTGCCAAATCAAGGGAGCGGAGCCAGGCCGTGCCATGCCCCGCCCCCCTCCCCCGGTCTTCACCTCTCCCAGCAGCTGCTCCAGCCTTGAGGGGGCAGTGCCAAGCCAGCGGTGCCAGAGCCAGGACAATGGTGGCTTCGCACTGTCCCCTCAAGGCTGGAGCAGCTGCTGGGAGTGCCAAAGCCGGAGGAGGGGGCGGAGCCGGGCCGCACCATGCCCCGCCCCCTCCCCCAGCTTCAGCTTTTCCGCGGAGGGCATGAGCGGTGGATGGGCTTCAGTGGGCGGGGCTCTTCCACACGGCTTCAGCGAGCGAGGGCGAGAGTCATGGCGGATTGGAGGCTGGCTGGAAAAACGGCCGAAGGAGGTGGCGCCCTGGCCCCTTTTTTTTCTTCACCACCGCCCGGCCCTTCCTCCTCCTCCCCCAAGCAGCAGGAGTTCGGCAGGAGGGGGGAAGGAAGGGGGGCAGAGAGCTTTTCTCACGGCACAGCAGGAGGTCTGTCACGGCACACTAGTGTGCCACGGCACACTGGTTGAGAAACACTGGCGTACAGGACTGGACTAAGGTAATTTTCAATGGTAAGCGAAAAAATCCCCACCCCCAACCAATGCCTACCCCTTTTCCACTCCGGCCTCGTGCAGTGAGCCTCCTCGCGCTGCTGCTCTCACCTCCTCACTATGCACCAAATGCGCATGCGCAGAACCATACACGAGGCTGGAGACTGAGGAGGAGGGTCATGTTGCTGGAGGCTCCGCCTGCCATTAACACTTTTCCTCTTCGGCCTCGTGTACGGCGAGTTGCAGCTCCGCTCCGGATTGCTCGCCCTGCACCAAATGTGCATGCGCGGAACCTGGCAGCCGGATGTGCATGCGCCGAACCTGGCACCCTGAACATGTGGCGCCCCACGCGGCTGCGTAGTTCACGTAATATAAGATCCACCCTTGCGTATATGCCTAATCCATACATACAATCTGTATGGTTCATTTTCCTTAGTCGTTTTTCCCCTCTTTCTCTTTTGTCATTTTCCCCCTTCATAATCACACTTCAGAAATCTTTTTTTTACAGTCTTAGACATATTTACAAACAGTGGGTTGCTATGAGTTTTCTGAGCTGTCTGGCCATGTTCCAGAAGCATTCTCTCCTGATGTTTTACCCACATCTATGGCAGGCATCCACAGAGGTTGTGGAAACTAGGCACGTGGGGCTTATATATCTGTGGAATGATGTCCAGAAAGAACTGTAGTCTGTTTGAGGCAAGTGTGACTGTTGCAATTGGCCACCTTGATTAGCATTGAATAGCCTTGCAGCTTCAAAGCCTGGCTGCTTCTTGCCTGGAGGAATCCCACCCTGGACATTATTCCACAGATTTATAAACTTCACTTGAACATCCATGGATTTTGCTTCCCAAGTCCCATCCCATCCCTAATTCTATCCCCCATATATTTTATTTGTAGTTTTAGAAAAACATTCTCTCTCTCTCTCTCTCTTATCTATCTATCTATCATCTATCTATCTATCTATCTATGTAATAAAAGTCAGTGTTTGCGGGCGGTGGGTGGTGCGGCTGAGCGACGGGAGGAATATGTGCCAGCGTTTCGATTGGCCGCCACAGAGAGACAATTTGCATAAAGGACTCCGATTGGCCAGAAAAAAAGAATGCAACTGAATGCTTGTGAGCAGTGCATATCGCCTCAGATTGGCGACAGAGTTGACAGTTTTTTTCCGTTGGCAATGGAATGTTCATTTTCTGAGAGGATTTCACTAGAGTGAGAGGGTTTCCTGATGTACTGAGAGCATTACTAGCATTACAAGCTAGGCCCCAAAATAGACAGGCATCCTTCCAGCAAAGTGGAATGGTGGGATTTGCAGTACCTTCACCTCATTCACTTCCCAAACAACACTGTAGCCCTATACATCACAGACCAGGCCCAAAATTGACAACAAGGCTTCCTCAACTTGATTTTCCTGACTAGGCCCCCAACAATGACAGAACAAGACCAAACTTGGCACACAGACCCGCCCAAGGTGCACCCTACATCCTGGTGCAGTTTGAGGGAGGATGGCCCATGGATGATGGGACTTGCAGTACTTCAATTCACTTCCTTAGAGCACTGTGGCCCACACCAAACTTGGCACAGAGAGGCCCAATGGCCCACTTTACAAACCTGCTGCGGTTTACGGCACAATGGCTCACAAATGATGGGATTTGCAATACCTTCACCCAATTCATTCCCCACAGAACATTGCAGCCCCTACAAATCAGAGACCAGGCCCAACCTTGGCACACAGAGTACCCATGACCCACTCTACATCCTGGTGCAGTTTTGAGTGGGACGGACCACGGATGATGGGAGTTGAAGAACATTCACTCACTTTCTGAGACCGCTGCAACCCTCATCCAATGACTGATCAAGATCACACTTGGCACACAGAGCACCCATGACCCACTCTACATCCTGGTGCAGTTTGGAGAACGGGGGACCATGGATGATGGGACTTCCACTTCCTTCCCTCACTTCCAGAGACCGCCGCAACCTTCATCCAGCGAATAATCAAGACCAAATGTGACACACACAGCCCCCATGACCCACTCTGCATCCTGGTGCTGTTTGGAGGAGGATGGTCCATGGCCAATGGGACTCGCAGTACCTTCACTAAGTTCTTG
The DNA here is from genome assembly GCA_030556195.1 of Anolis apletophallus. Classification (NCBI taxonomy): domain Eukaryota; kingdom Metazoa; phylum Chordata; class Lepidosauria; order Squamata; family Anolidae; genus Anolis; species Anolis apletophallus. The sequence continues at coordinate 29,213,069 of JARBWK010000016.1, forward strand.
AGACCACTGAAAGCCACATAAACATCTAATAGGAACCAACCTTGGCACACAATGCCTTCCACCGCCGGATCCTCAGCTAGTGTGTGTGTGTGTATATATATATGACAAATCTCAGCTGAAGGATGCATTCCGAAAGGTACGTCACCTGCCCTCCAAGGTCTGGCAACACAATGCGACATTCTAATTCACCGTTAGATCTCGCTCTTACTTCTGTGGCCTCGGGTTGGGTAGCATTAAAAAAAACCTTGACGATTTAATCAAAGGGAATTATTTAAAATATTGAAATATACCTATATGCAATTAGAGTATACATAGGCTATTCTAAAGCTTTGTGAATAGATGTTTGAACATTACTTACGAAAGCTTACGAAGAGTTCTGGCTATTTTGTATGCGTGCTGTGATTTTGTAGCGCCGGGGCCCAAATTAGTATGGAGCAAGGACTTAATTATCCAGATAATTTCGTATTTCTTACACATAAGATTTTAAAGCAGAGTTTAAAAGTGCGTGGGCAATGCGTGCTGGCTTCTCCCTTGTCTGGAATTCTGAAATCAAAAATACTCCAAAATCTAAAATTATCCACATGGGGGGCTGAGATAGTGACGCCTTTGCTTTCCAATAGTGTACACAAACTTTGTTTCAAGCACAACATTATTTGGGAGAGTATTTGGGGTGTATTTAGGGGTTTATTTAGGGAATATGTAGGGGTATATTTAGGGGGTATTTGGGAATGTATTTAGAGAGTATTTGGGGTGTATTTAGGGGTGTATTTAGAGAGTACGCAGATATTCCAAAACCAGAAAAAAATCTAAAATAACACTGTTTGAGGTAGATGTGAATGTAGCAATTGGCCTCCTTGATTAGCATTTAATGGCCTAGCAGTTTTCAAGCTCTGGCTTCTTCAGCCTGGGGGAATCCTTTGTTGGGAGGTGTTAGTTGGCCTTGATTGTTTCATATCTGGAATGCCAAGTTTCCAGCAGATCTCACAACCTCTGAGGATGCCTCCTAACACCTCCTAACAAAGACCTCACAACCTCTGAGGATGCCTGTCATAGGTGTGGGTGAAACATCAGGAGAGAATGCTTCTGGAACATGGCCATACAGCCTGGAAAACTCACAGCAACCCAGTGATTCTGGCCACGAAAGCCTTTGACAGCACCCTGCTCCTGTTGGTTGCCACTCTCTTCTTGCCTCAGATATTGCAAAGGAAATGAGCTTACTGTCATTGAGAATTGAAGGACAACCCAAGGAACTGGCTAGGAAGCAGCCAGAATACAGGAATGGAGGACACCGGTCAAGCAGGACAATCAAGGGTACCGGAACACACTAGAGCGCAAGAAGACAACATTGCTTAGGCTAGGCTTAGCTGGAACGTGAACACCTTTCCTGCATTTTCCTATCCCACAGCAAGCTCAGGTGGGCAGAATCAGCCGAGGCACTCAACGTATCTCATCAGGAAAGTGCCATCTGGAGTTTAGTGGTTCACCACGCTTGGCAGCGGATCCAGCGGCCGCCGATGCTGGAGCAACTGACTCAGAGCCAAATGAGATGTGGCATGAAAGGAATGAGCAATACTTACATCTTTTTAAAAAAGAAAGGAGAGGGGAAGGAAATGGGGAAAGCATTCTGCAGCAGGGCAGGAATGGTAACGAATATATCTAAGCATGCTGGGTGGGAGTTGCAGTCCAACATTACAGCTCTTACGAAGCTAGTTTAACAAGTAGAGCGACTTGAGAAACTGCAAGTAACTTCTGGTGTGAGAGAATTGGTCATCTGCAAGGACGTTGCCCAAGGGATGCCTGGATGTTTTGATGTTTTACCATCCCTTGTGGGAGTCTTCTCTCATGTCCCCGCATGTGGAGCTGGAGCTGACAGAGGGAGCCAGGCAGGGCTGTAGCCAGGATTTTGATTCGGGGAGGGCTGAGTTTGGTTCGGGGGGGCTGAGACTGGGTGGAAGAGGGTCTACCCTAGCAAACCTTTTGTATTGTTAACCCAATAACCCCATTGTGGGATATAATGAGCATGGTGATCAGATCATGATATGAATAAACGGGGGGCTAACAGTTTAAATAATGTACCAGTAAAGGCCTTTGTATTGGACCACCCCTGGGATATAATGAGCGTGGGGGTCTGATATGAATAAACATAGCCCAGTTTGGCTAATGTACCAGGGGTAGGGAACCCTACGGCTTAGCCCCCCTGGCCAGATGCCTGGCTCTTTTCAGTTTAAATTGCATCTGGCTCTCCCTCTTCCTTCCTTTCTCCCCTTCACCCTTCTCTCCTTCCTTTTCCCTCTCTCTCTCTCTCTCCCCCTTCCTTCTTTCCTCCGTTCTTCCTTCCTTCCTTCCTTCCTTCCTTCCTTCCTTCCTTCCTTCCTTTCTTCCCCTCTTCACCCTTTCTTTCTCCTTCTCTCCTTCCTTTTCCCTCCTTCTCTCCCCTTCCTTCTTTCCTCCATTCTCCCTCTTCCTTCCTTCCTCCTCCTTCACCCTTTCCTTCTTCTCTCCTTCCTTCTTTCCTCCATTCTCCCTTCCCTCCCTCCTTCCTTCCTTCCTTCCTTCCTTCCTTCCTTCCTTCCTTCCTTCTTCCTTCCTCTTCCTTCCTTCCTTTCTCCCCTTCACCCTTTCTTTCTCCTTCTCTCCTTCATTTTCCCTCCTTCTCTCCCCTTCCTTCTTTCCTCCATTCTCCCTCTTCCTTCCTTCCTCCTCCTTCACCCTTTCCTTCTTCTCCCTTCCTTCTTTCCTCCATTCTCCCTCCCCCTTCCTTCCTTCCTTCCTTCCTTCCTTCCTTCCTTCCTTCCTTCCTTCTCCTCTTCTATTCTTTCCCCCCAAGTCTTCCTTTCCTTCTCCTTCCTTTCTTTTCACTTCCCTCTCTCCCCTTCTTCCTTTCCCTTCATTATTTTACTTTTTCCTCACTCCCATTCCTTTCTTTTCCCCATCCTTTCCTTTCCTCCCCATTTCCTTCTTTCTTTCCCCTCCTTGTCTCTCTCCTGCTTTTCCTTTCTTCCTTTTCCATAGTTTGTTCTTCTTTTCTTTCTTCCTCTCCCCCTCCCTCCTTTATTTCCTCTGTCTTGCTTTCTTTCTTTTCCCCTTCCTTCCGTCTTCTCTTCCTTCCCAGAGTCCTGAGCGTGCCTTTCACAGAGCCAGGTCTGAAGTGTCCTGTCATTCTGCCGGGGGAATCCTTTTCTCATAGTATGTACGTATATACTCACATTTAGTTGAATTCAGTCTTTAAATATATTTTATATATTATATGGCTCTCATTGAAATAAATTTCCAAATATTTTGCTTTTATGGCTCTCTGAGTCAAAAAGGTTCCTGACCCCTGCTCTATGCGGAAACCCTCACTGATTGACTTTGCAGCTTCATGGCTACTCAATGCTGTTCAAGCTTGCTAATTGCAACCTTCACACTTGCCTGAAACAGACAAGGGTTTTTTCTCCCACCCAGGACACGATTCCACAGGTGTATATATACACTCCACTTGCTTCACTGCCAACAGATCTCTGAAGATGCCATTAGCCACAGATGCAGGCGAAACATCAGGAGAGAATGCTCCCAGAAATACCATACAGCCCTAAAACCTCACAGCAACCCAGTGATCCCGGCCATGAAAGCCTTCAACACCACAATGGGTATCTTCTTCCATGTCGAAAACCAGAGCTGGAACCAAAGATGAAGCAGTAGCCAGAAACAACTTGATTTTTCCAACTGAGGACATATTAAATCATGTCCCAGATTTATTATTTCTCTCCATAGCCCCCTCCCAGCTAGTATCTAGGCCAGAAAGATTCGAATTTGACTATGACTCACGATGTTAAATAAATTAGAGCCGATGGGTGTCCTCAGCAACTACTTCCCCAGCTTTTGTTGCTTAATGTCAGGGCTTCAAAGGCCAGCTTTCCAATGTTCCCTTGGGCTGCCGTTGCCCCGCATTAACCCACCGGCTACAGAAACACACAAAAGCCACTGCCGTTTCTAGAGAGATGACAAAGATCTGTTGAAACTTCATGCTGCAGCATTTATAGTAATTAGTATGTGTGTGTTCTCACTCATTCACTTATTCCTTCCACCTTTATGGTGCCCAAATCAATGCTTCACAGCTCTACGCCGTATCTGTAGTTTTCTTGAACCATGTGCAATTGTTAATCTGGATGTCTGAAAACACAGTTTATTAACTCTTTTTTCCCAATATCTTTTTTAAAGAATGATTTTTCAAGTATATACATAAAAAAGGGAGATGCCTAGATTGGGCAAAAGAAAAGAAGTTTGGGGGGGGGATAGAGATGTGGTAGGTTTCAGGGAGTGGGGAGGGGGAATAGACTAGGTCAGTGTTTCCCAACCTTTTTTGAGCTGCGGCACACTTTTAACATTAAAAAAATTTGGGGCCACACCACCAACCAAAATGACACAAAATGACACTCTAACACAGTAAAGAACGGCTGGGGGTTGGTGGCCTGCTGGGAACAGCTGCTGGGAGTGCCGAAGCCGGGGAGGGGCAGAGCCAGGCCGTGCCATGCCCCGCCCCCTACCCCCAGCTTCACCTCTCCCAGCAGCTGTTCTAGTCTTGAGGGGGCAGTGCCAAGCCAACGGTGCCAGAGCCAGCACAAAGCTGGAGCAGCTGCTGGGAGTGCCAAAGCCGGGGGAGGGGGCAGAGCCAGGCCGTGCCATGCCCCGCCCCTCCCCCAGCTTCAGCTCTCCCACAGGTCGCGCCATGCCCTGCCCCCTCCCCCCAGCTTCAGCTCTCCTACGGAGGAGCATGAGCGGTGGACGGGGTTCAGTGGGCGGGGCTCTTCCACGCAGCATCAGCGAGCGAGGGGAGAGAGTCATGGTGGGAGTCATGGCGGATTGGAGGCGTTTCTTCGCCACTGCCCGGCCCTTCCTCCTCCCTCAAGCAGCAGGAGTTCGGCAGGAGGAGGGGGGAGGAAGGGGGGCAGAGAGCTTTTCTCGCGGCACAGCAGGAGGTCCGTCACGGCACACTGGTTGAGAAAGACTGGACTAGGTAATAGTGGTAGCGGGGTGAAGAGAAAAGAATGGAAGAGAGAGGGGAGGGAAAGTATGAAAAACAGCAAGAGTTTTAAAAGATGTTAATCGACTTCCATGGTCCTTTATGGGTGGAGATCCTCCTTTTCTTTGGTTACTTTATCCTAGTTCTTCTTCTGGTTCTTCTCTTCTTGGTTATTCCTCTGCCATTCCTGCCAGGATTTTTGTTGTGTTCATCGAAACAGGCTCAGGTTTCACACTGAGTGTATAAATACATTTTAAAAACATATTCACTATATGTATTACTGTGTTAGAGTGTCATTTTGTGTCATTTTGGTTTTGTAAATGTAAAAAATGTGCCGCGGCTCAAAAAAGGTTGAAAAACACTGACTTAGACTAATGCATCTATTATAATAGTTATACCAATTACATACAAGACATCTCATAGGTGCAAGTCCTTTGCCTCCTTTTTGCTTTTAACCCTTGTGGTTTGTTTCAGCTCTTTATTTACTGCACTGATTTTAGAGTTTTTTTAAAATACAGGTAGCCAGATTTTGTTCATTTTCATGGTTTCCTCCTTTCTGTTCAAATTTTCCACATACTTCTTGTGGGTTTCAGTGGCTTCTCTGTGTCATCGGACATGGTGATTGTTGGTCCTGCATTTCTGTGTTCTCAGATCATGTGCTGTGTCCAGGTTGCTTCATCAGGAGCTCTGCCATGGCTGACTTTTCAGGTTGAATTTGTCTGCAGTGCCTTGGTTTGTGTTTGGGCGTTGTTGCATTTGGTGGTCGCTATGTAGACGTGTCCACAGCTGCATGGCATACTGGACAGTATAAAATCAGGACAGTAAATAAAGAGGAACACTCAGAAAACATTCACATTTGCCTCCAGCAGACAAGAGCCCTGGATATTCCACAGGTATATAAACTCCACTTGCCTTGTTTCCAACAGACCTCACAACCTCTGAGGATGCCTGCTATAGATCTGGGTGAAGTCTGCTTGACCACGGTGGTCCATGCCTTAGTTACCTCTAGATTGGATTATTGCAATGCACTCTATATGGGGCTTCCCTTGAAGACGGACCGGAAACTTCAATTGGTCCAACGTGCGGCAGCCAGATTTATAACTGGGTGAATTACAGGGAGCGGTCAAGCCCCCTGTTTAAGGAGCTCCATTGGCTGCCGTTCATCTTCCAGTCCCAATTCAAGGTTCAGGTCATCACTTATAAAGCCCTGAACAGTTTGGGACCCGCCTACCTTCGTGACCGCATCTCCTGCCACCAACCTGCACGACCTCTCCAATCCTCCGGGAGGCTCTCCTCTCGCCTTTCCCACTGGCACAGACAAGGTTAGTGGGAACAAGGGAGAGAGCCTTCTCTGCTGTGGCCCCCTGTCTTTGGAACTCACTACCTGGTGAGATTAGGCAAGCCCCCTCCTTAGCAGACTTTAAGAAAAATCTGAAGACCTGGCTTTTCTGTTGTGCCTTTGAAGAGTGACCATCTCCTCCAGTTATGTTGCTCCATCTATAGTGTTCCCCTATGACGCGCCTTCCCCCCATTCTTAACTGAAAGCCTGTCCCCACTATTTCATTTTCTTGGGCCCCCTCATTTGCTATCTCCTATCTCTCCCAGGGCTTTTATCATTTTATCTCCTCCACTTGGCCTGCCCACCCTGTGTGTGAATTTCCTGTATCATTCCATTTGTTATTGAAATTGTATTTTTTAAATTATTATTATTTCTGATGTATCTTGTTTTGTATTTTGTATTTTACTGTGTTGTATTGTATTTTAGAAGGGCTTGGCCTCATGTTAGCCACCCTGAGTCCCCATTGGGGAGATGGTGGCGGGGTATCAATAAAGATTATTATTATTATTATTATTATTATTATTATGGAACATGGTCACACAGCCCGGAAAACTCACAGCAACTCTAGGATGAGTCTTAGGACCCTTGATTCTCTGTATTCCACCTGCTGGTGTCTTCTGCTCTTTGTAACCCTGGCTCACCATTTAAGCCAGTACAGTATTTAAAGCAGGGGTAGGGAACCTACGGCTCGGAACCCAGATATGGCTCTTTTCATGATTGCATCTGGCTCTCCCTCTTCCTTCCTTCCTTTCTCCCCCTTCACCCTTTCCTTCTCCTTCTCTCCTTTCTTTTCCCTCCTCTCTCCCCTTCCTTCTTTCCTCCATTCTCCCTCTTCCTTCCTTCCTTCCTTTCTCCCCTTCACCCTTTCCTTCTCCTTCTCTCCTTTCTTTTCCCTCCCTCTCTCCCCTTCCTTCTTTCCTCCATTCTCCCTCTTCCTTCCTTCCTTTCTCCCCCTTCACCCTTTCCTTCTCCTTCTCTCCTTTCTTTTCCCTCCCTCTCTCCCCTTCCTTCTTTCCTCCATTCTCCCTCTTCCTTCCTTCCTTCCTTTCTCCCCCTTCACCCTTTCCTTCTCCTTCTCTCCTTTCTTTCCCTCCCTCTCTCCCCTTCCTTCTTTCCTCCATTCTCCCTCTTCCTTCCTGCCTGCCTTCCTTTCTCCCCCTTCACCCTTTCCTTCTCCTTCTCTCCTTTCTTTTCCCTCTCTCCCCTTCCTTCTTTCCTCCATTCTCCCTCTTCCTTCCTTCCTTCCTTCCTTCCTTCCTTCCTCCCCCTTCACCCTTTCCTTCTCTCCTTCCTTCTTTCCTCCATTCTCCCTCTTCCTTCCTTCCTTTCTCCCCTTCACCCTTTCCTTCTCCTTCTCTCGTTCCTTCTTTCCTCCATTCTCCCTCCCTCTTCCTTCCTCTTCCTTCCTTCCGTCCTCCCCCTTTACCCTTTCCTTCTCTCGTTCCTTCTTTCCTCCATTCTCCCTCCCTCTTCCTTCCTCTTCCTTCCTTTCTTTCTCCCCCCTTTTTCCTTCTCTCGTTCCTTCTTTCCTCCATTCTCCCTCCCTCTTCCTTCCTCTTCCTTCCTTTCTTTCTCCCCCTTCACCCTTTCCTTCTCTCGTTCCTTCTTTCCTCCATTCTCCCTCCCTCTTCCTTCCTTCCTCTTCTATTCTTTGTTCCCAAGTCTTCTTTTCCTTCTCCTTCCTTTCTTTTCACTTCCCTCTCTCTCCCCTTCTTTCTTTTCTTCTTTTCCCTTCATTATTTTACTTTTTCCTCACTCCCTTTCCTTTCTTTCCCCCACCCTTTCCTTTCCTCCCTTCCCATTTCCTTCTTTCTTTCCCCTCGTCTCTCTCCTGCTTTTCTTCCTTTTCCATAGTTTGTTCTTCTTTTCTTTCTTTCTCTCCCCCTCCCTCCTTTATTTCCTCTGTCTGTCTTTCTTTCTTTCTTTCTTTCTCTCTTTCCCCCTTCCTTCCTTCCTTCTTCTCTTCCTTCCCAGAGTCCTGAGCATGCCTTTTGCAGAGCCAGGTCTGAAGTGTCCCGTCATTCTGCCGGGGGAATCCTTTTCTCATAGTATGTACGTATATACTCACATTTAGTTGAAGTCAGTCTTGAAAAATATTATATATAGATTACATGGCTCTCACTGAAATAAATTTCCAAATATTTTGCTTTTATGGCTCTCTGAGTCAAAAAGGTTCCTGACCCCTGATTTAAAGCATAGTTAAAAGAAACCTGATGAGCCAGAGTACACCAAAGGGGAATCCAGCAAAAGAAGGGAGACGGCAATTGGAAGTTGGCAAGGGAGAAGAAGAAAGTAGGTATCGTTATTTGGATCGCCCAGACTGCTAGAGGCTTCTTCAGAGCCAACATTACACTTGCGTCATGGTCCACACACACATGCTTTCAAAGCTTTGTGCATACCTTCAAGTCCTTCCTGATGTATGGCAACCCTAAGGTGAACCGCTCACGACGTTGGTTGGCAACGTTTGTTCAGAGGGCTTCTCCGATGCTGAGAAGGTGGGTTCCTATGGGTTCCTATGGCTGAGCTTTAAAAGTTCCCAGGCTATAAGCCAAGCCAAAAAGAGGACCAGTTGGAAGAAAGGATTGCCAAAGGCTTCACCCGTTGCTTTCAGGAGGCATGACAATTTGCAAAAGGAGCAGGCAGCCGTGTTTCAAATTCCCCAATACCTTCCACTAGCGTCAGGTTTTCCGTGGCTGCTTTTCCCAGGCCTTTCTTTTATCTAGGCCAAGCTATTACTTTTACTCATAATCTGCATTAATTTTTAATTTGATCTTTAGTCCCAATTCTTACCCACTCTTAAAAGTAACCGGTTTTTCTTCCTCGCTGCTGCAAGAGGGGCGGATTTCAACATTCAAGCAATGTGCTGAGAGTGCAAAAGGCAGGGGGGAAACCAGAACCAGAGTGGGAAGGCACGGAGGAATTGAAAGGAAACAGTCACTGAAGAGAACCAGGCAGTGCTAAGCCCACAGTACTCAAGGGAATGCCTCTCCTATCTCAGTTCCCGCTGAAGCATGGAGATATGGGGGTGTATTATGCCCCAACATCACAAGGCTTTATGGAGAGGTCAGAGAGGGCCTTCCTATCCATAGCACCTCTTCCCTGAAGGTCTGTGTGAAGCAGCCAATGCCTGCATTTCGCAACTATGTAAACCAGTGTTCCCCCAGATGTTTTGGACTCCATCTTCTAGAAGCCCTGACCAGCTTGTCCAATGCTCAGGAATTCTGGGACCTGAAGTCCAAAACATCTGCAGGACCATAGGTTGGACACCACTGCACTCGAATTATCAGTATGGATTCTGCAATTCATTTTAACTTGGATGCTCTTCTCCACTTGCTTCATTGTCAACAGACCTCTGAAGATGCCAGCAACAGATGCAGGCCAAGCATCAGGAGAGAATGCTACTGGGATATGGCCATGCAGCCTGAAAAACTCACAGCAGCCTAGTGGAGCCATAAAAGCCTTCGACAACACAAAGGAGCAACAACCTTGAATTAGCATTTATTTATTTATTTATTTATTTATTATTCGGGCTTCTATGCCGCCGACTCCCTGAGGCTCGCGGCGGCTTACAGGAGCCGAAGGGCACAGTAAAATACAGGCAATAAGCAGTTAAAAACAATTTGCGTAGCCATGATGCTGCAAAGTCAATCAGTGAGGGTATCTGCATCGAGGTAGCCTTGCAGTTGTTGCTTGTAGGCATCCTCTGTTTGGGAGGTGTTAACTGGTGCTTGATTGTTTATGTTCTGGAGTCCCCAGGTTTGTGAGTGGCGTTTACTGTCTTGATTCTGGTATTTTTTTAATACAGGAAAGCAGATTTTGCTTCAAACAGACAAGGGTTATTTCTGACCCTTGTGAGTGAGTGAGAGTGAGTGTGAGTGAGAGTGGTGAGTGAGAGTGTGTGAGTGAGAGTGAGTGAGTGTGAGTGAGTGAGTGAGAGTGAGTGAGAGTGAGTGAGTGAGAGTGAGTGAGAGTGAGTGAGTGAGAGTGAGTGAGAGTGAGTGTGTGAGAGTGAGTGAGTGAGAGAGTGAGTGAGTGAGTGTGAGAGTGAGTGAGAGTGAGAGAGAGAGAGTGAGAGAGTGAGTGAGAGAGTGAGTGAGTGAGAGTCATAGAATCCTAATATCTCAGAAGCTGAGAACCTCATCAGGCAGCACTGAGGTCATTTCTGGATTTAGAATACCAAATCCCTTTTTAAACATCACACGTTTCAGCAAGTTTTATAACTCCCAATTTGGCAGGCCTGCATTATTTTTGCCCCATCCTTTGAGCACTTTGGTTATCCTGATCATGGGAATTCCTGCCCAAAACATCTGGAAACCACCTGAGTGGGAAAACGTGGAATAGGAAGTGTTGCTATGGCTGTTCTTTGCTTCCTTTCTGGTCCACAGAGTTTTTCCAAAGTCACACAGAACCAAACACAATAGGAAAGAGCTGTCCCGAGATGGATGCCAAAACTGAATGCTTCCGGGGATAACTGCCAGTTGTCCAGTTGCAAGGCACAAGCCTCAGAGATACAGAGACAACCTCTTATCTTCAAAAGGTTCATTTTAGACCTTTTGTCCCTCCGTGGAAGCTTTGGCACAGTATGAGCAGCGTATAGGCCGGTGTTTCTCAACCGTCCTAATGCTGCGACCCCTTAATAGAGTTCCTCATGTTGCGGTGACCCCCTAACCATGAAATTATTTTTGTTGCTACTTCAGAACCGTAATTTTGCTACTTTGCGATTCGTAATGTAAATAACTGATATGCAGGATGTATTTTCATTCACTGGGCCAGATTTGGCACAAATACCCCATATGCCCAAATTTGAATACTGGTGGCGTTGGGGGGATTAATTGTGTCATTTGGGAGTTGTAGTTGCTGGGATGTATAGTTCACCTATAATGAAAGAGCATTCTGAACTCCAGCAACAATGGAATTGTACCAAACTTGGCAGACAGAACTCCAATGATGAATAGAAAATACTGGAAGGGTTTGGTGGGTATTGACCTTGAGTTTTGGAGTTGTAGTTCACCTACATCCAGAGAGCACTGTGGACTCAAACAATGATCTGATCTGGACCAAACTTGGCACGAATCCTCAATATGCCTAAATGTGAACACTAGTGGAGTTTGGGGAAAATAGACCTTGACATTTGGGAGTTGTAGTTGCTGGGATTACTAGTTCACCTACAATCGAAGAGCGTTCTGAACCCCACCAACGATAGAATTGGGTCAAACCTCCCAAACAGAACTCATATGACCAAGAGAAAATACTGTGTTTTTTCTGATGGTCTTTGGTGAACCCTCTGATACCCTCCTCATGTCCCGATCCCCAGGTTGAAAAATGCTGGTCTAAGGGTCGCCCTTGGGCTGAGAAAGGTGGTATATTGTCATTTGAGAGTTGTAGTTGCTGGGATTTATAGTTCACCTACAATCAAAGAGCATTCTGAACCCCACCAATGATAAATTGGGCCAAACTTCCTACACATAACCCCCATAACTAACTGTGTTTTCTGATGGTCTTTGTCAACCCCTCTGACACTCCCTCATGACCCCCCCCCCCCAGGTGTCCCGATTCCCAGATTGAGAAACACTGGTATAGACATATAAGTAAGCATCACAGTGTATAATTCCCCTGAAAGATGGAGGCGGGGGTAATTTTCTGTTGTGTTCAGAGTGCCGTTGACAGGCTGGCTAATTTGGCAATTAAAACAGCTTTTTATCTTTCATTCTTAATTCCAGAGTGGAGTATGAATGCTCATTACACCTCACCTTATTTAAAATCCACATGCACGATTACACCCACACTCTCTTTTCAGACGTTGAATAACTGCTCCTAAGAAAAGCTTTGCAACCAGTCCGCACTGTGTGTGTTTGACCTGGGCCACAGCCAGGAAGGACGGATTTCCCCTCCAGCTCGGTCCTTAAGAGAAGTGTTGTTTATGTGCGCAAAATAGGGGAGGGTAATGCGCGGGGACACAACGTATCCCATGAAAACCTTCCATTTATATATATTTTAAAAACATGATTTATTGCTGATTTTATGTAGACCCAGAGGTTTCCATTTGTGCAACATACCTACCTACACACTGCAGCCAACACACAAACATTTGGAAAGCCCTGTTCTAGTGCGATAATATTTCAGATTTGATTTTGTTTTTTTACTGCTTTCTATTTCTATTTCTTAAACAATTTATTAACTGGGTTGCTGTGAGTTTTTCCAGGCTGTATGGCCATGTTCCAGAAGCATTCTCTCCTGACATTTTGCTCACATCTGTGAGGTCTGTTGTCGAAGGCTTTCATGACTGAAATCACTGGGTTGTTATGTGTTTTCCGGGCTATCTTGTCATGTTCCAGAAGCATTCTTTCCTGATGTTTCCCACACATCTATGGCAGGCAGGCCTGGATTACCCATAAGGCCACTCTAGGCTATGGCTTAGGGGTGCAAGCTGAGGGGGGGACGCAGTTCACGGACCAAAAAAAAATGTTGAAACAAAACCGCAATGCATGGCATGGAGTGACTCTCTCTCTCTCAGGGGAGGGTGGGGGGAGAGCACTGCGGGGGGCGGGGGAGGAGGGAATGGCGCCCCCCTTGCCATCGCCTCGCCCCCTTGTCAAGGAAGGAGGGCGCAAGGAGGAGGAGGCGGAGGGAAGCCTCCGGGGCTTGCGCGGCACCCAGGAACATGGCGGAGGAGGCAGAGGCGCTCGTGCCCTCCTGCCGCGCATGCCCGGCAGCGGCCCCCGGAAACTGAACTTCCCTTCCTTTCTCCTCCTCCTCGCGCCCTCCTTGGCGTATGCGGGGAAAAAGGAGAAGCAGGGTTGGAATTAGGCCAGGATTCTCCTTGCTCCTTTTTCCTTTTGGGGGGCAAAGCGCGGGCAGTGGAAAGAAGGAATTGGGGGGCGCGGTAGAGATTTGTTTGGGGGCGTAACTCCAAAGTGTGGCCTAGGGCGCCAAAAGGGGTTAATCCGGGCCTGATGGCAGGCATCCTCAGAAGTTGAGGTGTGTAGGAAACTAGGCAAGGGGGTTTTATATATCTGTGGAATAATGTTCAGGGTGGGAGAAAGAACTCATGTTTGTTTGAGGGGCGTGTGACTATTGCAATTGGCCACCTTGATTAGCATTGAATTGCCTTGCAGCTTCAAAGCCTGGCGGGTTGCTGCCGGGGGGAATTCTTTGTTTGGAGGTATTAGCTGGCCCTGATTGTCTCCTGTCTGGAATCCCTCTGTTTTCTGAGTGTTGCTCTTTATTTACTGTCCTAATAAGATCTCTACTGACCAGAAGGTCATGAATTCGAGGCCTGCCCAGGTCGGGGTGAACTCTCAACCAATTGTGTAGCTCGTTGTCTGTCTATATATGTTGTATGTGTTGCATTGAATGTTTGCCTGTATATGTGCATTGTGATCCACCCTGAGTCCCCTGCAGGGTGAGAAGGGTGGAATATAAATGATGTAAATAAATATTTTTAGAGGTTTTTTAAATACTGGTAGCCAGATTTTGTTTATTTTCATGGTTTCCTCCTTTCTGTTTAAATTGTCCACATGCTTCTTGTGGATTTCAATGGCTTCTCTGTGTGGTCTGACATGGTAGTTGTGAGAGTGGTCCAGCATCTCTGTGTTCTCCAATAATATGCTGTGTCCAGGTTGGTTCATCAGGTGCTCTGCTATGGCTGACTTCTCTGGTTGAATTAGTCTGCAGTGCCTTCCATGTTTCATGTTCCTTGATTCATGACAGCAATGCTGTGTTTGGTAGTGGTGCCTATGTAGACTTGTCCATAGCTGCATGATATATGGTATGCTCTCCTCCAGTACCTCTCTCCTCTCTTAACCCTTCAGTATGCTTTGTGTATCTTTGTACATAAGTTTTGTTGCAAAGGACAAATACAAAGCCAGAGCAGAATTTGAATCTTACTTTAATGATGGGATACCTTCTCTTCTTCCATTTCAGAAAGATCATCCATCAAAGGCAGGGATTTTGGCACATGTTGCCATCCATTTTTATAGTTTATAGCTTTATAATTTATAGTTCATATATGTGCTTTCAGGTTGCCCGTCAATTTATGGCAATCACATAAATTTAATTAGACTTTTTTTAGACAAAGTGGTTTTGCCAGTTCCTTCTGAAATATAGCCGTACCTACCACGTGTTGCTGTGGCCCAGTCTGTGTATATGTGTGTGTGTGTGTGTGTGTGTATGTGTGTGTGTGTGTATTTGTGTATATGTGGAATTGCTATGTCTTCCTGCCTTGAGAAGTCTTGTGTAGCACTTGTATTTTACTGTTTTTATGTAACTGTTGCGCTTTGGTGCAAATTTTAATTGGCTGTATGTGAACCGCCCCGAGCCTGCTGGAAGGAGCGGTATACAAGATCGAGGAAATAAATAAATAAATAAATAAATATGTGTATATTTGTTTGTGTGTGTGTATATATGTGTGTGTGGTTTTGTGCATGCATTGTAATTTATCATTTTTTGGCTTTTAAAGTCCCTTCAGCTGTGTTAAAACTTTATTACTTTGTGTTGGAATCACAGACAAACAGTCACAGAAGCGGGCACAAGCGCCCTAAGAGGAGAAGGACAACTCCCAGTAAACAGTTATTTAAAATCAGACTAGAAATCAGTATAAAATATATTTTAAAAGACAGGATATTGTTGCCTTACGGTGTCAATCATCACCCGTCTGATATTAAGGGCAACAGCACAGAACTTAGCAACACTGTAAGTCCGAAAGCAGCAGGGTGGAAAAATACTTTTCACTGCGCCCTGGGTATTTTAAAAGCCATGGTCCAATGAGATTAGATCTAAGATCTCTGTAGAACATGCATTGAAGAAGCACGTGCTCAGTTGTTTCCACATGACCAGACCCACAGGGGCATAGTCTCTGCTTGAAGGGGGTCTTCCGATACCTCCCCTCCAATACAGCCGATGAGAGGGCATGGCATCTTGCCAGGGTAAAAGCCCTTCGGTGTTTGGGCACCTCCAGGTCTGTTAGGTATGCCATGGGGACAGTGAGGTATCTAGTGGCTTCCCTAACAATGAAGGCTGGGGAACAGGCTAGGTCGGATTGGCACTCTATGTCCAGGATCCGTTGCTTAATAAGATCCTTGGCTTGGTCCCATCTCATGCTTAGTAATTGTCCTTGGGAGAAACCTAGCGTTGCGATCTTTGCTGCTACTGTTTTACTCCATGTGGACTGTGTTTTTCAGTATTTTTATGAGTGATGGTCACTCATTGGCCTGAGAGGTGTATTGTGTCCAAATTTGGTGTCAATTCGTCCAGTGGTTTTTGAGTTATGTTAATCCCACCAACGAACATTACATTTTTATTTATATAGATGGCACCCAGTATTTGTTCATCTTTTCCTATCCAAGTATAGGGGCTGTGGTGGCAAAATGGGTTAAACTGCTGAGCTGCTGAACTTGCTGACCAAAAGGTTTGTGATTCAAATTCAGAAAGCGGGGTGAGCTCCTGCTATTAGTCCCAGCTTCTGCCAACCTAGCAGTTTGAAACATGCAAATGTGTGTAGATCAATAGGTAATGCCTATGTGGGAATGTAACAGCATGCCATGTAGTCATGCTTATCCACATGACCTTGGAGGTGTCTATGGACAATGCCGGCTCTTTGTCTCAGAAATGGAGAGCACCAGAGTCCCAGAGTTAAACATGAGTAGACTTAATGTCAAGAGGAAACCTTTTGCTCCTGTCCACCGGGAATGTGGCACAGCTGGCTGGGAGTCAGCTGCATAAGATCTCTACTGACCAGAAGGTCATGAGTTTGAGGCCTGCCCGGGTCGGGGTGAGCGCTCGACTATTTGTGAAGCTCGTTGTCGACCTTTGCAACCCGAAAGATAGTTGCATCTGTCAAGTAGGAAATTTAGGTACCATGTTGTGGGGAGGCTAATTTAACTAATTTACGAGGCCATAAATCTCCAGGAAGTGTGTAAAAGGAGTGAAGGAGTGCGAAAGCTCCCCCTGGTGGCCAGAAGCTGGAATGTTAAATTGCCTCTGAGTGTCTTGTCTATACATGTTTGTATGTCAAAGGGCATTGAATGTTTGCCTGTATATGTGCATTGTGATCTGCCCTGAGTCCCCTGCGGGGTGAGAAGGGCGAAATATAAATGATAAATAAATAAATAAATAAATAAATGATAAGTATTAATGAGAGCTGACCCTGCTTACCTTCCAAGATCAGACAGGATCTGGTACCCTTTGGATATTTGGATACGATTTTATAGTTGCCAATTGCAAATATGATCTAGGCATTATACCAACACAATGCTGAATATATATTATTTAGATTTATGTTGTTATTAGGAGTTTGAAAAACTGGGCAGAAATTAGGGCCTATTTTCGGCACGGTATGTTTCACTGGGAAATATTTCCTAGGACCTGAATGCGGTCAGCTTGCTTTGTGATGTGCTGCTCATTTTCTGTGAAGATAATTATGCGATTTCCTGTTACATTTTTCTAATCCCTTGCAATGTTTGCATAGTAAAGCGTACCACCAGCTTGCCCCAGAAGGGACGTTATTTTGGATCTTTTTCTTATCTCTCTTTCTCTAAACCTGGGACACTAAAGCCAGTCTTTCATCTCTTGGGGGTATCCTTTGGGGGTGGGGGTGGATTCTAGGACTAGTTCCC